>CM070035.1:151882774-151906739 GCA_036250615.1 Ptychadena robeensis | reverse complement strand
CGAACACGTGGCGGACGCGAACATGCGATGTTCGCCGCGAACAGTTCGGTCCATCACTAGCCAAGATGGAGATGAGGTATCCAATGGTGTGTTGATTCAAACCCAACGCACATTTAGTAAACGATAATTTCTTCAGGGGGGTCTTTAACTAAAAACATTGATCAGTTCTGTCAATAGATTTTGTAGCAATACAAAATGCCTTCCAAACAAGTCCAAGATTATTTAAAAGAAGGTCTCCAGTGGAGACCTCCATTATGGTCTAGTGTGGTCATCCCACTGGGTGGCTGGCCTAAATGGCTCTCCACCATCGGTAGGAGCACGCAGAGGGCAATGACGTCATTGGCATGCGTGTCAAATCGATGTATGGGGGCCCCAAATCATTGCCCTGGCAAATGAGATGCTCTGCGGCGTGCACCAATCTCCATCTTTTGATCTCATGTACAAGAGATCACTCTGGTGACAGCAAATGTATATGTGATTGTGTGATGACCTTCTTTTCTGAATCCACTGTATTTCACTTATTCTGTCTATCTTGGCCTTTAAAGTCCCCATGCACCTGTTGTATCAGGGGGAATTTTATTTTGATGGTTTATCCCTTCATCTGTTTTTTTATGAAATAATAGTAAAGCTCCTGAACATAATATAATCACCAAAACGGCTGGAAATGTAGACAAGGGTTCTGGGAACATAACATAAGTATTGTTCTAGCAGTACTTTGCTAGTAGTAGTAGTAGTTTTCACATAAATTAAGTTCAAGGCCAGCTCAAAAATTTTCAACTGGAAATTTTGAGTTGACTTTCAGCTTAATTTATGCAAAAACTGCATGTGCTAGAACAATACTTTCTATAACAACCCTTCTCAACATCTCAGCAATTTTGGTGATGATACCATGTCCAGGAGCTTTACCATTAACTTATAAAGTCAGCTAGTCGAAATGTCACAAAGATTGTTTGACCATCTATATAAGATAGACATGGCACTGGCATTATTATTATTATTACTACTACTAACTCAACTTTGAAGAAGTTTTTTTTTTTAAATGTGGCATAATCACTTAATTTTCTTCAAAGCAATGTACATGAGCAATTTTTATTCTTTTAATTATATCTACATCTAAAAACAGAAATAAAAAAAATAAATACAGAAATAAAAAAACAGCTATATAACATATAGCTGCTTATTTTAGTTTTATCTGGTGGCTGCATTAGACCTAAAGGTGGCCATACACAGGTCGATTTCCCACATGATTCCTGGCCGATCGATCACCGGGCGTGTGCACACCGATCGATCGACGAGGAATCGAGTGCAGCCCACCTTGACCGATAGACCCCGCCCGATCTACATGATCCCCCAAATCGGATCGGCCAGAGAACCAACCTGTTGGTGTTTTCTGATCGATCAGGCACACATCAAGGGGCGTTGACATTTGTGAATCGATCGACTGGTAACAGAATCGTCCAGGAATCGGTGGCCTAAGGTGGTAGGCACAGACTTGTATGGCCGATCGATCAACGCCTGTGGCTTCATCAGAATCGATCGATCGCTCAGGAATCGACACGTGTATGGCTAGCTTAAGATTTCAGCCCTTCTGAGTTTTTGCATCAAGTACTGCCTGGTAGAGAAAAAAAAGTATGTTTCTAACACAAATAGTTTTTGCATAAATTAAGTTCAAAGTCAAGTCAAAATTTTGAAAATCAGAATTTCGACTTTGTTTTTGAACTTAATTTATGCAAAAACTTCATATGCTCAACATCTCCAGCAATTTTGGTGATGATACCATGTTCAGGGGTTTTGCAACCAGCTCACAAAGTTAGCAAGTCGAAAAATTCGACCATCTCTACTGCCTGGTTGGCAAACATGGCTCCTCCCATAGTACTTACTATGGGTTGCTCCTAGAGATGGTAACCGAATGTTCAACTAATTTAAAAACTGGTGGAGATATGGACAGTGCCTCCTATACATTTCCATTATTAGTGATAAGTGGCATAGGTAATATTTCAATTCAAGATATTTCGCAAATAATTCTACTAATACTGAATTCGATATTTAAGTGTATTGTCATGCATTGCGAAAATATATTCACAATTATATTTGCATTACGATTACCTTCAAAATGAATGGTCACATGGGGTATTAACTTTCGCATTGCAAATATAAAATCGCAGTGCATGGCCATAAACTTCCCAATGCATAATATTGTGAATATTCGAAACTGCGAATATCTGCTGCCATATTCACAAAATTCTTGAACAGACTATATTTGTTGAATATATTCTCAATTCAGAAGCTGTAAAACTGGTTCACGAATCTTTACGAATAATTGCGAACAGCCACGCGCAATGTAAGGCAATGGAATACAGTTGAATCGAATTTTTACGAATTTCAATCGTTTCTTAATATATTCACAAAATTACACAAACTCGAATATACCATATGCTGCTCAACACTAGTGATGGCCGAACTTCGGCCATGTCCGTCCGCGAACGGGCGGAGCAGACTTTTAAAAAAGTCCGCCCATTCGCGGACAGATTCAAATTCCCCGCCCGTAGGCGGGGAATTTGAATCCGAAAACCCGGATGTGACATCAGCGGCACGCATAGTTCCTGGTGTGCTAACCGGATGTGACGTCGCGGACGTCACATCTGGGTTTGCGAGCCGGTTTTTCACTGAAAGACGGGTTCTCTACCCAGTCTTTCAGTGAAAACATTCTTCCTGCGGCGGGATCTCGCTGCTTATGATCCCACCGGAGGAAGAATAGAGGGCTCCTTTTCGCCGGCGAACAGGGCGGGTCGAACACCCGTACTGTTCGCTGGCGAGAAGGAGGGCGAACACGCTTGTTCGCGGCCGAACTGTCCGCCTTGTGGGCAGTTCGACCATCACTACTCAACACTATCTATTATTAGGTGGGCTGTTCTCTACAGCCTAAGCCAGTTAAAAAGAATGTGTTGAAGGGCTTTCCCAGTCCAGGATTTTCGTGGAAAATAGAGGGATTGGGTATAAGGGGCAATTTTCCTTCAAACACATTGTAAAGAAAAGAGAAACACATAACCATATTAAATCATTAAAAAAAAATGGAAAATATAGCACATTGAGAAGTTTCTCAACACATTCATCATGAAGACTTCACTTGTCAGTGATCATAACCTTGGGCAGAAAGAATGGTTTAATGTATCAGGTGTAGCATATGCCTGTGTCTCTGCAGTGAAGCTGGATCCTTCATGGTTCAGCGTCCCAGCTTCTGTGAGTGCTTTTGATTTGGTAATTGAGAGAATAAATCTTTGAAGGACATACAAAAATGAAAAAATACAATGAAAAAGCAATAACATTTAGTGCAGGTGCCGGATAATATACACTGCTCAAAAAAAGAAAGGGAACACAAAAATATGACATCCTTGATCTGAATGAATGAAATATTCTTATTTAATACTATATTCTTTACATAGCTGAATGTGCTGACAACAAAACCACACAAAAATCAATGGAAAAACAAATGTTTCACCCCATGGAAGTCTGGGTTTAGAGTCACACTCAAAATTAAAGTGGAATAAAACAGGCTGATCCAACTTTGATGTAATGCTTAAAACAAGTCAAAATGAGGCTCAGTAGTGTGTATGGCCTCCACATGCCTGTATGACCTCCCTACAACATCTGGGCATGCTCCTGATGAGGTGATCTGCTGAGGGATCTCCTCCTACACCTGGACTAAAGCAAAGAAGTTTTGCTGTGTCTGTCAGTGTATTCCAGAGCATAGAGCCGCTAGCAGGAGATCAGGAGACGTGGAGGAGGCCGTAGGAGGGCAACAACCCAGCATCAGGACAGGAGGAGCACTGCCAGAGCCCTGCATAATGGCCTCCAGCATTACAGAAATGTGCATGTGTCTGCTCATGCGGTATGAGGTAAGACATTCACAGGTGGGTGTTGTGCTTACAACCTAACACCGTGCAGGATGTTTAGAATTCATCAGAGAATGCCAAGATTGGCAAATTCGCCACTGGCACCCTGTGCTCTTCACAGATGAAAGATGCAAGTCTGGAGACGCCATGGAGAATGTTCTGCTGGCTGCAACCTCCTCCAGCATGACCAGTTTGGCAGTGGGTCAGTAATGGTGTGGGTGGCATTTGTTTTGGGGACCACACAGCACTAAATGTGCTCACAAGACTGCCATTAGTTACAGATAGTGATGGCCGAACATTAATAAATGTCCGACGTCCGCACGTTCGCGGCGGACCGACACAATTTTTCACACACTGGAGCTCCTGCTCCAGTCTGTGTGTATTGCCGTCTGATTTTGACAGGTGCCGGCGGTGTTAGTACACCTCTGCCGTCCGGCCAGATCTTTTTGAGATCCCTCCGCCATTCTCCTCTATCTGCGCCTGTGCGGAGTCAGATTTAATTCAGTTCCTCAGTAGACTTCGAGGGACAGAGATCCACCCTTGCTGACACAGCATGAGAGATGAGTGTCTCACGGAGCTGCTGCTTTTATGAAGGGGGGTGTGCTCCAGGAGGGAGAGGTGTCATTGGCTGACACTGTACCTCCTGACCATGGTGTGAGGGCTCACAATGTAATGAATATTAAAATTAAGGGGGCGGGTCGAACAGCAGTGGTGTTCACCGGAGAGGAGAACAGGGAACTTGCCGTGTTCTCTGCGAACTGTCCGCAGCACGAACACAGAGGCCATCACTAGTTACAGAGATGAGATCCTTAGACCTCTTGTGAGACCATATGGTGCGGTCGACCTAATGCAAGACAATGCTAGACCTCATGTGGCTTGAGCGTGTCAGCAGTTCCTGCAAGACATAGGCATTGATGCTATGGACTGGACGTCCGTTCACCAGACCTGAATGCAATTGAGCACATCTGGGACATCAGGTCTTGCTCCATCCACCAATGCCACATTGCACCACAGAGTGTCCAAGAGTTGGGGGATCCTTTAGTCCAGGTGTGGGAGGAAATCCCTCAGGAGACCATCTGCCACCTGATCAGGAGCATGCCCAGGCATTATAGGGAGAGAATACACACACTGCTGAGCCTCATTTTGTCTTGTTTTAACTATTTTGATGATTTCAAGATAATTCAAAAAGTAAGTTTTGCTCTTGCACAAATAGTTTTTGCATACATGAAGTTCGAAATCAAGTCAAGATTTTGAAAGTCGAATTTATGCAAAAACTACATGTGCTAAAGCAAACCATCTTTTTCTAATGTTCCCACAGCCATTCTCTACATCTCCAGCTAATTTTGGTGTTCATACCATTTCCAGAGGCTTCACAATTCGCAAAAAGTCAGCTAGTCAAAAAATTTGACCACCTCTAGTGTTGATACCATGTTCAGGGGTTTTGCAATTAACTCCCATATAAACTGTGTATCTCCTCCATCTTGTCTATGTGCTTCTCCCATATAGTGTCCCCACAACCTTCTTGAACCCCATATGAGCATTATCACTGTCCCAATGAACAACTCTTAAGGAACTAAGGAATATTCATTTGTTTGGTTATTTATCTGTATGTTGTTTGTCTATACAGTTATATTTCATTGCCGAATCATAATTCAAGTTATATTATTTTTACTTTCCGAAAAGTAAAAATAGTGGATTATTTTTTTCTCTAAACAAATTACCATCTAAATACGGGGTGTTTGTGACATTGCTACATTTTTCTTTATAGGCTAATCCGAGGAAAATAAGCAATCAGTAAATTGTTCTGCTGCAACTATAATATTCTTAATAATTGCCATTTTACATTTTAAATAATTATAGACGTTACTTCTGTTAATCAACAGCAATGTGAATAAATTAAATTGCATGCTTAAACATAAATAAATGAAAAATGGCAAGTAGTGAAACTTGAGATTTGACAATCGGGATTTGCCTTAAGGTAGCCATACACAGGTCAATTTGTCAGCGATCAAATGCCAATTGATTGCCGATCCAATCTTTCCAGGCGATCAGGAATCAGCAATTGATAGGATAGGGAATCAATGCACCACCTTGGGAATCCAATTTGTGGCTGATTAGGATATGGCCGATCCAAAATGGCCGATTCCACAAAATCCATCGATCAGAAAGGCTGCTGCACAGGACTATTTGGGTCCATCAATGTACTCCGCTTGCCAAACGATCGACCAAAAAACCAACATGTCGGTTCATTGTCTGATCTGATTTTTAGTTGATTGAGATTTTTTGGGTCGATCGGGCAGGGTGATCAAACCCCGATTGGAAAAGTGGAAAATCGACCTGTGTATGGCTACCTTTATATATTCGAATATAAGACCAATTGTTCAGCACCTGAAATGTGTAGAGACTGAGATGGTAGGTCCACCCGTGGACATGGTATCATCACCAAATGCAGGAGTAATAGAGAAGGCTTGTAGGAACAGTGAAAATAAAATATTGCTCTAGCAAATGTAGCTTTTGCATGAATTAGTTTCAAATTCAAGTTGAGAATTTTTAAAGTTGGCTTAAAGCGCACCTAAACCCACTACATAACTGTTTGTCCCTAGCTAGCCAACACCTATTATTGGGGAAGTCTTTTAAAAAAAAAAAAGGACAAATTTGTGTATTTCCCCGTTGCTCCTCTTATCTCTGGCCACCTCTTCAGCTCGCAGCAGTGTTTTTGAATGTGTCTAATGGCACATTTAAAAATTGAAGCTCTTCCGGATCGTTTACTTTTACTTCATGTTCATTGAAAGACATCCTATCTAGCGGCCTCTGGTGGCCTTGGGCATTACTGTAGCCTTAAATCATTGAAGACTGGAAGCTACACAGAAACTTGCAAACAAAATGGCTTTTGCACCAATATTTACCTTGTGTTCAGAGCTCTACTTGTGCAATACTTATTTTTCACACTAGATGTCTTTGAGCTGGAAGCCAACATCTCTCTGATTACTTCTTCTGCATCCAGGTTGTCATAAACCAGTGGTTCGCAAACTTTCCTTGCAGGACCCCCCTTTTCTACTTAGGGACATTATCAAGTCCCCCTCCCCATTCAAACACAGGTCAAGAATGAGGACCAGCTCCCCCCTGGAATAACTTTGTGCCCCCAGCTTGGGGACCACTGTCATAAACACACCTGTCTGTGAGTAGAAAGTGAAATAAGAAGCAACAAATTGATGAGGTCCACTCTGTGTCCTCTGACCCCACACCATGGCTCTAGCCCAGTGATAGTTACTAAATTATGTACAAAGATGTCCTAATGTCTCATTGGTTCTTTCTGTGCTGTGCTCACACATTGTCTTCTAAGTTTAATATGGCTGCATGGATTAGCATTGCTGTAAGTTAGTACAACATAAGAACTTCAAACATTGTTCACTCTCTTCCCTCGTGGGTTCCCCCGGGTTCAGGAGACAAAAGCTTGGCTCAAAGGATGGCTTTCAATAGATTGCAGTGAGGTTGCTGCTCTGCTACGGATGAAACCCTGACCCAGAATCAGGTTGTCTATGAATGATTAAGCACTGGGTTCCCAATAAATGGGTAATGCTCTCCGGGGGAACGGTGGTCCACTTCAGTGCGTGCGGTGGCCCCCGCCCCGAAAGGGTGGGCAACTATCTCAGGCAAACCTGGGCTCCGTGGCACTGCCGTATCATCACTTTTTGGGGGGATTCTGACTTACAGGCGTTCAGTTATAATCCCACAGATGGTTGCTTTGCCCCATTGGCTCCTCAGCCAAGCACATACACCAAATGTCTGAACCTGCAGTTCTTTTGTACTGAGCAGGATTACTATTGCTACAATACATCATCAGTAGGGTAAAACAAACCTGTCTCACGACGGCTAAACCCAGCTCACGTTCCCTATAAGTGAGTGAACAATTCAAAGCTTATTGAATTCTGCTTCACAATGATAGGAAGATCCAACATCAAAGGATCAAGAAGAGATGTCGGTATGAATGCTTGGCCTCTAAAATTAAGGCCAAAGTAACAGTCCTAACTTATATCTTCTTTAGACGTCCCTACTGAGGCTAAACCTTGACCTTGCAATTCCAAATATGAAATAAATGTCAATCCAGGGCAGACACCCTGAGTCTTTCTACTCTCTGTATTTAAAGCAACCTGTGCATATTTTCATAGGTACCCTTCCAGTGGCTCGGGGTACATTTTAGTTTCCTAAAGTGATAACTCTGTACCACACTCAGGATTGCTAACCTGTACAAGTCTAGCTGGCAGTATCCTCCAGCGATGGAGTCTTCAACTCTTCTTCCCGGAATCACCTCACTGACCTCAGTAATGACTCCTGGAACATTGGAGGCACCTGCACCATTTGTCTGTACTGTAATACAGGTATAGGCATCCCAAGTCCTCACATTCCGCAAACTCCAGCCCCCCCCCCCCCCCCCCCCCCCCCCCCCCCCCGGTATTACCAGGGGATGTGCAGGGGTACTGTTGGGGAGAGGGATGTGGGGAATTTAAGCAGATCACGTAGGAGACAAAAACAATTTTTTTTTACTACTAAAACAATCTTAATCTTTTCTCCCTAAGACATCTCATGCCATAAGCACTGATATAGAATCAGAAGTGATATTGTAGGGTGCCAAAACCCATGTGTTAATTTTCATGAAGTGACACCTCTACATATAATGTGCAGTCAAGAAATGTAGAAAAATTGCTGATCTGTGAAAAAAAGGTTTGGGATTTTCCAACATGAGAAGCAGTAAATATTAAACAGCAAGGAAAATACTGCATACATTAACATTACTTTGTGTTGTGCCATTTCACAGTTGGGTATATGCTGATCAACATTAAACCACTGACAGGAAAAGTGAAGAGCGATGCTTATCCTGTTAAAATGGCATCTATCACAGGGTGGGAAATACTAGGAAGGTGTTTTGTTGAAAGCAAGCAGATGCATCTGAGAAAATTTTTTAAATTGTGACGGGTTGACATCTATGTCAGAACATTTCCAGAACAGTCGGCCTTGTGTTCCCATTCTACAGTGGATAGCATGCACCAAACTTGGTCCAAGGACAATCGACAGACTCAAAAGTCATGGAGTGTTAAGGCCCCCATACACCTTATAATCCTACCATATAATTTCTGTACTTTTGCATCAATTTTTGTTTTACCAAAACCAAGTAATATGAGGACCTTTCTACCTTCCAATCACTATGTACTCTATCAGGGAGACCAATATACTACATAGTTGTTAGTGGATCTAAAGGAAGTTGTAGGGAGTGATCTACATGTGTATGGGTGGCTTTAGTGTGGAACAAAGGTTAGCCCATGTGGTGTGGCCTTCTGTAACTTCTGTAACCTATACTGCTGCATGGAAGAAAGGTCTAGAGCAGTGGTGGCCAACTGAGTTGATATTGAGGGCCACAAGTGCGGCCCTCAGCATCACCTCACATAACATCGATCTCGATAGGCAGTCAGAACCCAACAGCACCCAAGCCCCCTCCTGCCCCTGGGTGCAGCGGTCATATGTAGACATTGACAATTTTACTGATGTAGGACCACCAAAGTTAATTAGGAAAGCTGGGTCAGCGTGTGACCACTACACAAGTGAGTTGCTATGCCCTATGCATTAAAAGTTAGGTTTTGGGGGCCGCATGTGAAGGACCAAGGGGGACCACCTTACAATGCCCAAAGGGCCGCAGGTTTGGCACCTAGGGTCTAGAGAGTCATTGGTGCATAAGAATCACAGATGTTGTTTGGAAGCATAGGTTAGGCCATCAGGTTTGGCACCTTAGAAGGATGTCTGTAAGCTAAATTGCTACATTGAAGGAAGATCTACAGAGTTCACTTATGTTGAAGGAAAAAAATGGAAGGCCTTATATTTCTGCCATCTACACTTTGAAAAAGCTTTATTGAACAAGTGACAGGCACTCCAAACTAAGTAGCAGGAATTGGTTGCAGTGTGTCTGCAAGTTGTTGAATAAAGCTTTTTTGAAACATGTCTCAGAGCTCTATGCAGCCTTACATTTCTATGTTCAACATCAAAGTTCAAAATGAAAAGTTTTGAAGTAAAGAAGAAAGTGAAAAGTTAAATTAAATAATAGAAAAGAAGATACAATGTCAAAAAAATTGAAATGTGGGAAAACTAAAACAGAGGCATGGCGCTGTTCAAAATACTTCTTCAGCTGTTATCAGGAAATAATACACAGGGATTTATCATCGTCAATTAACCATTTAGATGGAAGGCAAAATCTACATCTACAAAACTCCCTTTACATTGGAGGTTCTCAACCTGTGGGTCAGGGCCCCCGTGGTTCTCTGGAAGCATCAGAGCTGCTCCTAATAAGTGGATGTTACATGTGGACATTACAAGTGCACGTTATGCTCCATCCTAATCTGCACAAGCAGGGTGGGAAAATATAAGGAAGAGCACATTACACATACCTGATTGTACTGGAAGTGACGGCCCGGAGTGAGTGCTCGCACACTTCCACATTCCAAATACAGAAAGTTACACTTTGCAACGTCACTTCCAGGGTCACAGATCTAAAAAGGTTAAGAACCACTGCTTACATTATTGGATAGATAAATCATGGTATCTCTTTGTTTACTAATTTACTAAATCTGCTAGCATAGAAGTATAAACTGCCTGCACCATGTTAACTTGAAAACATATGCAAACAGTTTAAAAGAGCCATACTGTGGCAAACCTGTCAATGCTCCCGTTTTGGCCGGGAAAGTCACGTTTCTTATGTGGCATTGTCTGCCAAATCCCGATTTCAAGAAATCCCGGACTTTTCCCGGATTCTTAAAATTGCGCTAATATAGCAGGGAGAGGGCGTTATTCTCCCTGCTAATGTCCCACCCCGCACATTATCTGCACAAGTGGTGTGGAACTTTACCAAGGAGTAGTGGTGGCCAAACTGCCCGCAAGGCAGACAGTTCGGCCGCGAACATGGATGTTCGCCCTCCTTCTTGCCGGCGGGCAGTATGGGTGTTCGACCTGCCCTGTTCGCTGGTGAGAAGCAGCTCTCTATTCTTCCTCTGGCGGGGTCAGGAGCAGCAAGATCCCGCTGGAGGAAGAATCTGTCTGCCGGTCTTCTAGTGAGCAGCCGGCTCGTAAACCAGGAAGTGACGTCACATCCAGCTATAACTATGGGTTCCAGGTACCGGATGGTAGTCACTGATGTCACTTCCAGGTTTTCAGATTCAAATTCCCCGGTCGTGCTTGGAATGCAGAAGAACCATGATCCGCATACCGTAAGTGACATCACTGTTCCTATATGTCTCCCTTTTTTTTTATAGTTGACAACTATTTACTGGGGATGTTAATATTGTAGATGCTATGCCTCCTCTGCACCTGCAGGCCCCTAAAGATTGCTTTCACATGCTTATACTGCCCCCTAATATAATACTTCATCCTTGTATTGACATCCAGACTTTACTACTTAGTCTTTGGAATATACCATTCTTGATGCTGCCCAAAAAACTGAAAATGAATAAGTGCAATACACAGCGCATGTTTTGTTCTATGGGGATGGAAGATGACATGATTGTGTACTCTCCCATAGAAGACAATGGGTCATTCAGAGATCTGTCCTGATGGAGCAATAAATGATTATGCCCAATGGCAGCACACATTTAAAATATTCCTGCAAGACAGATTCATTCAGATGAGTGGTCCCAGAGTAGCCCCAACTGCCTATAGGAACTGACCCTAAGGCTGGCCGTACAAGGGTGGATACACGTGCAATCAATGAACCCTTATATGCAGCTTGATGACATCACTGCACTGTCCTCAAGCTTCCCTCAAAACATCTTAAGAGCAGGATTCTTGAGTACATTACTGACTACTGAATTTTGTTGAATGTGAAGTTTGATTTATATTTGCTGGTTGAAGCCTCAATAAATTATTTCACCTAATATTCTAAAGCAAATTTGTATTATTTGAGATCTCTAATTGCAATAAAATGCACATATTTGCAATATTTTCGTGATCAACACAATGTACTGATATATCTCCAATATTCACAAATACGAAGACATAGCACTATATTCGAGATATTCACACAGTGCCGAGAAATTGCAATAACAATTCGCGATCAACACTAAGGGCTTGTTTCCGCGAATAGCTGCCGTGCTACCCACGTGGCTGCAGCTGCTCCCGACCGCACTTCAAGCTGTTTAGCACGGGATGCGCGCGGACGTCCGTGCGGTAGGATGTGGACTTCGGGCATGCCCCATGTTAAGGGATGCGGTCGGTTGCGGCATCCACACGAAAACGCTGTAACAAGCGTTCAGAACCGCATCCACATCCGCACCACATCCGCGCACATCCGCACTCGGCCGCACCAGTGGAGCCTGGCTGATGCTTTGCCTATGGATGCGGTCGGAGGGGCGGCAGGGGATACAACCGCAGCAATTTGCACGATTCTGCATCAGTGGAAACAAGCCGTTATCATGATCGGATATTTGAAAAAATTTTGTGCTGCTCTGTACTCCTTTAGTAAATCAGTATTAATATACATGGCTTAGGCTGGTAACCATTTCAGAAAAAAAAAAAAAAAAAATATATATATATATATATATATATATAAAACAAAAAACAGAAGAAAGCATGTCTATATTTGTAATGTTCAAATAGATTCTGCCCGGGTAATTTCACCCAGGTAAGAGAAGAGGACAGAATGCCCAAAGCAACTGTATAAAAAGACAAAACTCCGAAATAACATTTCTCATGAAAACAAAACAGACCATTTTCAATTTTGACCTAAATGCTGTGAAATAAATCAACTCTTTAACTGCTTAGCAGGGATTTTGTTCTAGACCGGAATAGTTCATAGGCAATCCTCACTGGGAGAATCTTTAAAAAAACACCACTGACCCCTTGTATTTGCTATATCTGGCAGCAATGCTCATTTATTGGAGTGGTTATTTTTATCTAATATAAATTTTTCAAATACGCAAAACAAAAACTATAAACAATGAAAAGTAAATTACATATATATATATATATATATATATATATATATACATACCTACATTATACATCTTAGCAGTAGTGATTATGGTGTAATCATGGATTAATATTATGGTGTTTGACCCACCCTGTTCACCGACGGGAACAAGGTGACTATTCTTCCGCTGGCCGGATAAGGAGCAGAAAGATCCAGACAGAATTTTATTTTAAAAATTAGACGATTTTGAAGATTTTAAGTCAATTGCAAAGCCCCTGAACATGGTATCATCACCAAACTTGCTGGAGATGTAGAGAAGGGTTGGGGGTATTCTACAAAAAAAGTCGAATTAAAAATCGAAATTTCGACTTTGACTTTAAACTTAAATTATGCAAAAACTACATGTGCTAGAGCAAAACTTTTTCCTAATGTTCCCACAACTTGAAGAAAGTTTCACACGGTAAATACCAGTGTGTAGTGGCACCCTTTACCAGTAGACCCAAACGTCTTGCTGCTACACAAAGGAAAGTGGGACTTTCTATACGGCAAATGATGTGAATAGAAAATCGGTTTGTTGACCTTGTATAAACCTATGTACACAAATGTAAATCGTTCATAACAAACAAAGTTTCAAAATATAAGCGTTTCGCGAATGAATTTTGTGAATCGATCGACTGGTAACAGAATCGTCCATGAATCGGTGGCCTTAGGTAGTAGGCACAGACTTGTATGGTCGATCAATCGACGCCTGTGACTTCACCGGAATCGATCGGATCGTCGATTGATCGCTCAGGAATCGACACGTGTATGGCTAGCTTAAGGGCCCTTTTACACTATATGCGTTGCATTTTAAAAACTTGGTTTTTTACCACACATGTTTTTTTACTGCACGCCTTTTTACATAGACGGCCAGTGTTACCATTCACACTGCATGCATTGGGTTTTTAAAAACGCAGTGTTTCCGCATGCGTTTTTTAATACTCCCTGCTGTATGCATTATTGATTAATGACCCCATGCTTTTTTTAATATATTTTTATTCTGCCATTAGACATGAAAAAACACCAATACAAAAATATGTTTAAGGATTGATCCCCATCCAGGTGTTTGCACACTTTTGTCAAATTTTGTATTGGTATTGTGGCTGTAAATATGACCTGAATAACCTTTCAGAATTTATCCTGCCATTAAGCTGAGAACACGCTTACCGCGGATATTTTTGTAAAAGTCCACAAACACTGATGTTCGGCCATCACTACTGGTGACAAAGTCACAATGTTGATATCCATTCCATGGAAACATTTGGTCAGCCCACTGCAGTGAAAGCGGGCCCAGTGTATAAAAGACAACTCTGGCAATAGGCAATTGTTGGATTTCAAAGCGGAAATTCGTAGCACATTTAGAACTAGTGTTGAGCTCGAATATTCAAATTGCAAATATATTCAGCAAATATCGGCTATTCGAGAATTCGTGAATATGGTGGCGGATATTCGCAGTCTGGAATATTCGCGATATTATGCACCGAGAAGCCCTATGGCCAGGCATATTCGCAAGGCAAAAATAAATATAGCATGTTACCATTCATTTTGAAGGTAAGGGCAATGTTAATGCATTGTGAATAATCGAAATTGTGAATATCGAATTGAATATAAGTAGAATTCGTCGCAAAATATTGTGAATTGGAATATTGCCTATGCAGTTCATCAACATATGGGTTTAAAACATTTTACAGGGGAAATTAAAAAAAACCCTGTTATGTTACTCTGAGTGACGGTGTATGTAATTTTTGTGTTTGGCCATTGTTACAATTTGATGTTCATTCTAACAATGTTGTGATTTGTATACATTAAAGGAAACTAAACTGCCAGATTCTCAATGTAAAAGGAAATATAATCTTTAATGTAATAAAATGATGGGTATTCGGATTACATGAGCAGTCTTCTGACTTTCAACAACATATAACAATAATGACTAGTTTCACTCTCTGTTCACGGTTAGGTATTGTGAATGATAAATAGAAGACAAACAAAACAAGGTACAAACCTTGAATTTAGTTTAAAAAAAAATCTTTGTGCATCTGTTGTCATGGCACCTAGTTTATGTCAATCCAAGTTTTCGCAGCACCATTTCATTCTGGTTTATTAACTCTATTTGTTACAAGATAGCTGAATGAACTTTGTTTTTTAAAAATATCTGTTTCACCTTTAGAAAAGCCTAAGAGGTAATGAATTTATAATGAAATTCATGTTACCTAACTCCTGTTATCATTTAAATATCATGAAATCCTTTCATACATTACGTGTAAGTAAGTAAAAAAATTTTTCTTTTCAATTTAAGATAATGGAAGAGTTAGAGCACCAATTTAGGTTATGTTATGCTGTGTCTGTATGGAGAAATTTCTCTCCATCTGCAAATCTCTAAAAAAAATGATGAGTTTTATACCCTAAAGCAGGGGGGGGGGCAAACTTGTTGACTCGTGGGCCCCAATTGATTCTTATATTTGACAGAGGGGCCGGACCAATAACTTGTAGTTCCAGATGATATGGTCAACACCAACCTTCACAGGGATTTGCAGCTTGGTGCACAAAACCAATGCCAATATAAAAATTAGACAGGCTCTGTGTGTAGATCACGTCCCCTGAGTCTAATTAAATGTAAAATGTTGTCTTGACTTAAATTAACTGTTTTGTATGTGCAAGAGATTTTTATGACTAATTATAATAGCTGGGAATATCTATGCAATTATTTAAATACCTTTCTATAATAAATATACAGTAACTCATCTCCAACTCAGGATTGTGGGTTTGATTTACAATGTGGAAACTTGCAGAGAACAAAATAAGTTCATACATAAATTGAAACAATTTGAATATAAAGCTATAAGGTTCATGATGATAAGGAAGACAAAATTCCACTGTCTAACACCTAAGCTTTCAGCAAAAAGGATAATACATAGAGCTTCTGACAGTTCCATATTATTAATAGCAGTGAATCATTAATCAATGGCTGTTAAAAGAAGTTTGCCCAGGCATTGGTGAAATCAAAAAGAATTCTGGGGTGCATTGCTAAGGTGACCTTCAGCCAATGAAAGAAAGCTCTGAATCAACATATATCAGTGGTTCCCAAACTTTCATTACAAGGCTCTTCTTTATAATAGGAGCTATGTACTACACAGGTTCAGATTCAAACCTTATTTGAAATTCAGCCTCCTTTTTCTCCCTATTATAAACACACATCAATCACACAGAGACATGCATATTACACGCACACCAATCATGCAGAGACATGCATCATACACACACACATCAATCATGCAGAGACATGCGTCATATACACACACACACACCAATCATGCAGAGACATGCGTCATAAACAATCACACCAATCATGCAGAGACATGCATCATATACACACACGCATACACACACACACACACACCAATCATGCAGAGACATGCATCATACCTACACACACACACACACACACCCATCATGCAGAGACATGCATCATACACACGCACACACCAATCATGCAGAGACATGCATAATACCTACACACACACACGCACACACACCAATCATGCAGATACATGCATCATACACACCAAACATGCAGAGACATGCATCATATATACACACATATCAATCATGCAGAGACATGCATCATACCTACACACACACACACACACACGCACACACACCAATTATGCAGATACATGCATCATACACACCAAACATGCAGAGACATGCATCATATACACACACATACCAATCATGCAGAGACATTCATCATGAGTATAAGAAAGTATGAAAGAAAGTGAGAATCTCAATGAAGTTCAAACTCCAAATAACCTCCCCGCAGCACTCCCTTACCAGATCCAGCATCCACGGGGGCTCCAGTCGAATGCGGCAGGCTTCCGGGAAGGGAGTAGATCCCCCCCGTATCAAGTCACTATGTTTGTGACACCGGGGGGATATGCAGTGGGATTTTTAAATTAGAATACTGTGTTCAGAGCGATTGCATTTCATTTTGTGTTTTCTTTGAGATTGCCGTCTGCAGACCCCCCCCCCCCCCCGTCATGAAAGTAATGATGGGACAAAGTAAGTTTTCAAAATGCAATTCTCTAGAATTCTCAGTTCAGAACTGTGAGGGCACACAGCTTGTGTCTACTGATGTGAGGGTATTGGTGAGAAAGAGGAGCAGCCAATACCACAAACCCTCCCCCTCCGGTTGCCAGTGGGTCACATCCAAGAGTCCCATCCAAGAAACTTGGATTAGGCCCCCAAAGGTCTAGAAACAGCACTGGCTTCAGCCAACCACTAACCATGAGTGACAGAGACGTTTTTGTGCTGAAAGCTAATGAGAACAACTCTATGAGATCATATGATTTTAACTGTTCAATCTTACATCCTGTAGTGTGGCAGTTTAAGATAGGCTGACTGTTAGGTACTAGAATAATAACAGGACATTTAACAATCAACAAACTAAGCCTAACATGAACTTTCCACTTCATTATATCAAGGCAAAATTCTAAAAATAGCCGAGGCTTGTTAAGGGAAGAGATATCTCAGATAAGATCAAGGCAAAGCCAGCACTGTTAGTTAGGCAGACGTTCGTTGAAAAAGAAGACCTCAGAGTGAACTAACTTTACAATCTCAAAGACCCCTGTTTTGTTCTTGCCCTTTAATGTTCTGTGCTCAGTATTATCCTTATGCTGAGTCTTTCATTTATTGCTGAGTTTTGATTTTGGCATGTGAAGCTGTCTTCAATGAATGTTAACTGTTCTTAATATCTGAATTTTATAACTGTAATAAAATACTTATCTAAATATTTCCAAAATGGAGTCATTGGGAATTTCAAAGCAAAGTCACATGTTCTCTCCATGGGCTGTTCCAACTTTAACAATGATCCCTACTTCCCCAGTCTTCTCAGTCTTTCTGTTCATTTGTTGAAGCCCCTGGAAATACCCAGTCCCTAGGTATGGAGAAGGCTATGTACTTCCCTCATTCCTCCAGTAAAACATAGTTTGTGTATGCGTGGTGTACAGGCCTGCTGGGATGGGCCCTGTCAGAGAGGCATATTTTACCTACATTCAGGCTGTAAACCCATTGAGTGGTTCATCCTGGAAAGAGTTTGGGACAGTTGGTTGCTGAACAGTTTCTCATTTAATTTTGGTTTTGGGTTTCCAAACTCTGGGATAGGAAGTTCCCCAAGAACACTCCAAGGGTTCACACCTGTTTGCAGGTGAGTGGAGCTGAGTGTGTCTCCACAAAAAGAGATCAGACCATAGTGTCAGTGCTTCTGACCGAGTGGACACAGGGGGCACACAAGCAGTGTGGGGCCCAGGCCTGTGGTTACTGGAGCAGCTGATCTAGGGGGCTCACAAGGAGTGTGAGGCCCAGGCCTGTTGCTGCTGAGAAGCCAAAGACAATTTATGCTCAGCATTTTTTCCTTCTTGTTTTAATTGTCATTAACCCCTGCGAGAGTAAGTTATGTTTGTTTGTGTGCTAAAATAAACATGGGCAGGAGCCCTAAAAAGGAAAACAATCTTGTCGATTGCTGTTTTGGGAGCACCGTTTGGAGCTGAACCCCCATAGTGGTTAATCCATAAGCCCAAACATTGTCGTGTAGTTGAAGGCAAATGATCACTATTAATCAAGTAAAAGCTCAAAATCAAAGCTTACCCAGAGTTAAAACTCAATGATACAGGGTAATAGAAGAACAGGGTATGTAAAGTATCCCCCTTGGGTATGACATTAAGGCTCATCCAACTGTTAGCACCACTATAGAAATTATCCAAGGTATCTTCTGGACAACATGATTATCGTCTACAGCTATTCTCGCTTATATTTGTCAGTGCACAGCAGTTGTGGTACAACCTCATGCCAAACCCATGATCAGAACAGGATTCAATAAGCTGTATATTTCCTAACCCCTACAGGTTGGATATCACACGTGGAACTCTCACATGTGGAAACCGATAAAACCGGTTACTATGGTAAAGTCAAACCATATAACAAGTTAAACTCCATAGATTGATATGCACATAGCAATACATTAATTTGTTTATTTCTTTTTATTTTAAGCTTAACAGAAGAAAACAATTATGAGAATTAATAGCATTAAATTTATAATGAATAAAAATGCATGTTTAATTGCAATGATACAGCATAGCAAATGAAGAGAATGAAGTTGTTAATGTAATAATCCACGAGTTAAAGCTTGTTTTTGACTAAAAGAAGGCGATGGTACTTGAACAACAATTAAAGCAATTAATTTTTAAGTTGCGAGTTTGCTTAAACCACCCCACTTTACATAATGGTAAAAATGTTACAGACTAGTAATTACATTTAATTACTTTTCGAAAGGCAACATATGTATATAATTTCCACTATTTTTTATGAATAAAATATTTATTTAAATCTGTAATTATGTTTAGAGAATGGAAAAAGACCCAAGGAGCATGATATAACAGAGAAGACATTGTAGTTCACAAAATGTACCAACAGGATATGGAATTGTATGTTTATCGTGAAGCAAAATAGAGGAGGTTTTCACTCCATCCAGGTTGTAGAATATTGGTTGTACGATCTGTTTATCATAATGAGCATGGGGTCAGGGGTAGTGTTGATTGTGAATATTTTAGTCGCAAATATTTATTGGAAATATCCGCACTTTGTGAATTCATGAAGATCTCGAATATAGTGCTATATCTTTGTAATCGTGAATATTCAAGATTTTTTACTTCAGTACCATTACTATGAATTGCGTTCGCAATATACATATGTACAAGTGCCGATTTGTGCAATGAAGGTCATAATGACTGGATATCACAAATTCTCGCACTGAAGAATTTTTTGCGGTATTTTGTGAATATGAAAGATGTTGGTTGCATGTACATGGATCAAGCTATAAAGTATTTTTAAACTGCCCAAAAAAAGGTGTTCGAACAGAAGTGCATTTTAAAAACTTTGCTTAAAGTAAACAGATTATGATGTATACAGCTGTATCCCAGTAAAAAAAAAAAACTTTTTAAAGCCAAAAAAAGCACGTCAAGTTCGGGTACTTTGACCTTTTTCATACATTGATACACGTGGCTGCAAATTTTAAAACTTTAACCTCAGCTAATACTGGAGAGTTAGCTTTGTTAAATGAGAATTTTACATGCTGAATGTTTTAATACCATTTTATTTCTGCCTTAATGCCTTAATGTATGCCTTAATGTATGCAAAAAATACATGTGCTAAAGCTAAACCTTTTTTTTTTCAAATGTTTCCACAACCCTTCTCTACATCTCCAGCAATTTTGGTGATGATATCATGTTCAGAGGCTTTGCAATCAGCTCACAAATTCAAAGTCAAAAATTTTGACCATCTCTAGTTATTACAATACCGGCTCGTATCGAGAAATAATATACAACATAGTGAGAAATAAAATAAAGGATAATATTACAAGATGGAGGCTGAAAAATACCTCACTCTACATTTAAGCATACCTACTTGTCTGGAGGGAGTCCATGGCATCCCTCTGTATCGATGATGTTGGAGGTGTGGGGGGGGGGGGGCACACCATCCAATGACCTCCATTAAAAGGAGGTGGCGGCAGTTTTTTCAGCATCATCGATGACATGGAGGCTGTGAAGCGGGTAAGAAATAGAGCTGAGGATAGCAGTGGATTACAATGTATTATTTTTTAAAAAGCACACCATGTGCGCAACACCCGGGGTTGTTAAACTAATAGTACAGTGTAGTGAACTTTACAAATGTTCCAATAACTTCACTTACACTGTCATGCTAAGGACTTTCCACCAATTTTTTTCCTTTACTGTTTTTTCGCTATAAGTGAAGGATGAGCTTGTAGTGTGAACACATTTTGACTTGAATAAACATCTGGATTCTAATATTCCTCATAACAAAGAAAAGAGGCTAAATGTCTCTTTTCTGCAAAATATTGTTGGCAACAACATTTCTTATAAAACAACTAAACGTTAACATAGAAATAGTTGCTGTTATTTATTAAATAGTAAAATTCTCTCTCTTCTTTATATGTGGTGAAGTGTAGGTGTTGAAAATCATTCAGTGACATGCTATCTTGAATTTTTTTTTTATCATCTCCCTTGCTACGACTTCAATATCAGATATCCCTTCAATAGCCTTTGGCATTTAATTATTTTGATTAGGAACAGTTGAATGATACATTCTCATTAAAGTTTCTTTCATATTTTTTGTAGTGCGCCATTGCATTCCACTGGGACAGGTTCATGTAAAGTAAACTCAGAGGAGTGTGTATCATAAGACAATAGTATTCTTCTGTGTTTCTTTATAGTAAATAATAGTTTTTTGTTTACCAATGCTAGTAATTTACCGATACTGAGCTTAGAGTCCAAACCCAACTGGAATAAAAAAAAACAAGCAAATCTGAAGATCTTAAGTAAATGTTTGCTGTGCAACTCGCATTCTCTCTAGCAATGTCTCTGCACTAAGAGTTTTCAATTTATAAAATAATAACACAAGCCCCACTATTGCCACCATTTTTGGAACACCTTGGTTGCCTTAACAAAAATATTTTTGGATCTATATAGAAGAGACCAGCACAATTTTATAATATGGTGTCTTGTATGGTGTCTTGAGGCAGGGCTGTTTCTATCATGAAGGGGGCCCTATGCAAAGTTATTGCACGGGCCCCCTGGATGTTGACCTCTTGGACGGCCACAGAGTTGTTGAACGTATATGTCGATGTCAATTCAAAAGTTTTAGAGTAGAAATTCCAACTTAACTTTGAACATCATTTATGTAAATTTTGTGTATTTTATGTGTTTTATACCCACCTCCCTCCATTGTTGGTGAGTATACCATGTTCAGGGCTTTTTAAATTTAAGTAAGTAAACTTACTCCTAAGTAAACTAGTTAAAATTTTGCGGCCATTTCTTGTAGCAGATACCGAAAATACATTGAACTTTTGGATTTTGCAGCCATTAAAGTGTTTTTGCAGCTCATTAACAGCTTTCACTTGTTGCTTGAAGCTGCTCTTTAGCTAGCTTTAAAATTCATTCAGTCATTCAACTACATCCAAATTTACTCCTCACTCCCCTATATCTTTATTTCTCACCCTAAACTTAATTGGGCATTCTTTGTTTGCATTGTACTTGCGAGGTTAATAATATATAAAAAAAATCAGCCTAAAAAAAGATTTTCCTGAAGCTGTAAAAAATATATCACAACAGATGCATCCTACATTGAATAAGAAAACCTACCCATGCGTTTAAATCACTTCTATTCTCCTGGTTTATGATGCTGTTTCAGACAACACTGTGTTTGCATTCGTAATTAGAAGATTGAGCAGATGGTCGAGTTCTCATTTGTGATAGGTCTATTAAAATAACTTATGCAGACGAAAACTTGTGTATTACAGATTACCTATTTTCCATTCTGTGATAAATTGATAGATTGTAATACATTTTGAAGAAAATTATTTAACATTCATTTTCACCTAAAATATAATGTTCAGTGCTTTGCACAAATTTATAGAGAATAATATATCTTGCTAAACAAAATGCAAATTCACTTAACAGAGAAAAAAGCACAAACAAAAAATATATATATATCTATGTGCTTTCTTAAAAAGTGCATAAAGCAGCAGTTTGCTGTAGGCTGCCTAAAGTTAGGTTGAAGATGCTGTAGCCAGCAGTGCCATAAGTGAGCATCTGTTAGATACCAACACTGCTGTCTTTTTTTCCACAAGGCAAAGGGCATGCCAGGAGGGAGCCGCATGAGGCTCTTTAGCTTCCTTGTTTGGCTCCCTGGCTGGCAGCAAGCCTCCTTCCTCCTTCCCACCAGCACATACACGCTGGAAAGAAAAGAGCAGACATGAAGTTAGCACCTAAGAAAGGTGCAGGTCCTTGTCCCCCCCCCCCCCCAAACTGATGCTGGAGCTGACAGTGGCCATTTAATGTTTAATGTCCTGGACGTTACTCCTGAAGCCAGTATGGCTATTGTGCCCAATACCGGCATGGGCGCAGTTTGATCCAAGATCAAGCTGCGCCCATGCCAGGATTGGGCACAATGGCCGGTCCTCTGTGAGCCTGCAGTGTTTCTTTTACAAAAGTCCGACGTCTGCCTGTTCGAGGGGATATTCAAATTCCCCACCTGTTCGCTGGGAATTTGAATTGGAAAAACAAGAAATGATTACCGAACGTGACGTCACTGACATCACTTCCCGTTTTCAGAGACGATTTTTCACTAGAAGACAAGGTTCTCTTCCCGGTCTCTAGTGAAAAGATTCTCTGATGCATCATAAGGCGTCCGACGGTCGGTTTCTGGGCTTTCACCCAATAGAACTGCCATGGGGTCCTTATCAAGATAACCCACGAGCGCCTGCAAAATCAGTTATTTCCCAGGCGGCTGCTGGAGTGCCCAGTCATTTTTCAGGTTGCTGTGGAATAACAGCAGCCAGTAAAATGACCATGTAAATTTAGCCTAAGACTTTGGTTTTAGTCTTTGCTTTAATGAATCCCAAAGATGTTCTATTAGGTTGAGGTAGTAGCTCTGTGCAGGCCAGTCAGGTTCCTTTATATTATACTAACACACCTATGTCTATATGGACCTTGCTTCATGCACTGGTGGGTAGTAGGGATGGTAGAAAAATTCACAGTGCGAATTTTTAAGTAGAAATTTCGACTTTTTCGCCGAAAATTCGCATAGTCGAATTTTGATGGGGTCATTTCGACTTTTCGGCGAAAAATTTTAACTTAAAAAAGAACTTTGGTTTTGATTTGTCGTGCCGCCACTTTACATGCGAATATTGCCATTTTAAATGTTATTTTCACATTCGGGAGTGATGTGAAAATTCACATTGGAAAATAATGTGAAAAAAATTTGCAGATGAAAACATTTACTTTAAAACCTGACTTTGTCAGCTTATTACAAAGCCCCTGTGTGACGAATAATCGATGTACTCATCGTATATATCTTGTCCTAAAGCCACAATTACATTTCCCCAGACCCTTCATAGTTAAATTCAACCATTCTGTAGAATGGAATGTCTCCCATGTCTGGTTGTGCCCACCTGTGTGTAAGGCTTACGCCCGATAGCAGGATGGAGAAGAGGGGGAACCGGGATTCAGAGGAG
>CM070035.1:151864216-151877158 GCA_036250615.1 Ptychadena robeensis | reverse complement strand
GGGTCATGGATGGGTGTTCCAGCACGACAATGACCCAAAACATACAGCAAAGGCAACAATAGAGTGGCTCAAGAAGAAGCACATTAAGGTCATGGAGTGGCGGGGTTAGGCTCCCTATGGAGGGAGCTCAAGCTCAGAGTTGCACAGAGACAGCCTCGAAACCTTAGGGATTTAGAGATGATCTGCAAAGAGGAGTGGACCAACATTCCTCCTAAAATGTGCGCAAAATTGGTCATCAATTACAAGAAACGTTTGACCTCTGTGCTTGCAAACAAGGGTTTTTCCACCAAGTATTAAGTCTTTTTTTGTTAGAGGGTTCAAATACTTATTTCACTCAATGAAATGCAAATCAGTTGCTATCTTTTATTTAAAGTTATTTTTTTGATTTTCCTTTTGATGTGCTATCTGCCACTGTTACAATAAACCTACCATTGAAATGATACTGTTCTAAGACTTTTCATTTCTTTGTCATTGGACAAACTTACAAAATCAGTGAGGGGTCAAATAATTATTTCCTCCACTGTATGTGTCCTGGGCATTACTCATATGTTGGCAGACAGAGAGGCACGATTAGTCACTCCAGAAAATACTGTCCAGTGGTGGAGTCATAAGCATAGGAAGCACCATAGCAGCCATAATGGCCTGTTCTTTTATTTTCTCTTTTTTTCAGATGGTACTTGGTGATGTAAGGTTTGCATACCACTAGTAATCCATGGAAACCATTTATTTTGCCATAGCTGCCAGACATATTTTTAATTCAAACATATTAGTAGTACACACTACAAAAAGAGAAACAATTCTATATATCTAGTTTGACCTAAGTGACACATGATTGGCTCTACCTCCTCTGGATTATCAATGTCAACATGCACACTTCATAGCTGGTAATACTTAAAAACAAAACAAAAAAACAATTGAATAAAAATGTGTGGCCAACATTACTCATGAAAATTTCAAAGGAACAAAACCTATACTCTCTGCTATACTCTCTGTACTTTAATAAATATTTATTTATTTGCCTGCCTTCTAATGAATGAGTGTCTTACCGGCACTGAATCAGGGACAGGGACGTCTTAAGAACCTGGAAATGATGTGATGGCCCACACGATCAAATGCTTAAAGACAACAGACCTGCTTTTTCGTGATTTAGTACAGATTAATAAGTGTGTTGAAGAGCCCTTTATGACATTTTGAAATTGAGAAATCTTTTTGAGAGTTCAGGAAGAGCTCAATTTTCAGATCTGTTCCACGTATTGTAATTTGAAATGCCAGACTATTATCTTCAAGGACAGGTCCTTGTAGACCACCTGAAGTTTTCTCCAACCATTCTACTTCTTGAAATAATACATATTCCTTTTTCTTCCAAGTCTTCCTTTTGTAAAAGTTACGTTTTTCTTTTTGCAATCATCATTATTGAAAATGATTAAATAACTGATTGTAGAGTCTGTTAAAAAATAAAAAGCTAAGGGGCATAGTTTTGATTGGCAACATACAACTGCCATAGTCCAGTGTTACATCAATCAAAATTCTGTTATTTTATCAAGTAGTATAATATACACAGTATTTGTATATATATATATATATATATATATATATATATATATATATATATATAAATAAATGTATAAATATATATGCAAGAAAAGGTATGTTCAATATAAACATGAAAACATATAAATGGTTGTGTAGTATTATTTTAAGCAGACTGCGTTTTTCTATTGGTGTGACTTAGATGAAGATCAGAGCACATTTTATAACTAATTCATGCAAAACTCAACGTAATCCCAAAGGGTTCACATAATTTTTCATGCAACTGTATGTATGTAGTCCCTCAAATACTAACTAACTAACTACATAATTATAGAGAGTTTGGAGTTTAAGAGATACAGTTTATTGGTCAACTGATGTCATTAGATATCACTTAAACTCCAAACTCTCTATACTCATCAATGGATAAAGCCCCCCATAGACGGGCCGATTCCCGGCCATAGTTGTAGCAGACCAACCTGCGTGCTTGCTCCCGCCGAGCACATGAAGGTTGGTCGGCTGCAACTATGAGGGAGCCCACCTTGAGTTTTGTAGAAAAAAAGCCGGCAGGTCGGATCGCACACGGATCCGTCCTGCTGGGTTTTTTTCTGCCCGACTGTGCTGTAGGCTGTTAACTCGGAGGGGAAGTCTCCTCCCCCTCCGAGTTAATTGGCTACAGTCTGACAGGAGTCCCGTGTGTTAGTGGAACACACAGGATTCCTGTCCTCGCTGTAGCAGACTGGTCACAGCGTGGTGACGTCACCACGCTGTCAAGAGTCTGCTAAATGTCGGCCATAGATCGGGACGTCTATGGCCGGCTTAACACGGAACATCATTCTACCATCTACATAATTGTACTACCTGTTAACCCCAGACATATGTCAAATGTCTTAGCCCTTCATTCTGTATTTCTGTATTTTGTATCATATTGTTTGCGTTCAGATTAGCCAGGCCTGGTTCGTTTAACCATTCACACAGTTGTTCAGGCAGCTGGTGAGCCTAATAGCATGCAGCTTTCTGCAAACACCAAACTAAAGTTCAGCAGTGATCCAGCCACACTATCCACGCGCTAACGTTCCAATGGGGTGGTACTACTGACAATTCCATGGATCCTGCTAGGCCACATATGTGGACACAGTGGTTCTGTGTGGCCACACTGCCCCCAACCATACCTGTCAAGTATCCTGTTTTGGGTAGGAATTTATGTTTTTAACTCCTTTCCTCTTATATTGCTATTTTCTTGGAAATTTTCTGTCAGTACCTGCTACTGACCAAGTTGACAGGAGATTTTCTACAGTAGCCTAGAGCTTTGGCCTGCACAGCCTCATGTGCTGGTGTAATCAGAGCTCCAGGTCCAGGATTTGCCAGGCTGGCAGCGTGGGATTATGCTCTCCACCTTTTCCTGGCTAATCCACAGCATGCCCAGCGCACCTCCCTACCCTCTCCCCATGACGTGTACTGTGTCACTTCTGCGTATCAGAACGCTGAATTTCTGATTCCAATGGTGATTTGAAAATGATAAACTTGGTATTTCCCACACCCTAGTTGTGTCAGGATCCCGGGCCGTCCAGGCTTGCGGGGTCTGCCCCACCTGTGTTAGTCCCCTGGTCCGGTACCTTTAGCCATGCCACTGACCTACCTCCAGGTTTGGTGCTGGGGTCCTCGGGGTCCATCAGGGTCCTCTCCTGGTGCTGCCACTGGGGCCGCGCCCGGGCCCGTGCGCCTCACAGATTTTAAGGGCTGGCTGGGGGTGTGTTCTTGGTGTCCGTCCCTCCTTTCCTGGGCGGACCTGGGAGGGACGCTCCTAATAAACCTCCAGCCCTTACACCCAGTGCTGATTTTTTAGCTTCCTTTTCTGGTTAATGGTTTGTTCGTACTCCCTCTCGGCTTTGACCCCCGGTCTTTGACCCTGCTCGTCCCCTACTATACTCCTTTTTTCTGGCTTCCCGACCTCCGCTTGTGCGGGATCCCTGCCTTCTCCCGTTAGGGGGCCTCTGGGAGAAGACCCCTCGTGTGGCTTAGATTCCCTGCTCCTGGCACCCCCGCGCCAACCCAGGACCTGCGGCATAACAAGTTGGAGGTGATTCCCCCAAGTGGCGCTCAGCTTTCAAGACATAATCACATGCCTAGGCTGCATACGTTCATAGCAACTACTGTTTTCTTTTCATCCCCATTTGTTGTTTCACTGTGTTTGGACCTTGGTCCTTTTAAGTAAAAGAAAAGTTAATTGGCATATATTGTCATTGACTGATCCTAGTACCACCAGAAGGTAGTAGAAGTAGCAATGTAAGTCTATTGGACTTCTGACTATTCTAATCACCGCGGCATTGAGGTTTAAATAACATCGTCCCTTTATTACTATGGCTTTAAAAAACAGGTGCTAAGATTTATAATAATGAGTTGCAATATTTTATCAGCATAAATACAGTATATGCTCCTTTGTCTTCTTTACTGAAAAAGAAAATGCACTATTAGACTATTAAGAATTGTTACACCTCGCTAAGACTTCCATCTGCCTTTAAAATAATTGCCATTGTAAAGGAAGAATAGTGTTGAAAAAGTATTTGTGTGTAAAATATATCCTTTTTGTGTATTCATTTTTCATAGGCTGTGTAACAGTGGGGAGGAATAGTGGCAAGGGTATTACCTTTGCCTAACACTCTGCAATAAAGTTTTTTTAATTTCAGAAAGTTGTGAGTTGCGAGATACGAAAAGAAATATACTGTCATTAATGGCTTCACCTTTTGTAAGGTTACATACACTTCGTTTTTACACATTATTCCGACAAAGTAGATTCATGAATGTTTTTCATATCACAATGCCTTGGTTTTATTGACCTTATGTTTCTGCTCATTTACATGACTTCATAACTTGACTGCATATATTACAATATTTTTGTGATCTTATAGCATGGCTGCCTCTACATCAGCGCCACTGAATAATCATTACAACCGGTCTTGAGCCTACAAGCAATCTGAATGATATAGAAAATTAATAATGCAGTAAATGCATTTGCAATGATTTACTCCAGATCTTCAGTTAAGTCACAATAATACATATTGGTAGTCCTATTTAAAGGGAACCAGCCCTGATGGAAATATAGAGCTTTGTAGTATACAAAGGGGGGGGGGGGGGTACCCACGTAAAAAAGCTTAGATCGAGGTGCCTGTTTTTGATTAAGTATTTCAGCTTTAATCCAATTTTAAAATAAAATCAGTAAAATCTATAGAAACATATAGAGCTGCCACTGACAACCTAGTTATGTGGATACAAGATGGCCTGTCTGTATCTGAGGTTTATATTTTGTGAGTCACTGACATGTAACTACCATGCAGCCATGGTATCCACCATCTTGACCCATGGTCATCAAACAAGCTCAAAGTGTATCTTCCTTCCTGACCCATGGTCATCAAACAAGCTCAAAGTGTATCTTCCTTTCTGACCCATGGTCATCAAACACGCTCATAGTGTATCTTCCTTCCTGACCCATGGTCATCAAACAAGCTCATATTGTATCTTCCATCCTGACCCATGGTCTTCAAACACGCTCATAGTGTATCTTCCTTCCTGACCCATGATCATCAGAAAAGCTCAAAGTGTATCTTCCTTCCTGACCCATGGTCATCAAACAAGCTCATAGTGTATCTTCCTTCCTGGCCCATGATCATCAGAAAAGCTCAAAGTGTAGCTTCCATCCTGACCCATGGTCATCAAACAATCTCATAGTGTATCTTCCTTCCTGACCAGGGCAGCCGTCAGAAATCATGGGGCCCCGTAAAGCAAAAATGTTCGGGCCCCATGATCGTCTGGCCCCCCTAGCTGCCCAGGCCCGAGACGGGAGTCCCCTCTGCCCCCCCCCTGACGGCGGCCCTGTTCCTGAACCATGGTAATCAGAAAAGCTCATAGTGTATCTTCCCCCCTGACACATGGTCATCAAACAAGCTCATAGTGTATCTTCCCTCCTGACACATTTTTGTGAGTTCCAGTCATTATTACCTTCATTGTGCAAACCAGCACATGGTACTTTCCACAGATAACCTTCATTGTGCAAATTCCCCTTTGGACATGCGCATATTATGAACGAAATGCATGGTAACTGGTGTAGAAAATCTCGAATATTCACGATTACGAAGATATTCCAGTAGATACAGGTTTTTGCGAATTCACAAAGCAGCGATATTATGCAGTAAAAATCCTGGTCCATGGTCATCAGTCAAGGTCATAGTGTTTATATTTTCCTGATCCATGGTTGTCAGCTAAGCTCATAGTGTATCATCCTTCCTGACCTATGGTTATCAGCATGGCATATATGCTTTCCAAATCCAGGGTTATCAGCATAACCTCTGTGGATATATTTCTAGATCTAGAGTTATTGCCGAATGTGTTATTATTTTCCTGATGCAGGGATAAAAGTGGTGATACTGCCCTTGTATTTACTTCCAAGGCTTACAATGTTTATTTACAGTTTGCTGGTGAGAGGATTCCTTACTTTTATTACATGTATTTGTATAATTTTAATAGATACCCCATATATAAATAAGCATGTAAAATGTACTCTCATAGTCAAAACACATCTTATGAACTTAGATGGTCATTGTTTGGTGCCGGTCCCTTTAATAGGGTCAGTGTCTCCTGCTGTAAAATATTTTATTTCCAGTAGATACTCATTAATTCCCTAAAAAAATGAATGCTGCATAGCACTTTTAATAACATCCCAATTCGAATTTTGCTGCAGAAATATGGGAGCGATACTACATCGGCTCTTAAAAAAGTCAGTGGAATATACAGTACAAATTTTCTGCAATGGTTTAAGTAATATTTCTTTAAATTCAATTTATTTGAAGCAGGATTGATTATTGTTAAACATGTGTCTTAATCGGCCATTTTGGAGATCGGCTCATGTCCACATCAGGCACAAATTGGATTCCCAAGGTGGTGTTCCATCAATTCCCGATCTGATCAATTGCTGATTCCATGATCGCCTGGATTGATCGGAACGGGAATCGATTGGTGACAAATCGACCCGTGTATGGCTACCTTTAGAGTACCCCTGTACTAGTTGTTAGAACTGCAATGTGGCATAAAACTGGTTTGCTCAAAGGTAACATATTACATTAATTGCACAAATCGGCACTTGTATAAGCGTATATCGTGAATACAATGCACGGTAGTTAAGCACTGATGTAAACAAATCTTGAATATTCGCTATTATGAAGCTACATTCAAGATTTTTGTGTGTGCGGATATTCGCAATAAAAATTAGCAATTAGAATATTTGCAATCAACAGTAATCAGAATAGGGCAGACTCTCAATCCTATTGGATATTAGGTGTAAAAACAGACTAGTGCCCCACTCTTCTTTTAGAGAAAATATGAACTAGACATTGTTGATTGCCTGTTGCTTAACCTCCCTGGCGTTATTCCCGAAGCCAGTACATATGCAGTTTGTTCTTAAAACAAACTGCATCCGTACCGGGCACACACACTGGTGTTTTGCAAGCCTGCATCACATCGATGCTTCTGGCCCTGTGGGGTGGAACGTGTTGCAATATACCTCCATGTTAATGGAGGCGGCATGGCTTTTCCCAACCAACATAGCCAGCGTTGCGATGTGTCGAGAGGCGGCAGAGGCGTGGAATCATGTATTCCACCATTATTGCCCCTACAATGGCCTGCAATGCCCAGAAGTTTATATATAAGTTGATTCCTCGTTCGATTTCCCAAACGATTGATCGTGGTGCATGTTTGAAGCGATCATTTGGTCGAACGATCCTGCTCGAAGAAATGCTGATGTCATTCCCTGTTTAATCACCACTATTTTAAATGGGGACCAGGATCCCCATCCAAAGTATCGGCCCTGAATTGATCATACAAAGTGGTGCACATCGTTTTTATGAACGATCAACGAACGATCGTTAGGCATTCTGCTGCACCATCATCTATCATTCATCGGGTATCGACTCGTGTATGGGCATCTTTACAGTATATTCACTGCAAGAAAACCCAACAATTAAGCCTTTTAGCTTTTCCCTTATCTCAAGATGACAGTGACATAAGCATTACACATCTGATGTAAGTGTAAATCTCTATGCATCACACTTAACCTTCCTTTTAGGTCCATAACTAAATTAAGAATAAACCTAAGATCATTGTTAGGAAAAATCTGAAGAAAAATCAGTAAAAAGTAACAGACATAACAATTATATTTCCCCAAGTAATGAAAACAATCATTAGTGGCCTTCTATTATTCCAGTGTTATGATTGTTTATGGAGCTTGTCAATGAACAATATGAACATACATTTTTTTCACATTCCTTTGGAAATAATGGCTCATTATTTCATTAGTGACACTGGGAGGTCATTGGTAATTGAAGGTATTGCTATGTGCTCTTTTGTTGCAAAACTACACATAATTAATGGAAAATAAACCCTATTTATATGACCTAATGCTTTTACAAGGCAGACATCTGAATTTCTCCTGTTCAGTATTATAATGGAGTTATTGTGTGTTTGTTAGTTGGAGTAAAAAATGTCAAATAAAAATTCTTGTGTCTAGGGCAGCCATAGCATAAATGGCTTTCTGGAGTCCTAAATGTACATGTGTCATCAGAGAAAGATATAGAATATTATTGGGATCCCATTTACTCCTTTACTTCCTCCTCCACAGTGATAGCAGTCAATACATACATAACCCTTCCCTGCCTTACCTATCACCTAAACCTGAGACAGAAGTTTCAGTTTAAAATCTAATAGAAAAGCATGTCATGAGCTTAAGCAGAACAGGTATTATTCATATTTGCCACCTAATATTTGCAATAAATTTTAAATTAAAAAAATTATGATTTCCAATCATTATATTACCTTAATTACACAAATCTGTACTTGTGCACTGTAGTTCTGGTTACTGATGTAAAAAATCTTGAATATTTGTAGGGGGTGCCCTGGTCAGATGCAGTGCCTGAGGTGCAGGTGGTGCCCACTAAGGGGAGCTCAAGGACAGAGCTGATAAAAGGAGAGCAAACAGGAAGTGAGCAGCCATATACCGGAGAGCTGAAGGGAAGCTCACTCTCTGAAGAGGGGTGTGAGATACCCTGTGAGGACGGAAAATGGAGCGTACAGGTGTCTCTTAACAACCTATGTCCTCGCACTCATCCCTTGCTCTGGGTCAGCCCTGGTGCCTGCTTGTGTCGCACGCTGACCACTGACGCTGCCATCTGGATTAGGCCCTGGTTTTTGGTGTCCCCGAACAGGCCTAGGCCGCAACCTAAAGTGGAGCAGGCCGGGCGTTGCAAGTGTAAGACGCCCAACCAGAGACTTGATTATTATTACCAAGGACTGGCTACTGCCTGGAAGTGTTATATCTGTTTAACCATTGTACCTGACAAAGTTAGGTAAAGTTTGTGTTTAAAGCGCATTACTGGTTTGTTTCCTCTGTTCACTACCTCCAAGTCTGCTTTCTTACATATTCACATTTACAAAGATATAGCTCTATATTTGAGATGCTCGCAAATTCCTGAAGTGCAGATATCCGCAATAAAAATTTTTTTGAAAATATCAGAATTTTCGCTATCAACACTATTAAGGAGTAAATTTTCTGCAGCAAACCACACTTGAAAAGAAAGTCAATGTGTCAAATTCAATGTGGTGTTCTGTGTACAACCCTGTTTTCACAACTTCCAAACATTGGATGGCCAGTTTGTTATAATACACAAACAGTAGTGATGAGCGGCATAGGCCATATTCGAATTCGCAATATTTCGCAAATAATTCTACTAATATTCGATTCTATATTCGGAAATTCGAATATTCCCGGTATGACCGTGTATTGCGAAAATCATATTCTCATTGCGAAAATCTTCAAAATGAATGGTCACATGCTATGTTTATTTTTGCAATGCGAATATGATTTTCACATTACATGGCCATACCACGAATATTCAAAATCATCAATATCCACCGACATATTAAAGATATTGGCGAATTCTCGAATTGCCAATATTCGCGAAAAATATTCGAGCTCAACACTAACAAACAGGTGATCGTGGAATAATTAGTATCAGGGAAATGTCAGAAATAACAACATTTGTTCAAATAAATTGGAACAAGGACACATGTTGCACAACCTAGTGCAACAAAGTTGAGTTCTAAATGTATTTGTCTTTCACAGGGGGGCCACACTCCCCCTTCATATCAGGAGCTGACCACCTCCATACAACCATCATATAATCATCCAACCATCATACTGATCATCCTTTTTGGAGATTGACATCACTTCCACTGTGTGTTCACTGCTGACAGTTGTGCACAACTATTTATTACCTTTTTTCAGTTAAAATAAATTGGTCTGAAGAACTTGCAAGCCACAAAAATTGGTGGTAAATGGTTAATTACCATATTTTCCAGACTATAAAATGCACTGGACCATAAGACGCACCCAGTAGCAGGAAAACCAGGAAAAAATATTTGATATATAAAAGTGTTCACATTAATTGGGTTAATGCAAGTGATTAAATGAATGCAATATCAAATTCACCCAATAGATGTCACTAGGAGCAGTACACACACACAGCACATCACGTCACCTCTTCACTGATCAGGAGGAGGGGGGCAGGAGGCTGCCCAGTCTTCTCTGCTCTAGTGTTGAGCTCGAATATTCGAATGTTGAATATTTTTGGCCGATATTCACAATTCCGAATATTCGCAATATGGCCATGTATTGCGAAAATAATATTCGCATTGCAAAAATAAACATAGCGTGTGACCATTCATTTTGAAGATTGTCGCGATGCGAATATGATTTTCACAATTGCAATTTGCGCAATACATGGTCATACCGCGAATTTCCGAATATAGTATCGAATATTAGTAGAATTATTCACAAAATATCGCAAATTTGAATATTGCCTATGCCGCTCATCACTACTCTGCTCTCCCTCCTCTTCTCTCTGGCTGCAGCTCCCACAGACACACGGAGAGAGGGATAGATAAACTCCCATCTGGCTCTGGGCTCTGTTGGCATAAGCAATTATACAGTTCAGATGGGAGATCCAGCCGTGGGCGGATCTCACATCTGACAACTCCAGGAGTGCTGGCGGGGAGCATTCAGACCATGAGATGCAGGCACTTCCCCCCCCCCCCGATGTTGGGGGTGAAAAGTGCGTCTTATGGTCCGAAATTCATATATACTTATACAGGTATTAGCATTAAACTGCTCTGACGTACATAGTGGAAATTCTGTGCACAATAATTTTTCCACAGGTACGCTCTTGCCATTACACATCTAAGGTCATTATTAAGACACAGCTTTTCCTGAAGACATATTGCGAAGCAGTTCATGGCGTACCCCACGGCCTCTTTAAAAGACATCGCGTAATGCTACATTTAACCTTCCTGTAGAGGTGAAGGCCCGTTTATGTGAAAGCATAATTTCAAGTCTTTGATGGACCCAATAAGGAACAATATACTCCCACTTTATGTTCAAAGGGGTTTTTGAAAAGAATGCAGAAAGATGCAATTGTGAGAGTAATAGCAAGGCAAAATCACAGTGAAAACAAATCGTGTTGCTGCTGAAGACAACACTTTATGATGTTTCAAATAAATGTGTCTAAAATGAAAAAAAAAGAAAAGAAAATGAAGAACATTTATATTTTAGATGTATTCTCTTTTCAATGGCGATTGATCCATGAATAGAAGAATAAAGATAGGAATTTCAGTGTATACATGAAAGAGTGCGTTTCATGTTCACTTTATTTTCATGCGCATGAGACTCTTGCGAAGATTTGGTTAAAGCAAGCCATACACGTGTCGGATTCCATGGCCAATTGATCACTCACCCGATCGATTCCGGCGATTCTGCCGGGAATCGCAGGTGTGATCAATCGGGCAATTAAGAGTATCCATCACTGCATACCACCTTGTCCAACGGATTCCGGGACGATTCCGTGTCCGATTGTCCACCTCACAAATGGCAATTCCCCCTGATCTTGGCAGAATCAATCTGATGGAACCAACATGTTGGTTCTCTGTCGGATCCGATTCTGGGCCTCTGAACGATCGGACCTGATCGATTGGACAAGGTGGGCTGCATGCGATTCCGGCACAATGGTTTGGCGTGCACGCGTCCGGAATCGATCGTGCCGGAATCCGGTGGGAATCCGACACGTGTATGGGGGCCTTAACACTCCTGCTGTTTTCTTTGTTGACCATCTCACCATAGTTACAGTGGAATGAAAGCCCTTCACACTCACCTGAGTTGACTTGATTAGATGCTTTGAAAATATGTTGGTAATTCTGTAGCAGAAAGATGGCTTTAGACTTTTTTTGTTCTGCTATCTAGTTTTAATGTATTATAAGTGACCTAAACTTTCAAACAGAGTTTTGTAAGATGAGACTGTGGAATTAAAGTAGATGGGGGTTCACAGTGTGAAAGTACTTCTTGCTAGCAATTTACACAAATATATCAACCCATTGTGGCCCATCAGGCTTAAAGTGGAAGAAGAACATTATGAAATGAATGGCACTAGAAGTGACGATTATAGGAAGGAATGCATAAACAATTCCCATAGAAAACCATTGAACGCCCCCAGTGGCCACCCACGATATTGCACTCAGAGTTAACCCTCGGAAGTATACAATTCCACTGAAGAGCAGGTGAGTTTATAATTTTAGGATTCTGGAGCCCTAAGCCACCATCTTACCAGCTTAGAGGTAAGTCAAACTTTACAAGTGTAATTTTTACATATTGAGTTTATATCCACTTTAAGCCACAAATGTGTCAATTGCATACAAACATTGTCTCATTAGCAGTGAATGCCATTCTCTTTCTCCATCTTTTAATCTCTCTATTTTTGAGAATGCAGGGCACTTGATTGGCCCCAAGCACTGCCCCTCCTTCTCTCACTATGAAAGCTGCTTTACACTGGAAACTTTCAAGTCTTATTTAAAAACAATCTATTTAATGATTGTTAACTAAATTATCTGGTGTTTTTTTTTATACATAACAAATAAATAATTGCCCTTGAATTGTGGGTATCCCCAAATGGGCAATGGTGAAATGGCCACTTGTGTCCTGGAGGGAGCAAACGAACAATTATGTATAAACAAATTTTGAAAAAAATTATAAAAGGTATAATTTGAATTTTGCACAAAAAACGATGATCACCACCAAGGAAGGGATTGAGACCCTATCCTTTGTGATAGGTATCTTGTATGATTCCCCCTATAAAATAGGAGCGAGGGGACTTTAGAGGCCAGTCACATATGTAATAAAAGTATTTACAAAATTTAATTCTCATATAAATAGTCCGGAGGAACCTTGTTGGTGTCCTCTGTTCCCTTGTGCAACCGTGACATGGCGGTGAGTAGTGATGGCCGAACATCGGCCTGGACTGTCCGCGAACGGGCGGGTCGGACTTT
>CM070035.1:151840337-151852358 GCA_036250615.1 Ptychadena robeensis | reverse complement strand
GAACAGGGGGCGATCCACTGGCGGGTAGGACGGAGCGGCATAGGAGGCAATGGGTAAATTTAGTTTGAACTGTATAAAGCATATCATTGATTGGGAATGTGTGATGGCATCCGGTGTGGTGTTCCCCATCACCTGGGGACCGTGAAGGAAGGTGAGTGGTGAGCGTGGTAAGGGTAGTGTGTGGTAAAGGGATCATAAAAGGTGTAAAGGTATAGGTTGGTGTAAAAATATTAAGGCCCCAGTGAAAACCTGTAGGGCTAATAGAAAGTGAGAAATCAAACATCAAGACGGTGACAACACAACGTGAGGGGTGAAGGAAGGGGTGTAGCAGCTTATTGTTCGGAGAACTTTCAGAACAATCTATGTCTGACCTTCTAAGCCATAGAAGATCGCAAGATGCTAAAGAAAACTCTTCACAATCCCTAAAATGCGATCAAAGGACCTCTAGTAGACTCTTGCTACTGTTGATGTGAATGTTTCTCCAATCAGGAGACTGCACAAATATGACTTGCATGAGAGGTGTGCAAGGAGAAGAAGAATCCTTTACTTTCTTAAGGTTGCCATACATGTGTTGATTTTTTTTATTAATCGCATCAATTGATCAGCCACGGATCTAGTGCTGCCCACTCTAAACGATCGACCAAAAATTGGATCGAACCTTGATCTGACATGTCGGTTTTTTTGGTCAATCGTTAGTCAATTGAAGAAAGTTTAAGGAGACCCTTGAACACTTGTGTGAGATTTACAGATAGCTTCCTATGCTGCAGCCAATCTGATTGATCGATATTGAGGATTCAACCTTTTTGGCAATCGGCTCCTGTCCCAAATCGGTTTCCCAAAGTGGTGTGGCATCGATTGCAAAACAACCAATCGCCTGGAATCTAAAAGGTGTCTATAGCTACCTTTAGAGAAACACCAAGACCAGAAAGTTTGCCAAAGAGTATATTGACCACAACTTAGGTAATAATGTTCTTTTGATATATGAGTCTAAAATTTAGTTATATGGGCATCAGAAGAGAGAACGTGTTTGGCATAAACCAAATGCAGTATTCCAGGAAAAGAACTGCACTGTTGTGGCAGGATCTTCCAACTCACCATTGTAGAATCCACCATGAATTCCATCATGTATTACAGGGTGCTTGAGAAGCATGGAAGAGAATTAGATAAGAAGCAGGGCCAGATCCTGAAACATGACAATAACACAAAACATAGCAGTAAAGCCATCAACAACTGGCTGCAAACTTTGAAATTGTGAATCTTGGAATAGAAGAGCCAATGTCTAGATCTCAATCCCATTGTGAAATGCTTTGGGTGATTTGCAGCAGGCTGTACATGCAAGAATGAATTTCTCAGACACCAAGGTTTATTTGACTTAGTCGTCTTTGAGCCAGTATGTCAATCCAAGAAGTGTGTTCTTACCCTAATGCCTTAGAAATTTTCAGGAGAAGACATATAAAAGCATTGAGGTGCACCTACACAATACTTAGCACTCATGCACTTAACTTTCAAAAAGATCCTGCATCATGATGATGATACAAAACATAGCAGGAAAGCCATCAACGACTGGCTAAAAACTTGGAAATTGTGAATCCTGGAATAGAAAAGCCAATGCCTAGATCCAAATCCCATTGAAATGCTTTGGGGTGATTTGCAGCAGGCTGTACATGCAAGAATGAATTTCTCAGACACCAAGGTTTATTTGACTTAGTCGTCTTTGAGCCAGTATTTCAATCCAAGAGGTGTGTTCTTACCCTAATGCCATAGAAATTTTCGGGAGAAGACATATAAAAGCATTGAGGTGCACCTACACAATACTTAGCACTTTATGCAATTAACTTTCAAAAAATCCTGCATCATGATGATGATACAAAACATAGCAGGAAAGCCATCAACAACTGGCTGACAACTAAGAAATTGTAAGTCCTAGATAGAACATAACATGTTCGACCCGCCCTGTTTACCGGCGGGAAGAAGGTGACTAGTCTTCCGCTGGCCGGATTGGGAGCAGAAAGATCCAGCCAGTGGAAGAATTCTTTCATGAGAGACCGCAGAGGGAAGCAGGTCTCTCGTGACAGAAAACCGTCTTAAACCGGTGACGTCACATTCGAATATCGAAACCGGGAACTGTGCGTTCCAGGTACCAAAACTGACAAACAAGCGGGGGATTTGAATCTTCCTGCGAACAGACGGACATCGGACTTTTTTAAAAGTTCGATTCCCCTGTTCGCGAATGGACCTGGTCGAATTTCGGCCATCACTAGTCCTGGAATAGCCGAGCCAAAGCCCAGGTCTAAATCCCATTGAAATGTTGTAGAGTGATTGGCAACAGGCTGCACATGCAAGAAACCCCTTGGCTGAAAGAATTTTTCATTGACGAGAGGGTAAAGCTTCTTTCAACCAAACTAGCCCTTTCAACCAAGCTAGCCCTTTCAGACAGCAATTACCACTTCAAACTACCCCTACAGCTTCTAAAATATGTAATATATTCAAGGCAATGAAGAGAGCAGTCAAAAACAAAACTCACATACACACAGTTGTATTCACTTATTTCTTAGTAAGGATGCTGATGCATTGTTGGTTGCAGAGGTGGTTGGGGAACCTCTTGCATTTAAGCATTTTTGACAATTCAGGACAATGTTTCTTATTTTTTGAGTATGTTGTGCCATCCAGTTTGTATGCTAGTGTCCGGACATTAAAGCTTCGTGTTTGATTTTGCCTTCAAAAGCCAATGTTGAGGTTAGGCTGCTAGAGGGAAGAAAAGGACAAAGCTAATCAAAGCTTTCTCCCTGCTAGGGAATTGAACTCTTGGGTCATCCATCATAGCTGAATGCATTGTCTAATGTGCTTGACTACATTCTTTCTTTAGGGCAGGTGGGTGAATGAGTCGAAGAACATTCAAACATACCTGGTCTCTGAAGACATTCAAAAATATAAGGAGAAAAATCCATGTAATCTCTTAAGAGCATTTATACATTTTAATATGTCATTTATTTCTTTTAAATAGCTAATGTTGAACCTTTGATCTGCTTGCTCCTGAAAATTTTTAAAATTAATAAATTGAGGATGTTGAGTCCTCGTTAAGTCACTGCCAGAGCCTGTGGCAACGCATTATTGCAAGCTGTATTCATACCCTACTCAGTAATATGTTTCAATTATAATTTTTTCCTCAAACATTATAAACAATGTACATAAACTAAAATGTGTGTCTGGCAGTTTAAACATTTATCAACAGCCAGTTCTATTCTGATTTTCTTAACAATATATATTAATGATATATGTAACTTCCGAATTCCTAAAGAGCAAACGGATATAAACAAAACAAAAAAAATATACATATATACACAACTCACCAGGGACAGCAACCCCTAAAAAAAAAAAAACATTACCTTTCCTACCTGCTCGCTCCCACGCCGCCATGTCTGGAGTATCCGATTCTCCAGGCTGTAAAATTGTGGAGGGAGACTCATCTGGTCTTGCTCCCTCCACCAATCTGGATCTAAATCCTGTGATGCTGGAGACATGGGAGGGTAAACGTCAGAAATTACGTCTAACCTTCATGGGTCCTTACGAACTTGAATATTCGAATTGCGAAAATATTTGGCGAATATCAGCTACTCCAGAAATTTCACGAATATGGCAGCGTATATTCGCAATTTCGAATATTCAAGCTCGTAAGGACCCACAGGAGGTTAGACATAATTTCTGACGTTTACCTTCCCATGTCTCGATGTGCCCATCTGAATCAGGCTTTAAGTCTGGCGACATCTAGTGTGTGGAATAGTTTTAAAATAGTAAATAGTTTTGTGTTTTTTTTTTTTTTTTACTTTAAATTGAATTGCATACAGTTATCACTGTATTTAGTGCATACCATAAAAAAAAAAAAACAACAATAGATGGGGATATATGAGGTAAGAGCCTACATCCCAGACATAATAAGAGAAAAAATTTAACCATGGTTGAGATAGACACAACCAGGACATTGAGGTGGCTACTCCCCAGAGACTTTAATGGCACTGAAGTCACACAACATCGTGAGAGTATTAAAAAGGACAATTTTATAAGAATCCAAAAAAGGATAAAAGCAAAATACAAAATACATGTTTATGCATGGTCATGAGTGCTTCATAATTCAGTGATTAATTGTATTCAGAAATGTATTCAGTCTACGCGTTTCACCCCTCAAGGGGGCTTCATCAGGACAGAATCACATAAATCATAACAGAAGCGATATTGTGTCAACAAGGGTCTATAGAAAAGAAAAATACTCTTAAATAAACAATAGACATGTTCATATAAGAAAATATAGGATCCCAATAAATATGTTAAGGGAATTACTCTCACTAAAAACATATCCATACATGTTATATAAAATCTCACAAGTATAATTATAATTAGTTTGCACAAAAGAGAATCTCTGCTGAATCTCTGAATCTCTCTCTGAGCATAGTATGAACATAAAACATCACATAGTAATTATGAACCTCTATGTATCCACAATGGAATACAAAAAGGTAACGCACTCACGTCTGAAGTCAAGGATGGGTGGAAAAAATCTGCATGTGTAGTACATCTATTAAGAGGCAGACCAACGGGTTCGACGCAGGTGGCCAGTCGGTGCGGACGTACTTGCAGGTGTATGACCCAAAATGGGTTAAACACCACCTGGATGTCAGATTTAGAAAAGGTATAAGATAGTACATAATTCTGGTGACCATAGGATACGGTCGCCATGGTCCCCATATCCTCCAGACCTACCTACAAGGGTCAAAGTCCAATATCGGCTCCTATGTGTCCCAGGAACTTCTACCGATTACAGGGGGGTGCCGGGAATATGACACTGTCCATCAGCCTCCCTGTATTCTGTGCAATTCCACTTTAAACCGGGGGCCAGGGTGCCAAAGAGAGAGGATTGAATTTAAAGGAGGACATCAGTGGTGCTGGAAGGTTGGACCCGGCATGTATTTTAAATAAGATTGTATTGAATACAGCTGTAAATGTAGAAAACTGTATTTGATTCAGTTTACAACAAAAAATCCAGCTGCTGCCCTGGTGTGATGTCATCATTAGAGATGGTCGAATAAAAAAAATTCGACCATTTTGATGATTTCTAGTTAATTGCAAAGCCCCTGAGCATGGTATCATCACCAAACTTGCTGCAGATGAAGAGAAGGGTTGGGGGTATACTACAAAAAAGTATGGGTCTAACACACATAGTATAATGTCAAGCCAACATTTTTTAAGTTTAAATTTTTACTTTGTCTTTGAACTTAATTTATGCAAAAACTACATGTGCTAGAGAAAACAAATGTTCCCACAAACCTTCTCTACATCTCCAGCAATTTTGATGATTATACTATTATCAGAGGCTTTGCAATCAGCTCACAAAGTCAGGTAGTCGAAAAATTCGACCATCTCTAGTCATCACGTACGTGACATTGGGGTGATAAGGATTAGCTTCCTTAGAGGAAGCATCGGAAGGGGGATCAGAGCCATCACTGAAGACGGAGAAGGTAAGATGACGCTGCAGTTCTCCCATCAGGGAAAACCCAGCTCATCTTGTTCAGTTCTTGAAAGTCCAGACTGGACAAGCTGAGATTGCTTTAGCCAGTAGGGGAGGTAAATGTAGCTTTTAATTAGTAAAGCTGGGAATAGATGGTACGATTTACCATCTATTGCTTATCCAATTTTCTGCACTAGTAGGGGGGCGTGATGATGTCATCACTCCCGCCTGCTAGTGCCGAGAATCCGACGGCACTCTTTATGTGCAGCTCATTAGTTTGGCAGCCGTCCCCAGCTGAACTAATGGGATCGGTCTAAAATTTACCGTCCTGTAGGATAACTGTGCGATCCGACAGGACGGCTGATTTTAGCCCAATCATCGTTCGTTGCTGCATCCAATTCCTGCACGACCCGATCCTTAAGGGATGCGGGAGCATGCACGGAATCGGATCGGGGATTGGATTGTGCAGGAATTGGAACATGTATGCCCAGCTTTAGTGTTCTGCAGTTGTAACTTTGTTTTTTGGCTTGTCCATCTGTGTACTAAATAGTCTCAATTTTGTAAAGCAGGATTAGCGTGTATAGTGTAACTATAAGTTTTTATAGAGATTTTGGAGTTCAAGTGATAAGTGAACTGAAGTCAACTGAAAGCAAACTTTCAGGATGTCTTAGATCCCTTCTTCAGGCTTAATCAAGATCTGAGACATCTTAAAAGCTTTCCTTTTCAATGGCTTCAGTTAGACAATAAAGGGTATCACTTGAACTCCCTACTCACTGAATTCATCAATCGCTAACACAGTACAACTCTACTATTATACGTTTTTAAAATCGCAGGTAGAGGGTACTTCAACCAGTGTATGTATTGTTCATTTTAAATAATGATGCTCACATTTGGATAACACTTGTGAGGTGGACCCAATTATTCCTTGTAATTTTTAAATTGTCACATAAAAGGGTTTTACTTCTCAAAAAAGCATATTATTGATTCATGCTTTTTCAGTATCCCTTTATAAATAGACCAAAGTTAAAAAGTCTAATTAGGGTTGGTAGATTTGCACTATTTATTGGTGGAATTGTTATGCAGGCTGTAACGAAAACAGTTTTACTTGTAAAGTTGAAATTTGAAAGAAGATCAGACCTAGGGCTTTCATAAGGTTTCCTTAACTCCCATCAATTAATAACAACATATTTAAACGTTTTTTAAGAAAACAGTTCATTTAGAGTGCAAAATTCTGCTTTAAGAATATGGGAGACCAAACTGAAAAGATAAATGTTTAAAGCTAGTTTCTCGAGAGGGATGTCACGAAAATAATTCCCCATTAAAGCTGTTCTGAATTGTAAAAAAACAAAAAACATATTCATTTATGCAGTCTTCATGTGGCCAAACCGATCCCTAAACATAAAACACATGTGCTTACCTTCCCATCTTTCTCGCTCCTGCAACTCCATACTTGCAGTGTCCTGTCCTTCAGATTGTAAGGCTTGGTTTCCACTGCGTTATCTGCTCCCCCCTGTGCTGATCGCATTCCTTGATTGGGATGTCAACATAGCCAAATTATATTACCTGCCTACTGCATCAGCTGTTCCCACTGCATTGAGCTGTGTTAGTGTACTACATTGACCCTCCGCACGGCAGACTGACCCAAGCCGTGGGAACAGCCGATGTGGTACGCAGGTAATGTCAACCATATTAGTAATATGTAGTATACCCTAAACCCTTCTCTACATCTCCAGCAAGTTTGGTCATGATACCATGTTCAAGGACTTTGCAATCAACACACAAATTCGAACAAGTTGAACTTTCGAAAAAGAAAATTCAACCATCACTATAGACGACACTGTTGATGTCTACCTAAACCTCAAAGCAATCCATGGTGCAATGTCACTGGAGGGGTGGGTTGTATTTTGATTTTACCCAGATAACCTCTGATCTGCCCTATCATTAGTGATGGCTGAACTGCGGCCAGGTGTCCGCGAACAGGCGGATCAGACTTTTAAAAAAGTCCAATGTCCATTTGTTCCCGGAAAGGTTCAAATTCCCCGCCTGTTTGCAGGGAATTTGAATCTAAAAAAAACGTGACATCACTCACATCATTTCCGGTACCTCGAAGGCACAGTTCCCAGTTTCGATATCCAGACGTGAAGTCACTGACGTCACTTTCGGTATACGCCGGTTTTCTTTCACAAGAGACCGGGTTCTCTACCTGGTCTCTCGTGAAAGAAATCTTCCACTGGCCAGATCTTTCTGCTCCTGATCCGGCCAGCGGATAGAGATGGTCGAATTTTTTTTTTTACTCTACAATTTCGACGATTTTGAGTTAATTGCAAAGCCCCTGAACATGGCATCATCAAACTTGCTGGACAGAGGGTTGGGAGTATACTACAAAAAAGTTTGTATCACAAATATTTTTTGCACAGATTCAGTTCAAAGTCAATTTAAAATGTCAAAAATCTGAATTTCGACTTTGTTTTCTAACTTAATTTATGTAAAAACTACATGCGCTACAGCTAAACTTTTCAAATGTTCCCCAACTTTCTCTACATCTCCAGAAATTTTGGTGATGATACCGTTTTCAGAGGCTTTGCAATCAGCTCACATATTCACAAGTCGAAAAATTTGACCATCTCTACCAGCGGAAGAATAGGCACCTTCTTCCCGCCAGTGAACAGTGCGGGTTGAACACCCTTACTGTTCGTCTGGGAAGAAAAGAGAACATGTCATGTTGGCTTCACTACCTATCATTATCTTGGGGATAAAAGTTAGCAGATAAGGAGGTGAAAGGTCCACCTTAAATATTGGAATTTTCATAGTGAGTTGGGATTTAGCTGTTTTTACATCAAGTACACACCATACCACTAGACACTGAGCGCAACTTGTGCTCTGTTTCTCTTAGCCGCCTCTTCATGAAAATAAGAAGAAACACGCTTAAAGATATCATATTTCATTTCATTCTCAGTAAATAACTTGTACATGTCTTCAGCTCCTAACTCCGCATTGTTTCGACAGAAAGCCAAAGACAAAAGATTTGTCTGGGTCTCATGTTGTATTCTTCGTCTCAACCCAACTAACGAAAAACAATATAATTAGAAAGAATTGATCTCTCAGAGAGCAGCCATAATAACACTGTTATTGTAATGATAGCACTTCAGGGTTATCAAACACTTCTCTCAAGCCATTTGCCCACTCTTAATCTAACTAGCCTGGAATATCCAGAATCAATACAGCGGCAGAAATCGATGCTCCCAGAATGCAGAAACTCAAGCATGGAGCTGTCTACTTTGGGATTACACAGATATAAATATTTGCACATAAGTGACAGATACGGTGAAATAATCCAAAGGTGCTGCGATGAGTCTTAGGGATGTTTGTTTTGTATTGTCAATAACAGCAACAATCATATTTCTGGTCTCAATTTTCCTTCCATGTGTTTATTGTTTTTTAATGGAAAATTGAAAAAGTGAAAATACATTACACATTAACAGGTAAAAAAAATGATGAAACAATAAGAAAGCACCAGTAACCAGTATTGGAATAAAATAATTAGTATTACCTCAACCAGAAAAAGAAACAGTAAAGATTTTTTACATTTCGTATGTATGGTGATATCTGTTGGCAGGACCGTTTCTAGCTTTTTGGGGCCCTATGCAAGATCTTGTTGGGGGGCCTAAAGCTAGGCATACACGGGTTGATTGCCCTGCAATTGACCTGCGATCAAACACACCATGGTGACATCACCACAATGTGATTGATAACAGGTCAGTTAAATGGGAATCAATGTGCTCCACGTTGCACATCATTTCCTGTTAGAAGCGGACCCTGTACAACCGATGTGAGTGGTACTACGGTGTCGCGGGGGAGCTGTGTCTCTGTCAGCTCTCACTGACTGTCTGCAGCTCCCAGCCAGTGAGAGCCAACAGAGACACAGCTCCCCGCGCCCCTTACCTTTCACAGGACACAGAGCGGGAGCTGTGTCCTGGGACAGGAGAAGCCAGCCGCAGAACTTCTGATTTGGATGGAGACCCGCAGCTTAAGGTTATGTCAGGACCCCCTACGTTAAGCACAGTGCTTGGCGGGGGTCACGACGAATCACATACACTTTACCTGTCCGGCTAATGCTCTGTTCTCACTGCGCTGAGCCAATCCGCCAATGGAGGGGTTAATGTAGTGCAGTATGTCTGTACAGAGCATCCGCCAGGAAGGTATGTGTATGTGATCCGCCGGGACCTCTGCCAAGCACTGCACTTAACATAAGAGGTCCAGACGGTTCACAAAACGCAGTGGAAACATGCCCTTAGCCTAACGATAAATCTATATCTATGAAAGTAGAAGCTACATCCTAGGTGCCCAACCTGCGGCCCGGGGCATTATTTGGCGGCCCCTCTTGGTCCTCCACATGCGCCCCCGAAAACCTAACTGTTAATGCATAGGGCATAGCAACTTACCTGTAAAGTGGTCACACGCTGACCCAGCTTTCCTAATCAACTTTGGCGGTCCTACATCGGCACTGTCAATGTTGATCGGGGAAACCAGGTCTACATATGTGCGCTGCACCCAGGGGCAGAAGGTGGGTGCTGTTGGGTTTTGACTGCCTGTCGGGAGCTGGTCCACCTCCTGCTGACATATGTTGACAAGGGGAGGGTCTAGATCGATGTTATGTGTGGCCCTTTAGTGATGCCGAGGGCCGCACTTGGGGCCCTCCATATAAACTCAGTTGCCCACCACTGAGCTACATGAATTAACATGCATTCTCCTGATGAAGCGTCTGTTCGTCATGAAACACGTTTAGTAAGGAGCAGGATTTGAGTAAGGATCATTCTATTTGCATTTACTGTAAACAGGAATGTTAATATGTAAACGTGCAATGTACACATAACATGGGGAATGTGGAATGTTTCAAATTGCAATTATGAATGTTTTGATATCAAGAAACTGTAACTTTTCATTTAATACAAAGTATTTATGATACAAATTTTTGCCTGTGTGACAAATATGTAAGACACGAGGTGCAAGAGTGTTTTTTAATATATCTGTTTTTTGTGATGTTAGCAAAATATAAAATTTTTACATATTTTCGAAGTCAGACCGTATTGATTTTCCTGCCCTCGCCTCTGTCCACATGACGCCGGCGATGTGGGCTGGGAAAGCAACGATCTATGGCGCCCTCCGGATGAGCTGATATCGTTTGTTAACAGTGGGAATTATCCTTATCAGAAGGATGGACATCCTAATGAGCATTGAGCAAAGGCTGTGAATACTTATGTACTTGTGATTTCTTAATTCTTTAATAAGTTTGCCAAAACCTTAAGTAACAAACCCTGTACAAGCTGGGCTCGTCTAAAACGCTAGAGGGGGGTTAATAGAAGGGTCAACCTAAAAGATTCTAGGCATAATACCAACAATCATAATACAAACAAGCTTCTGAGAGATCATAAAATGTCCGACGCTTCCCATCCAATCCTGATGGAGCTTGAGAGGTGCTGCAAAAAGAAATGGGCAAAACTAGCCAATGATAAGTATTCCAAGCTTGTGGCAGCATATTCAAAAAGACTTGAGGCTGTAATTGCTGCCAAAGGGGCATTCACAAAGTATTGAGCAAAGGCTGTGAATTCTTGTGTACATGTGATTTCTAAGTTTGTTTTTTTGGCCAAAACCTCAAGTAAACTTTACTGTTGTCATTATGAGGTGTTGTGTGTAGAATTCTGAGGAAAAAAAAATATTTAATAAATTTTGGTATAGGGATGTAACATAACAACATGTGGAAAATGTGATGCGCTGTCACTACTTTCCGGATGCACTATATATATATATAAGCACTAGTGTCTAACTTGAATATTCAAACTGCAAATATATTCAACGAATATCAGCTATTTGAGAATTCACAAATTTTGGGAATATGATGGTGGATATTGGCAATTTCGAATATTGTCTTGACGCCTTTATGTGATATCTATTCTATCACCATCATCTTCACCATCTCTCTGGACAGGCTTTCTCAGGATAATACCTGGTGACTCATTAGGCCTTACATCAACATCTACTACTGCATCAAGATTGGAACACTACTATTGTTTTTATGGACATTAAACAATCGATATATTATTTTTAATACGAGTATGATTCATGTTATTACTATTTTGCACCATGGCTGACCTATTTTGAAACCGTGAAAGTCCCCTAGCCTCTGCTAAACCAGAGGAAATTCCCGCTCAGGGGTGGTGTTTTTACTCTACACCCTGGGCAATTTCTGTATAATATTATATTCGACTATGTATTATATGCAAAAATAAATACCACATGACATCATTTTGAAAGCAATCGCAATGCACTCGAATTGAGAATATTTGCGAATATCGAATTTAATATTAGTAGAATTATTCGCGAACTATTGCAAATTCAAATATTGCCTATGCCGCTCATCACTCCACCCCAAGCACCCCAACTGATTAATTTGTTCATGGAATGCCCCAAAAGCCCTTTTTAGGGCTATTTTTTTGCTACCCTGTTGCCTGCTGGCTGGCATG
>CM070035.1:151810680-151821175 GCA_036250615.1 Ptychadena robeensis | reverse complement strand
ATATACCTTCCAATCACTATGTATTCTATCAGGGAGGACCCGGCACTACATGGTAGTGATTCATACCTTCCAATCACTATGTATTCTATCAGGAAGGACCCAGCACTACAAAGTGTTTGGTAGATCTAAAGGAAATTGTATGGAGTGATCTAAAGGTATATGGGGGGCTTAAGATATTCTTAAAAGGGTTCTAGACATTAGTGTTCTCTGTTCCTAGGTGATCAGCGAGAAACTCCAAAAAATGTATTTGTTGTGGTTTACTACTCCATAATTCTAATTAATTATCCATAGCTGAAATCTGCAGATAGGGATGGACCGAACTGTTCGCCGGAGAACAGTTCGGCCGCGAACTCGGCATGTTCGCCGTTCGCCTCGCCGGCGGACAGTACGGGTGTTCGACCCGTCCTGTTCGCCGGCCAGAAGAAGATCTAAATTCTTCCTCCGGCAGGATCAGAACCTGCGAGATCGTGCCGGAGGAAGAATGTCTTCACTACAAGACCGGGCATGAAGCCGGTCTTGTAGTGAAGATTCCGGCTCAGAGTAGGAAGTGACGTCAGTGACGTCACATCCGGCTCCCGCAACCAGGAACGATGCGTTCCAGGATGCGTTCCATGGACCGGATGTGACGTCACTGACGTCACATCCGGTTTTTCCGATTCAAATTCCCCGCCTAGAGGCGGGGAATTTGAATGTGTCCGCGAACAGGGCGGACGGCGGACATCTTTAAAAGTTCGACCCGCCCTGTTCGCGGACACTCCGGGCTGGTGTTCGCCCATCTCTATCTGCAGACACGACCTAGATTTCTCAAGCCATTGGCAAGAGTACTCATACTGCTGTCTTCCAGCGTTTAGCATAAACCTTTTACCAGAGTGCCGGTGTTTTGTGTTCTGTCATTCTCCTGGAATACTGCACAAGGTTAGAATGTTCAAAGACATCAGACCCATGTCTCTAATATCACTAAATCTACCATGCTGTGCCTTTTATGCCTTTCATGTTGCTTAGAATAGAGGGCATCCATCTCAAAGAGAAAACAAACTCGAAGAATTTGATGCACTGAAGTTCAACATAGAAACACTGAACTTGAGCACATCTGCGTAGCAAGAAAAAATAATAAAAGTCATAGAATATCAAAAGGTTATCAAAGATTGTAGATGGCAAATAGGTTGTTTATAAATGGATACAGGTGAACCGGCTTATTTTGTTATTAATACTATTACTAATATATTTACATTAACAATAGTATTCCTCTGTAACAATAATCATAAATTCAATGTCAATTCAGAAAGTTTTCCTGTAAAACACAACCCCGATTGACAATCTTTTTAAAAATACCAAAAATATTGACATTTAAAAAAAAAATGCCACCACCACTTGCCATCCATTTGATGCACCTATACTGCAATGTACCCTCTACAGATGGCTTAGGCAAAAAGTAATGGGAGTACTGCCCACACTTTGTAGCGAAAAACCACCCCCCTCATATACTTTTCACATTAGAAAAGTCCAATTAATATTGCATAGGTAATAGGTGAACTATAAAGTTCATGGCTTGGGGTCTGAGTTGGCAATCAATACCGTTGCCATGTTACAAGTTTAAAAGGATGATGTTATTTCTTCTCAAATCTCCAAAATGCTTTGGAAGATCTGTTTTGTAAAGGATTGATGGCCAATTGTGTAGGCAGAGTCATGGCTACCGTGTCCTGTAATCATATAAGGACCCGAACCATGACTACTGTGTCCTGTAATCACATATGGACCAGAACCATAGCTACCATGTCCTGTAATCACATATGGACCAGAACCATGGCTACTGTGTCATGTAATCACATAAGGACCAGAACCATAGTTATTGTGCCTGTAACCAAATATGAACCCCAGAATCATAGCTACAATGTGATGTAATCACATATGGACCAGAACCATATGTGGCTAGTGTTTACTGTAATTACATATGGACCTGAACCATATTTATTGTGCCTGTAATCACATATAAACCCCAGAATCATAGCTACTGTGTCCTGTAATCACTTAGGATGAAAGCCATAGCTGCTGTGTTCTGTATTCACATATGGACCAGAACCATGGCTACTGTGTCCTGTAATTACATATAGACCCGAACCATAGTAATTAAGCCTGTAAGTACATGGGATGAGAGCCATAGCTACTGTGTCCTGTAATCACATATGAACCTGAATCATAGCTATTAATATTATAATTATTATCATCCTTTTTTTATACAGCGCCAACATATTACGCAGAGCCAACATAATACACACAGGTACAGGTGATGACACAGTAGAAGGAGGGGACTCTGCATGATAGGGCTTACAATCTAACAGCTACTGATCATAGCTACCATGTCCTGTAATCACATAAGGACCAGAAACATGGCTACTGTTTCCTGTAATCACATATGGACCAGAACCATAGATATTGTGCCTGTAATCACATAAGTTGAGAGCAATAGCTAATGTGCCCTGTAATCACATAGGGACCAGAACCCTGGTTATTGTGCCTGTCATTACATGGAATGAGAACCATGGCTATTGTGTCCTGTTATCACATAGGGACCAAAACTATAGCTCCAATGTCCTGTAGTCATGTATAGTGATGGCCGAACTGTCCACAAGGCAGATAATGAACATGGAATGTTGCTTTCCTTCTAGCTGGCGAACAGTACGGGTGTTCAACCTGCCACATTTGCCGGCGACAAGAACATTATTAGTCTTCCACCGGCCAGATAAGGAACAGAAAGAATTTTTACACTAGGAAATGGGTAGAGAACCGGTCTACTAGTGAAAAATTGGCTGCGGCCGACTGCCCCGGATTGCGCCCATAGACATGAATGGATGTGATCAAACATCGCATCCATTCATTCTTGATGGGCGCGATCAGGGGTGATAGGCCACAGCCAATCGTGGCCAAACGCGGCCACCCGTGATTGTTGCGCAGTGACATATCGCTCTAGTGCAGTGGTGGGCAACTGAGTTGATAAGGAGGGCCACAAGTGCCGCCCTCGGCATCACTAAAGGGCCACACATAACATCGATCCAGACCCTCCCCCCATTGACATATCTCAGCAGGCGGTGGACCAGATCCCCACAGACAGTCAAAATCCGACAACCCCCCTCCTGCCCCTGGGTGAGTTGCTACACCCTTTGCATTAACAGTTAGGTTTTGGGGGCCACAAGTTGAGGACCAAGGGGGGGGGGGGCGCCGAACAACGCCCAAAGGCCCCAGATTGGGCACCTGGGCTCTAGTGGGAACAAGCCCTAAGGTTTAGAAATCGCAGCCCACTTTTGCAGACTACAATACTGTTAGAATGTTTCGAAAAATCAAGTATAACTTTTTGATATTAAATGATATGAACACTGTTTTCTCCATATTCTTTTGGAAAACAAAATAGTTTTAGATTTTGGAAGACAATCCCTGTCTCTTGTGTGTGGTTTTTCTTTGGTCTGAATCCATGATTGCCGTCATCTCTTTATACATCCAGCCGGTTCGACAAGCCAGCTGAGTACCATACATGCACAAAGGACCACAAAGATAATATTAGCTGCAGAGATGATGACTGAGAACTGATCCATTGCTTTTATTGAATGTCTCTGCATATCTCTGCCTGTATTAGCTCTGTCAGTATTTATGCATGATCACGATCATTAGCAAATGCAAATGCCTTCCACAAACTGTTCACTTTCCGAAAATGAATTCAAACTCAATGCTGAAAATCTACAAACTTAGTTTTACCACTTCTAATGTCAAATTTTTTACAATATTTATCAATCATAGTGTATATGTCAAACCAGTTTTATAAACAGTACATTCAGCATTTGATTTAAGATACAAAAGAAAAGCTGCATTTTTGACAGATTACTAATACACTAACATTCCTTTTCTGTGTTTTGTATACGTATTCAAAGTGTTTTATCATCCTGTGATATGTGTCTTTGTGGTCTGTCCTTCTCTACTTAGAAGCATGATACATTGTATAACCTAATCATGAACGCTGCATCTTTCCATATATTAGTAAAACATATCACCCGTCTTTGAACTACTGAACCTGATCCAACCTGTTATACAACTGTACAGCTTTTACCACCTCAATGTGTTTCTTTCATAGTGAATAACTTTCCATGTTATTATGTATATTAATAGACCATGACTATATCTTGTCTCCAACTACCTCTTTCGAACGCTTTTTTACATTTTCAGAACTCCTGTCTGGTTTGCTATTTAGAGTTTGATTTAATGATTTAACAGAGACTAGGCACAAGTCGACCCCGGCCTTTAATCCTTCTGTCCAGGACAATATCTCTCAGTGCCTTCACAGTGCTCTTCACAGGTGGCTGACATTTCTATAATCCAGTCCAAAAGTTAAAAAAAAAATATTTAAAAAATGAAAAAAAATAAAAAAAAATTCTTTAAGACCGGGTCCCGCCTCCGTGACGTCACACGTCACTCAGGGACCCGGAAGAAGCCAGCGAGGAGGAAGATGGAGAGCCGGACCAGGTGAGCTCCCACGCTGTGCCCGAACCCAGTTTGGGCGTATCGATTGTTGCTGCATCCCTTTGCTCGAACTGGGTTCGGGCATATCGCCAGGGAGATTAAACACTCATTAGGCAATTTGTCCAACAAGTGTTCATGACTTGAGTAGGACTTAGCTCTTTAGGATGCTCTAATATTAACCCTAAATGAACAGATTCTTAAGCAGGGCTTAAGCTCTATGCATGCTCACGGCCATCTATCTGGCCCATATCTAATGTGGCCATCCCTGTTTTCGAGCTGGATCAATCAATCCCGCTCGAAAACAGGGATATTGGACATGACCGTAAATCACAGTCGACGTCCATTGCTTTGCATCGTTGGAGCTGGATGACACCGCTGTACTGCGCCTCCAGCTCCTTCGATGTCGGGCAGCAGCGCGATAACGTCATTGCGCTGCTGCCAGGATTCTCAAACAGCTCCTAAAGTCACATAAAATATAACAACAGTAAAAATACATCCTAGACAGTACCAGTGCATGTAAAATAGACATGGTCTTAGGAATATGTAGTTATTGGGAATATGGGTTTATATGGGTCCGTTTTTTGTGTCTTTTGGTACATTTGGTTCCAAAAAAAACTAGAAACCCTTATAGAAAAAAAACTTTTTGGCATTTGAAGACTTGTACTTGTGAGTATCTTGGCCAACATTCAGCCGGTATAGTCCATTAGAAAATTAGGTCTCCACCTTCATATTGTATACTAGCATGCTATATCCCTTCCAATACCCAAAGCTAAAGATAATAGCTTCATTTGCTTGCTCTATAATGTATAGTGCAGCTGAGTATGTATGTAAAGACGGGCGCTGTGAATGATGGAGCTCTGAGATGTATAAAGGTTTTGTTTAGGGTCAGAAATGAAATGCTCTTTTCCAGTCGGCTAAGCATGAAATCCATGTGACCTCTATAGATCACTGCCGCATCCTACTTTTCTGAAGTCCTCTATTGCTTATAGGAGCTCAGGCATGCTCATCATTTCCAACTATTTACGTTTGAAAAGATGGCGTGAGACTAGTTTCAAAGTCGTACAACAAATAACAAAGGACTGTCATGTGGAGCCCGGCGACAATCCAATGTCATGTCACAGAAAATAATAGTTAGCGTCTCTAATGGAGTGAGTGCTATTGAGAAGTATCGTGCAATCAAGCTTTCAAGCAGGTCTAGACATCTGATCAAATTAGACCCTGAACGGACTATTCTTTTGATCTGAGATGTACATATTATCATGTGGAAGGAATCATCTATTCATCGAGGTAGGTAAATGCATTTCTAGTAAATTGGAACACTCACATTTAATGGATACAAAACACTAATTTGTTATATACAGACAATAAAAGCCCTGACATTTATAATTAGTTTGGAATAAAGTGGTGTTCATAAGACCGATGTAAAATAGGTGTTATTGTTTGATGTCCTAAAGTGATTTTAGGTCGCATAAAAATATTTTTTAGAAAATAATTGTACTCACATATATTGCTAGTTTTGCAAAGTGCTAAATCACAAAGTATAAACAGTATGCAAAGTGATTTATTGTTCCTTAGATGAAAATATTGATTAATGGCTTTTAAATGTCCTACTTTGAAGGCACCTTTAGAACTCTTTTGGTTTTGATGTCTGAAAAATACATGTATGCTATTACATCTAATATTTCACTAACAAAATCATTTATAATCTTTTTAACTGTTAAAGTAGATGTAAGCCCAACTACGAACAATATGCATAAACATTAGGAATGTTGATGTGATAGCAAAAGTAACATATTTTTTGGACTAGAAGACCATGTTACCATTAAAATCAATGGGATAGTGTCCCTGCGTCTTATGGTCCCAATATGTAAAAAAAAATAACCACAATCAAATAAAGTTTGAAGAGGGGGCATATTTGATCAGTCTCAATCTCACACCACTAGTATATTATATAATTTTTTTTAGTCACAATCATCCTGTAAGCAATAGCTCTGCATCCCCGGAGGCAGACATTTATTCCATTCCCTCCAGCCAAGCCAAAAATCACTGCCAAGAAGAGATCTTATCTGCATTAGCACAAGCAGTACCATTCTCTTAACACACTGACCAACTTATAGAGATACACATTTTATCATTAGATAGCATGTGTTGTGTATTTACATTAACACTCTGCATTGCAATAAATACATTTTGTGACACAGGCTCATATTTCATCCCATATGTAAATAGCTACTCATGGGTAAGTTGTTCAGTGCCAGATTGTAAAATGTGTCTCTTAAGTTGGTCAGTGTGTTCAGAGACTGGGTACTGCTAGTGAATAGACACATGCTTAAGTTTATGCCCTGCAGCGAAGACCTCCCTCCTGGCAGTGGCCTTTTGACTTTAGGAATATAGAGTGAATACTGCATGGGCCAGTCCTGCCTACTTTGCTAGAACATTCTGTATATTCACTTGATATCTGAATGGCTGTTTCCCCCCCCCCCTAATTTTCTTAGAATATCAGCACTTTGAGAATTCACAAAGATCTGGAATATTGTTCTATATCTTCCCTATCACGAATATTCAAGATTTTTACATTAGTAGTGTTGATCATGACAATATGCGAATATTGGCACTTTTTATTGTGAAAATCGTTTTCGCAATGAAGGTAATAATGACTGGAGATCACAAATTAATGAATTTGTTGCAAATATTATTAAAAATTTTAGATATTTTAGGAATATTGCCTATGCTGCTTATCACTATCAAAGTGGTCATTTACATGTACAGTATATACTCGAATATAAGCCGAATTGTTCAGCACCTGAAATGTGCTCAAAATTTTTTATTTTTATCATTTATATTCGGGTCAAAAAATTAAAATCGCAGCATTTTGTAGGTGGACTTTATGAGTGAATTGCAAAGCCCCCCCAACATGCTATCATCACCATATTTGCTGGAGATGTAGAAAAGGGTTATGGGAACATTTAAAAAAAAATATTGCTCTAGCATATGTAGTTTTTGCATTAATTAAGTTCAAAGTCAAGTAACATTTTAACATTTAAACTTTCTTTACAATGTTCCTACTTCCATTCTCTACATCTCCAGCACTTCTAGTGATGATATCATGTTCAGGGGCTTTGCTGAATTAAATAATTACACCTCCAAACAAATGTACATTTGCTGTGTGTTTCTGTGCCTTAGTTGCTGCATTTCCCTCCCTAGGCTTATACTCGAGACATTCAGGTTTTCCAGATTTTTTTTCTAAAATTTGGTACATCTGCTTATATTCGGGTCGGCTTATACTCAAATATATATGGTATATTACCTAGGTACCTAGTGTTACTTGTATGCAGTATAGATCCTACCTAGTAACATTTATTTCTTTAGACTAAAGACATTTTTAAATTTGGGTAAGAGCCAACCCACTGCTTGTCAACCCTCCCATTCTGAGCAGAAAATTCACGTTTTGTATGTGTCTTTCCCATCCAAATCCCGATTTCAATAAATCTTGGATATATCCCAAATTTTTTAACCGGGGTAACTTAAGAGGGAGGTGGCGTTACTCTTATTGAACATCCTCTTATGTTCCCACTCTGCTTGACCAGATAATGTGTGGGGTGGGAAGTTAGTAAGTTAGCTAGCTAGCAAATAGGAGGGAGGGGACATTAAACTTCCTGATGCCGAACATGACATCCCGGTATTTGGAACGCAGGAGTAACACTTCACCTCGGCACTTCTGCATTCCAAATACCAGAAGCGACACTCTGTAATTTCAATTCCTGTAAGTTTTCCTTTATTAGATAAGGGAAAACTTGACAGATATGATCATGACAGAGGCCTTTTTGAGTATTCCCAAGGAAGGGTGCTGTATCATTCTCAGGAAGCTATGTACAAAATCCTGTCTCCCCACCAGACACAATATGTCAGCATAGCTGAGAGACATGAAGAAGACACCCAGTAATTATAGGATCCAGCAACTCAAAGAAAGGTGACTCTAATTTAACATCTTAAAGTCTGTACTTTCATAATGTTAGACAAATTATATGGTAATTGATAGACTCTTTTTTATTTCTTAGTTCCATTAACGGCGATGATAAAATACCCATTTTATGGTCTTGTTTTATATTGCCCTGCTTTATTCATAGCCCTGAGGAAGGAGGACTGCTGATCCTCTGAAACGCATTGGCATCTCTTTATTTGTATTTACTATTAACCTCCCTGGCGGTTCACTGAGGTGCAGATTTCTGTACCAAAAGTGATACACACATATCCCGGTTGGTTTGTCAGTGTGTGAACTGCCTGTCTGGTCGCCCCCTGTATGGATCTGAAACGGTGTGTGATTTAGTTATATAAGTGTTACACTGACTGCTTTATTCGCACAAGGTATCATTATCTCCAGTTTGACATATGAAAAGATGTTTTTATAAAACGTTAAGCATATTGTGAGGGGTGTACGTACTTTTTTAAGATATTATAAAAGTGAGGAAATAATTATTGACCCCGCACTGATTATTGTAAGTTTGTCCAATGACAAAGAAATTGAAAAGTCTCAGAACAGTATCATTCAATGGTAGGTTTATTGTAACAGTGGCAGATAGCACATCAAAAGGGCAAAATCGAAAAAAAAAAAACTTTAAATAAAAGATAGCAACTGATTTGCATTCATGAGTGAAATAAGTATTGAACCCCTACCAAACCATATAAGAGTTATGGCTCCCACAGGTGGTTAGACGCTTCTTACCAATTAGTCTCCCTCATAAGGACACCTGTCTTAAACTAGTCACCTGTATAAAAAGACACCTGTCCACAGAATCAAATCCAATCAAGCAGACTCCAAACTCTCCAAACATGGGACAGACCAAAGAGCTGTCCAAGGCTGTCAGAGACAAAAATGTAGACATGCACAAGGCTGGAAGGGCTACAAAACCATTCGCAAGAAGCTGGGAGAGGAAGGTTGACAACTGTTGGTGCGATTGTTCGAAAATGGAAGAAGAACAAAATGGACCATCAATCGACCTCGCTCTGGGGCTCCCACGCCAAGATTATCACCATCTTGGGGGTTCAAATGGTTCTGAAGAAAGGTGAAAAAGCATCCTGAACTAAACGGGAGGAGTTAGTAATGACCTCTAAAATTAGCAGGGACCACAGTCACCAAGAAACCATTGGAACACACAATTACCACGCAATGGATTAAAATACCGCAGGGCTCGGCAAGTCCCCCTGCTCACGGAAGGCACATGTGTACGGCCCCCCGTCTGAGTTTGCCAATGAACACCTATGAATGAATTTAGAGAGTGAATGGCGAGAAGGTGATGTGGTCTGATGAGACCAAAATAGAGCTCATTGGCATTAACTCAACTCGCTGTGTTTGGAGGAAGAAAAATGCGCTATGAACCCCAAAACACCGTCCCCACCGTAAGCATGGGGGTGGAAACATTTTGCTTTGGGGTGTTTTTCTGCTAAGGGCACAGGACAACTAATGCATTAACGGGGAAAAGGACGGAGCCATGTATCGTGAAATCTGAGCGACAACCTCCTTCCCTCTGCCAGGAAACTGAAAATGGGTCGGATGGATGTTCCAGCACGACAATGGACCCAAAACATACAGCAAAGGCCAACAAGGAGTGGCTCAAGAAGAACGCAATTAAGGTCAGGGAAGGGCCTAGTCAGTCTTCCGGACTAATACAATAGAAAACCTATGGAGGGAGCTAAAGTTGCACCGAGACAGCCTGAAACCTTGGGATTAGAGATGTTTCTGCAAAGAGGAGTGGGACCAACATTCCTCCTAAAATTGTGCGCAAACGTGAAGCATCAGTTACAAGAAACGCTTACCTTGTGCTTGCAAACAAGGGTTTTTCACCAAGTATTAAGTCTTTTTTGTTAGAGGGTGAAAATACTTATTTCACTTCAATGAAATGCAAATCAGTTGCTATCTTTTATTTAAATTTTTTTTTCGATTTTCCTTTTGATGCGCTATCTGCCACTGTTAACAATAAACTACCATGAA
>CM070035.1:151793898-151805132 GCA_036250615.1 Ptychadena robeensis | reverse complement strand
TTGGACAAACTTACAAAATCAGTGAGGGGTCAAATAATTATTTCCTCCACTGTATAATATCTTAAAAAAGTACGTACACCCCTCACAATATGCTTAACGTTTTATAACATCTTTTCATAGGTCAAACTGGAGATATGATACATTGATGCAGAATAAAGCAGTCAGTGTACAGCTTATATAACATAAATACACACACCGTGTCAGGATCCATACAGGGGGGCGACCAGACAGGCAGCACACACTGACAACCAGACAGGGATATGGTGAACATACAGGTTTACTATGAACTTACTATGACAAACAGAACAGTACACAACCAGGAGTTAAGATGTTCAGTGTTCAGGTTCAGAGTTCAGATGAGGTTACAAGGTAAGGTAACAAGGTAAAATGCTCAGCAAAAGTTTGTGGATGAGGCACACCTATGTAGCCCTCAGGCTAACGAGGCAGGTGTCCTCATCCCAGCCCACTCTTGCAGGGAGCCACCTGCTGGTGACTGTGGAAACAACCCAGGGAAGGGCAAGCACAGTGCCACCAGCAGGCGGTATCTGATACAGCCAAGGTCCTCACACACAGCCATAAATCTAAACAACTGGGACCAAAAGTGAATACACCCTTAAGAGAAAAATGCCTGAATTGTACCAATAGTGTCAATCAATATTTTATATGACCTTGTGTTCCCCCACCTCACAGATTCTCCACAGCAATAGGGTATGGAGACTTGGCGAGTCCAGCACCTTTACCTTCAGTTTCTGTGTCCGGAAGTGGTTGTCTTGGAGGTATCTTTGGGGTCATTTTCATGATGGATGGTAGAATATGGTTAATTTTGAGCAGTAGTCGAAAATGTCCCAGAAACAGCAAATGATGACACATACTAAAGGAAAATTGCATTGCTCTGAATGATCTGAATTCATCCCTTCGCATGGCATCATTAAGAGAGCTTAATGTGATATTCCACGCTGGACAGAACTTACTATACTCATGAATAAAGGCAGTATTCCCTAGTATGTACATTTATCTGTGTATCTGTATATTTTATGTCATATTTTATGATTTGTTTGGGTGGGTCCATTTTAGCACAGCACAAATGTTCACAATAGCAAAAGTGGTTCAAGAATACCATTGGTCAGACACTTCTCTGTAACTATCTTCAAAATTATCTAAAAAAAAAAAACACAGGCTCATTTTAACACCAAAGCATGAGTGGCCAACTACAAATAATGTCTGATCTCTGTGATTGCTAGATCAAATCATTCTCTGTCTTTTTGTGTACTAGATTTGTAAGTTTTTTGATTGTTATTCTGTATCTCAGAGCTACAAAGATAACCTCCTATAACAAATATAGATTGGTTATTTTGTCAAAGGGCAAGCAAACAAAATCAGGAGTGGATCAAATACTTCTTTCGATGGCCGTATGTGTTTACTTGCTTTATCTGAAATGATAGAATTACAGATTATTACCAGTTATTTAGGTGATTATGAAAAGCCAATGATGATAAATCCCTTCATAAGTCTAGAATCATGCCAATTTATCTGCATGTCTGCTTGGCTATGCTGTACGATCACAATTTTGGCAAATTTGATATTGTTAGGCAGGGCACTGAGATAATGAAGTAAGCAAATTATATTAATTGCTTAATTTCTTTGAACATGCCAGAACAAGCTATAAAACTATCCGTGCAGTACAAAGTGCTCAGATTTGTCAGGAGCCATGTTATCTGTTTACAGCAGCCTATACTTATTTGCAGTTATCAGGGAAGAAGGCTGATGGCATGTCTGGGGTGACTTCATCTATATAATCATTGTTTCAGCAATTCATTCTCATGACCATCGACTGGGGAGTCTGACAGCTTCAGCTAGACTATGTAATAACTGACATTGCTTAAAGAGACATTGTCACCTTGGAATTTTAATTGTAAAGTCAGTGTTGTCACACACCCCCAGGCAGTGTTAACTAGAGATATGGCTTCTCCACCTTGTTACTCCAACCAGGCAAATAAGAACAAGGACAGAGGCGCACAACCTAGTACAACAAATGGTTAAAAGATGTGGAAAAGGATAAGGTAAAATAAATGGAACAAAATGAGACAAAACAACAGACAAGATACTCACATTGAGAGAGGTTTACAAGGCTGGCTCTCTCAGGGCCATGTGCTATCCAGGAGGACCTCACTTCTTGGTGGGGGAGAAGAGATCACTTCCTGCTTACAGATATTGGGGGGCTCAATAGGAACAATGGGACGCGTTTCGAGCAGAACTCTTTTTCAACCATAGCCCCTTAAATATGGTATCATCACCAAACTTGCTGGAGATGAAGAGAAGGGTTGGAGGTATGCTACAAAAAAGTATGTCTCTAACACAAATAGTTTTTGCACAAATGAAGTTCAAATTCGAGTCAAAATTTCGAAAAATCTGAATTTCGACTTTGATTTTAAACTTAATTTATGCAAAAACTACATGTGCTAGAGCAAACCGTTTTTTTTTTCAAATGTTCCCACAGCCCTTCTCTACATCTCCATCAATTTTGGTGAGGATACTATTTTCAGAGGCTTTGCAATCAGCTCAAAAGTCAGCTAGCCGAAAGATTCGACCATCTCTAATGCATAGCTGTGAATTAGCCTTTATGTCAGGCTTGATAATGGTTCCCACAAGGATCTCTACCTATGTATTGTCTGCATTGCCTCCACTCTGGAAGACTACTGAACATGCTGAAAAAGTTGCAGCATCATTGAAGGCAGGAACAAAGTGTGACACTCAAGATCCTAAAGCTTCCTTCCATGGAAGCATCACGAGGTATATGTCTAATTAAATTAAAATAATACAATTCATTTTAAATTAAATTGACACGTATAAACATAAATATGCTTTTGGCATTTCACCTGATTAAAAGCATCCGAGCATTTCAAACACATTTACCAGTGCATGAGCACACTTCACTCATCTACCCTCGGAGGAGCGTATCATGAATTTCATAGGTGTACCCTGCACATGCTTGGTTTTCCTTAATGAATTAGATTGATGATGTCATCAGGAAGATCTACTCAACAGAGATCTTTTACAATGAATGAAACAGTGGTTTTGCAAGATGACAACTTTGATGGAATATTAGAGATGATCGGCTTATTTTATACTGCACGGAGCATAAGGTTGACTGAGTCTATAACTGCTTAACCTCCCTAGCGCACTGCCTGTACCGCACCATTTTTAACAGTGTGGTACAGGCAATCACAGCAGTGTACGAGGTACACTGCCTGCCATTTCTTCCCTCCGCCCTCCCCTCTCCATACAGCCAGTGTCATTCATGACACTGGCTGGGAGGGCTGGAAAGCAGAAGCCCCTCCATTAACATGGAGGTCTATGGCACTGCTCACCCCCCCCCACGCGATCAGTGAAGCCGCAGAACCCCGGAAATGCTGTGGCTGGAAGCAGCATCGCCGTAGCTTTCCGGGCATATGCGGCTGTCATGGGAGCCCAGCTCATCCAGAGTTTGTTCTTCACACAAACTCTGGACGAGATGGGCTCGTCATGAATGCTAAGAAGGTTAAGCAAGGATAACTTTTAATTTTTAATTTACCTTGTTTTCTACCGTGTTATTATACTATAGCTGTGGAGGGCAACTGAGTAGATATGGAAAATGTTATGTGCCTATGCCGTATGCATTAACAGTTAGGGTTCAGGGGCCGCAAGTGGAGGAATGAGGGGGGCCGCCAAAAAACTTCCAAAGGGCCGCAGGTTGGGCACCTGGGTACTAGTGTTGAGCGGCGTATGGTATATTTTTTATATTTTTACACGAGTTTATGTAATTTCGTGAATATAGTAAGGAACATTCGAAATTCGTAAAATTTGACTGTACTCTATTGCCTTCCGTCTCGCGTATCTGTATGCAATTATTCATGAGCCAGCTTTACAGTTTCTCTTTATCATACTGTGATCTTAGCCAGTATGAACATTGTGGGTACTGCACGTATACATTCACAATTCATGTACGCAATGTATGCCAGTAAACAATGTTGAAGCATAATATGACGAATATCCACCATTGCACATATCTGAGCGCACATTTGCAAAATATTTGATATTTGTCCAGTATATTCGAATTCCGAACATTCTTGCTCAACACTATTATATTATTGTCCATGCTTGTCTTAAGATGTTGGCTGTATGATGTCTTGTTCATATTAGAGATGTTTGAGATTCAGCATTGCAAATGCAAGCTTAATTCCGTTCCTAATTGACTCAACTTCAATATGTATACAATTTGCATGCAAATGTTGAATTTTGTGCCTTATTTAGGATCTTGAGTTACCATTCAATCCATACAGACTTGTCTCTTGCTGTAGCTCTTTTATACCACAAGATGTCCTCAGTCTTCCAATTAAAAAGAATGTCCCACAGTGAGTGTAGGGCACCATAGTCCTGCCCCTGAGGTGTCACAATAGTACTTTTATTTAACTTATAATGATGCAAATCTGAGCCTGGACTGACTTATCAAACATGAACAATATAATTAACAATGTATACAACTAGAAGAGGCACAAGAGGGATGAGAATATTCTGGGTAATACAGGACATGATAACTGTACATATAAGTAACATATGAAATATATAGGATTGTTGGCTGACATGTAGTAACAGGCTTGTGAAACCGATCACTTAAGGCACATACAATTATGAAATATGTAAATAGTTGCCCTTGTCCCTACAGCGCATATCATTTTGATCAAGCTGTCAGTTTTTATCAACCAAACATACTGACCTAATCATACTTAAGTTCTACAAGAACATGAAATACTAAGATGCCTTGAATATCTCAATCGTATTTTGAGAATATGAGGTGGCTCATTCTGATTTATTCTTTTCTGATTGAAAAACATCCATATAATTAGCTCTACATAATACAGCACATCAAAAAGTACAAAGAAAGCTGAGAAAAAGCCAATTAATTAGAAAATTTGATTAGAAATTTGTTGGAAGGTAAATTATGAAGAGATGTGCTCTGTGATGTGTCTGATTTAGGAGAAACTCAACTCCATTCTTTACCAGAAACATTTTTTCGATACTCTGATTTGTGCATCTAAATATTGTTCATTTTTTTTACTCAATAAAACATTCAGAACCGTTCCCTACTAAAAAAAACTGATTATGAAAATGTATTATAGAAAAGTAGCCATAAGTAGCTGTCCATTACCTAATGAGGTGACATCATTTCACTTCCAGAGGAAGGGTGAAGCTGAACTTCCCAACCAAAGCCGTTGCTCTCCATCAGCACAGTTTTTTGCTTTCCCCCACCCCATACATGTTACAGTCCTGAGTTTAAACACAGAGCTCTTTTGGCTCCCATATGTTGCGCCTGTCTGTGCTGTCTGAGGCTTCATCATGCAGATTATCCTCACTATCAGCATATAGTATTAAGGTGAGTTGTCCTGGGCAATCTTCTCACTGACTTCATATTCCATTGCTATGGGAATGGTTCTGGGGTTAGGTAAAATGTGGCTGAATAACTGGGAAAACTATTAGTCTGAGCCTGCTTAGGGGCACCCTTCATTTGTTTTATGGCATTAAATTGTGAATTCTTAACATGTATATGTGAAGCATGATATTTTCCCCATAGTATCCTGTTCTTGTAGATGCCACCTTATTCTATGGGTACAAGTGACTTGAGCTGGCATCTGGCAGTAGTAAATAACATGGTTACTGACCATTCTCTTTAGTATGTATAGATCATGTTGTGTATGTATATTTGTATAGTCAGGCCATGACACCCTAGTTAATGCTGTAAATGTGGGTGTACACCTTTAACAAAATGTATCTTTTGCCCAAGCAGCTGCTGAGAACCTTCTGGAGGCTGAGGTCATGGCTCCTCTTCCTGCTCTTTTGACTAAGTTTTCTGCATGATTACTGGCTTAAACCCACCACTAGGCAGAGGTTATATAGCTTACTAGTTCACTGTTTTCCCAGAGGTTATACTTCAACAGGGCAGGCAAACAGTAACAAGAATGTAGGAACAATGAAGACCTATATGCATAAACAGGAAACAGCTACTCCTGTCTCATAAACCGGATCCACTGTGAGGTGACTGATCAAGAAAGGTGCCAGGTTTATATACTGGCAGGCCCATGAGATATTATGGAAAAGATGCACCCATTTTCCTATGACAGGCTGACTCAAACCATTTAACACTGGCAGGGGGGGCTTGGAATAATCATCTTTTATTGAAATCTTATAGTCCCAGTAAAGACGGCAAATGTTAACTTTGTTAGTTCGATAGTTTGTTTGCTAATGTTATAGAAAAACACTTAAAAAATATCTTGGTATCACTGCAAAATATAAAACGTCTCTACGAAAGACATGCCGTACTTCAAAACTTCCAATAAAAAGCACTGGCGTCTCAGAGTACTTAGAAAATACATTATGCATTGGGGATGGTTGACAAACATCTGATATCATAAAGAAGAACGTAATATAAGAAAGCCGAAGAAGATGATTTAGAGGACCAGTAAACCAAAAAAAAACAAAAACGTGACCTTATATAAACCAGAAACCCAGTTCTAATACCAGGAAAGCCTCTGTCGTCTGGTTGATTTCTGTGTCGTTACAATATTTGCCCCTTCCCTTTCCCTTTAAAGCTAGCCATACACGTGTCGGATTCCATGTCCAATCGACTCATCATCCGATCGATTCCGGCGATTCTGCTGGGAATCGCAGGTGTGATCAATCGGCCAATTAAGAGTATCCATCGCAGCATACCACCTTGTCCAACGGATTCCGGGACGGATCCGTGTCCGATTGTCCACCTCACAAATGGCAACTCCCCCTGATCCGGACAGAATCGCATGAGAAAGACCAACATGTTGGTTCTCCGTCGGATCCGATTCTGAGCCCCTGATCAATCGGACGCGAACGATCGGACCAGGTGGGCTGCATGCGATTCCGGCACGATCGTTTGGCGTGCACGCGCCCGGAATCGATCGTGCCGGAATCCGGTGCGAATCCGACACGTGTATGGGGACCTTAAAGTTTTGAAATGAAGATCCCTGTTTCATGTATGGCCCCATTTTGTATTACGAGTGACATTTACAAGGGGTTAATAGCGTGGAATGACAAACTGTTGATTTTGCAAACATAAGAATGTTCTCGTCATCTTTTTTTGTTAACATTTGACAAAAATAGTTTTGCAAATTTTTTTTGCTATGGTGCTAATAAAGCATTCCTTTATGTGGGTGGCATAACCTAGATTCATACATTTAAAGCTATCTTTAGAGGATTCCCATTACCATTCCATGGATATTATCAACAGATTTAGGCTATTGTTCTCTTATTTCTCATGGTCTTCCTATTTTATGAAACCTCCATTAAAGGAACAATTTTTATTTAATATGCAGCGTGTGAACTGGCCTAGTGTGCGGTATAATCCCGGCATAAAAATAAGACGGCAAATTTTCTGTTTTATACTGTGTGTGTTAGTTTAGAGAGGGTGACACTAATAATACGAATGAGTTCATTATGCAAGAAATGAGACATTGTATTTATATTAATACAACGCTATCCTATAAGATTAATCATTCTACATTTAACTTGTCCTAGAATGAAAGTACAATATGGTATTAGGTGCGACTTCTAAATTTCATCAGGGGGTATATTGTGTAGACAAGGACTAAACCAATGAAAGTGTTGGTAGAATAGGCACAGTGGTGGTGTGAGTTGTATATATATTTGTGTTTTTATAACCAAACATATATGTATCTGTGAGGACCCCAGCTGTAGCGGTCACTGCCTGCTGGTGGCACTGTGCTTGCTCTTCCATGGGTTGGTCCCACAGTCACCAGTAGGTGGCTCCCTGCAAGCGTGGGCTGGGTGGAGCACACACCTGCCTTGTTAGCTTTGGGGCTATATAGGTGTACTTCATCCAGACACGCTTGCTGTTCATTGTTTTTCCTGTCTTCATGTAATGTCCTGTATCTGAACCTGAACCCTGGACACTCCTGTACCCTGGACTTTTCCTGTCTGTGAGTCCTCATTAAATCTGTTTTTGACACCACCCTACCTGGATGTCAGTGTGTGTTGCCTGTCTGGTCGCCCCCTCTGTACCTGATCCTGACAGTATCATTATTAGTGATGGTCGAACTGTCCACCTTGCCATAACATGTTTCTTCCCCTGGCAAACAGTACGGGTGTTCGACCCGCCCTGTTCACCGGAGGGAAGAAGGTTATTATTCTTCCGCTGGCCGGATTAGGAGCAGAAAGATCCAGCCAGCGGAAGAAGTTTTTCACCAGAGACAGGGTAGAGAAACTGTAGTGAAAGAAAACCCGGCTTAAACCGGTAGTGACGTCAGTGATTTAAATATCCTGTGAACAGGTGGGGAATAGCATGTTCGCAGTTCGCAATGCTGGCAAACATTATGGGTTCAACCCACCTCCTATACCTTAACATGGAGACAAAGTGGAACCCCTCACCCTATAGTCAGGTGGGACAGTACAGCCAATAACACATTTTTCCCTCCTGGAGGACACCCCCCCTATAAAAGAAGCAGCCCAGTGGACATTTTACATTTATCATGTGTCTCCAGTACTAGATAGATAGGGAGAGCTGCTGCTGATTGAGGGATAGCTTAGCTTCTTTGCTATTAAAACTACAGTGACCTGTAACTATAGCTAAGGTGTTCTGTTACAAAAGTCCTTCTCTGTGGATGGGGTATGCTGTGGGGTTTGGCAAAATCTGTAATCTAGATGTGATTTCTGGCCATTAGACCTGAAGAAAACAGCATTTTAAAAAATCCATATTTTGGGGGAGAAGTTTAGCCATTGATCCCCATTTGGCATGACACTGTTCACCGTTTTGAAAATTTTTTATTGGTATTTTGGCTATAAATATGACTTGAAGGTTTGAGAAGTTTGCCCTCCATTAAAGTTAATGGAGGTTTGCCGCGAACATGTGAACTGTGGGTATTTGAAGAAGTTTGGTTCGCCTGTTCACGAACATCCGCAGCTGATGTTCGTCCATCACTAGATATCACTTATCATTATGTGAACAATATTAAAGCAGGGAACAGACGACTCGATTTTTGGAGCCGTCCAATGTTCCCTGCAGCAGGGTGCTGACGTCATCACGCTGCTGTCAGATATCGGAGGAGCTGGAGACACAGCTCTGCTATCTCTCCAGCTCAGCGGTCATATCTGATATCCCTGTTCTCAAGTGGGATTGATTGGTCGCGCTCGAAAACAGGGATGGCCGCATATAATAGGGGCCAGATCGATGGCCTTGAATCGGCCATCGATCTGGCCCATATCTACATGTGTGTACCCTGCTTAAATGGAGTCATAACCCAAAATATTTCTGCAATAAAAATTTAAGGATTTACCCAACTGTCTTCCAATTCCTGAGATCTAAGTTTGGCACAAACAGGTTTGTTTAGATTAGAGAAGGTTAGCATGAAAGGTTCACATAAAGGTCCAATGACAACATATTCCTTGGTACTGGGTAGAGATGGTCGAAAAGGTAGGAACATTTGGGAAAAAAGCTTTGCTTTAGCACATGTAGTTTTTGCATAAATTAAGTTCAAAATTAAATTTTCAAAACTTTGAACTTAATTTGTGCAAAACCTATTTGAGTTAGAGACATCATCTTTGTTTTGTACTATACCCCCAACCCTTCTATACATCTCCAGCAAGTTTGGTGATGATACCATGTTCAGGGGCTTTGCAATTAACTCGAAATTGTCGAAATGGTTAAATTTTTGAAAAAAAATTTGACCATCTCTAGTACTGGGATCTGCATTAGGACAGCCAATTAATTTTTAACATTTTTAATAATTATTATTTTTAATAATAATTAACTTTTTTCACCATGTCCATGTTTCTTGTTGTTGGTTGATGTCAACCTTTAAATTATGCTCTTCTTCCAGGTCCAGAAATTAATTAAATATGTAAGCAAATAAAGCTGACCTGTATCCTCCTAATCTGCTTTCTATTATTGGCACCAAAAGTGCTAAAAGTATGACAGATCAAAGGTTAAAAAAAATACTAAACTTTGCAAAAGCAATAAGAATGCGGCAATACTCCACCCTAGCACAGTGGGTTCTGGGCACAAGGGGACCTGCGAAGGTAGATCAACATTAAAGTCTAACTTACCAAGCCAGCTGAGAAAGCATCTTAAATGCTCATGGAAAGTGTTGGGTCTAAACTTTGAAGCTTTACATGGAATGCACCAGTGTGTCAGGTTTGCATTAGGTAGAAAGTCCTCCCTGTGGAAGATGGGGTGCGCTTTATTCTGCATGAGTGGGGAAAATGCAGGGTCTTGTGAAGGACAGGATGCCAGGCAGATGCTGGATCAGGGTGTGGAGGAACATCAGGTCCCCCAGTGGTGGAATGTCTTTGGGTGAGCGACTTTCTTCTCTGTTCTGGTCACTTCCTTAGATATTGGATAATGACTTACTTTTGAAAAAGAGCTCCAAGGATCCGGGGTGTAGGGGGGCTCCTTGACCTTTGTCTTTTTGTATTAAAAATTCTGCTTTTTTTTATGTATTTCATGGTATGGTGTTTTTAATTGTTTGGGATTTTCTGTACATTTGTATATATTTATATTTTATTTCTTCAGTATATATGTTTTATTGTTTCCACATTTTCAATAAAAAAAGTGACACCCCAGTAGTGATGGCCGAACTGCCCGCAAGGCGGACAGTTCAGCCGCGAACAAGCATGTTCGCCCTCCTTCTCGCCGGCGGACAGTACGGGTGTTCGACCCGCCGTGTCCGCAGACGAGAAGGAGCCCTCTATTCTTCCTGCGGTGGGATCATAAGCAGCGAGATCGTGCCACAGGAAGAATATTTCACTGATGAATCTTCTATCAGTGAAAATCCAGCTCGTAAACCAGGACGTGACGTCAGTGACGTCACATCCGGGTAGCACAACCAGGAACTATGCGTTCCAGGTGTCGGATGTGACGTCACTGACGTCACATCCGGGTGTACGAGCCGGATTTTCACTGATAGACCGGGTTCTCTACCCGGTCTTCAGTGAAAGATTTGGGGAATTTTAATATGTCCGCGAACGGGCGGACGGCGGACTTTTTTAAAAGTCCGCTCCGCCCGTTCGCGGACGGACACGGCACTTGTTCGGCCATCACTACACCCCAGGCATGATGATGCAAGATCGAGGAAGAGGGGCAGGTAAGCCTATGTTTTTGTCAGCCCTCCGTATCCCCTGGGGGACATGCGGCGCCATCGGGGTCCCCAGTATGG
>CM070035.1:151766223-151771038 GCA_036250615.1 Ptychadena robeensis | reverse complement strand
CAGGGTAGGTACTTACCTGTTGTGGGGTTCCCCCCTGCTACGGGGAACCCCGAGTGCTGGAAAGGCTATGCACGCAGCCAGCGTGCAGAGCAATGGCGGCCGCCATTTAGCGCATGTGTGCATGCGCGTGCCGGCGATACTAGGCGGGCGCGCGCGTGAGTGTGCACGATTTAAAGGTGTACACACCCCTCCTCTCTGCAATCACTTCCTGCAGAGGGGAGGGGTGATTAATCAATGCTGGGCCATAAAAGCCCCAACTCAGCACTGAGTAGGTGCTGTTGTATTGCAGTTCTGTGTTAACCAAGTGTTAGATGAGTTTTCCTTACCCGTATATTGATAGACTTCCCGTGTACTGACTCCTGGCCTGTTTACCCGTTTACCTGACTTCTGGACTCCCGACCCTAGCACGTATACTGGTTAACCGTTTGATTGCTGCCTGCCCTGACCCTTGGCTATTCTTGACCACGCTGACTTCTCCTGCCCTCATGACCCTGGACATCGGCCTGACTATTCTTGTAACCAAGATACCTCTACATTGGGGTAGCTCCTTCCGCATCGCTACCACAAAAGGGGTACTGGCGATAGGGGGAGAACTGCCCTGCCTGCAGCGGGAAACACCACCGGTGCCCCCTCAAGGGACATCGGCCTATCTCCCATTAGGGGGGCTCTGGGTGAAAGACTAGGCTCAACGGACATAGATTCCTCTCTCTGTCGTCAGTTTAACTTGCTATCCGTCATTACCCTTGTGGAGGCGTAACAAAATACAACAGCCACGATGACTACCCCTGGAGGTGACCCCAGAGTCGACTTGCTGTGCAAACAGTTGGAAGAGCTCCGTGTCTCTATGACAAATATTCAACAAACCACCCAGACGTTGGTGGAACAAACCCAAGCCACAGCAAGAGTACCCCAGCCTGGAATGGTCACGAAAGAACCCAAAATTCCCATGCCAGAAAAGTTTACGGGTGCACGTTCAAACATGCGTGTGAACTGCATTTCTCCCTGCTGCCGTTTACTTATCCTACAGAACGGTCTCGTGTAGGAACTACCATCACACTATTCCAGGGAGAGGCACAGACCTGGGCTTTCCAACTTCTGGAACATGACGATCCATCCCTGGCTTCCCTAACCGCTTTTTTTCAGAAGTTGGGAGAATTATACGCTGACCCATGCCAGGTGGAAACAGCTGAGGAGGCACTCCATAACATTAAGCAGGGTAGAAGAACGGTCGAGGAGTACATCCGAGAGTTCAGACGCCATGCTGCCGACACCGAATGGAACGAACCTGCTCTCAAGTCGATGTTCAAACAAGGCCTGTCTGACACCTTAAAGGATGAACTTGCACGGGTAGGAGTGCCTGCGTCACTTTCTGACCTCACGTCGCTTGTCACCCACATTGATCGACGTTTAAGAGATCGGAGGGCTGCAGATCGTCAGACACCCTCCCCAAAACCGACCCTGAAGGGGCCTGGAATGAAACACCATTTCCCGTCTCGGGCATTTCCCCGGCTAGCACCCGCTTTTTCTACCCCGTTGGCACTGGAGGCTCCAACCCAAGAACCCATGCAACTAGGGGTTACCAGACCTAGTCTTACACCTGAAGAGAGGCTGAGACGGTTTTCAGAAAATCTTTGCATTTATTGCGGAAATCCTGGACATTTCCTCCGGTCTTGCCCTGTGAAGCCCTCAGGTAGTGTGAATTCTGTCTCCCAGGCAGCCCCAACGGTATCACTTCCGCAGGACACTCACCTCTCCATTCTTCTTACATTACAGGTACATGGAAACAGTCATAAAATTCCCGCCATCATCGATTCTGGTGCCTGCACGTGCCTCATGGAAACCTCACTTGCTGTATCCCTACAGCTACCCGTCAGACCCCTGAGCTCTCCACTAACCATTACCCTTGTGGATGGTTCTCCCTTGAATTCAGGACCAGTCCTCCTGGAGACTATGCCACTAGTGATGGCTCAAACCCGGAATTTAATGTTCGCGAACGGCGAACGCGAACTTCCGTAAAAGTTCGCGAACCCGGCGAACCCGCGAACCCGCCATTGACTTCAATGGGAGGCGACTTTTAAAAAACAAAGGGACCCCTTCCTGGCCACAATAGTGTTGGGAAAGTTGTTTCAAGGGGTCAAAAACCTGGACAATGACATGACAAAGGGGAATCAATGGCAAAACCAAGAAAAAAATTTTTTTCACACTATAAATCCGCACCAAAGATTTCTGCAATGATAGTCAATGGGAAAATAAAGTGCAATGAGTGATTACCCTTAGACCGTGTTTGATTGGACCTATCTTCTTTGTATGACCCCTGCCACAAACCTGGACTTTGCATCTGTCACTGTTTCTGAACTCACTCCCTAGAGGGGGGTCTTGGAGGATTTCACCGGTCTCAGTTCTCAGATGAGGTACCTTGTGCGTTAAGTCCTGGGGGCAACCGTAGTTGGGTATCCCAAAAAAAAAAAAAAGTTTTTCATACGACAAATTATTGAACCGATCGCTTTTGGTCTGATCATTATGAAGCAATTGCCTTCTCATCTGGGGTGTGCCAACATGTGCGCCAACATGACCAACACACTCATTGAGGTGATCGCTTCATTGTGATACGCAAGCCCCCACTTCACCACGACAGGTAGCGATCACGACAGGGAAGTGCACTGTATGTGCCTTTTTTTAATGCAGCCGCAGCCGAGGCCAGAAAAATTAGCGTCCCTTGCCATAAAAATTTGTCATCTGCATTTGACAATAAAAATTAGGTATGGTAATCAGCACGTTTAGCAGCGGCCAGAAAAATTGATGTTTTCTGCAGAATGGAAAAGAAAACCTTGCGCTTTTAACCCTAGTTGGTGCTGAGGATTCATGAAAATCATCCATTATGCGCGTGGGGACCCTTTTTTAAGGCCAAGGCATGTAATCAGGCCTTTTGCTATGCAAACGTATCCCCCGCTGTCAGTCCCTTCGGACTCGATGCCTCGTTCATCTTCAGGAAGTTAGGTGGATCTCCACTTTGTTGACCGACGACTTCGCGTCTCGGCCCCCTAACCCCAAGAACAAAACCACAACCCGAGAAAACCCCAACCCCCCCCCCAAACACGGAAACCCAAAGAAAATAAAAACCCCCGAACACTATGCCGCCTTCAGCCGGAAGTCCCCCCCCCCTTTCTGACAGGACACTATAGCAGGAGGACATAAGTTCAAGAGCAACTGGGTACTTCTGGGCCACAGGTCAGTCTGCACACCCAGTAGTCAAGGGTTCCATCGCTTCTCAGTGTGTCAAATATCTGCAGTTTAGGCCAGTGTGTGAGCTCGTGCGATCTGTCCGGTCCGGGTCCTTCTCCAGGGTGGAGCCCGAAGGGCATGTGGCGATGCGTAGGACTTAAAAAGCTCCGATGTCCTCACACCGCACGTCCTGTGAAGCGCCCTTTCTTGCCGGCCGGGCTGTGGTAGCAGGAGGATTAGTGTCACCTCTCCCATAGTAGAGTCCGTTGTGTCTGTGACATCACCCTTAAAAGACAGTGTAGAGCAGATTTGTAGCCTAAGCTCTCAACGAGCTGCATCCGCGTCAGACCTGCGGCAGCCGGTAACATTTCCCCTACTTTCTGCTATGTAGCTGGGGTCTAGTAGTGTGCCACCCAGTACAGATCGTTCTCCTTCTCCTTTTGATACGAGGGTCCCTCAACATGCACGACAGCATAAAGACCCCATCGCACAGATGTGATCCGAGCTACTCCAATCAGTTCCTCCTCCTCCACTCATGTCATTGAGGGTCTGTTCCTCCCCCCAGCCACTTACCACCCACGGTCCCAGATATGTGCCACAAGGAGCCCGTGGATTGCCTGCTGAGGTTTCTTCCTCCTCCTGAAAGCCACCTTCCTCCTCTGACTCCTCAGACTCCTCGCCAGCGTTGCCGCATGTCCGGCAAGCGAGGCCTGCTCTTAGGTATATATCCTCAGCCCGGATCACGGCTTTGGCACCCAGCCGTATACATGCCATACAGAGTCTGTTCCTCGCCCCCAGACCGGAAGCAGCTTCTCGCTTCCTAGGCATGATTAACTCCTGCAGACATTGATCCCTGATGCTCTTATTTGGGATTCACAATTAAAGACCTGCTTTTGCACTCACTGCTCCAGTAAAATTGTATGGACTGAGGATATGATATTGCTTTGAAATGTGTGAAACTAGGTCCTGGCCTCTGTCCCCGGCGTTTAGGAAGTTCCTAATTACAATATGCCCGTTGTAACTGTACTGCTCGTGGGACAATTGTAGAACTATGGCTGCTGTACTTGCTCCAGATCATGGAGGGTAAACTGAGTCTGTAGCTTCATCTCAAAACACATGCCCTGTTACAGTGCAAGGCATGCAGCCTGTTACGGGCACTGGCAGCTTGTGCTATGGCTGTAGCAGTGTTACACTTCTAACTTTGGGCCATAAGATGAATTTGTATACCTCACATGGTGTGATTGCCCCTTATTAGAACCTGTCAACCCAACATATTTACTGCGTACCGCGCCTCGTGGCTTGAGGTCAGTTTAACCATCTACCACTGGGTTAGAAGTTAAGTTGGCCCCTCGCCAGTGGCCCTATGCTGCCTTAACCAACTTCTTTCTTGACGGGTGAATGAACTGACTGCCCCCCACCTCAAACTTGTTTGATACCATCCTGACAAGTTCAACCTCCTAGTCGATCCCCGCCCCAACCCCCCCCCCCCCCCCCCCCCAACCCCCCCCCACCCCCCCCCACCCCACCACACCCCCCCCCCCCCCACCACCCCCCCCCCCCCCCCCCCCCCCCCCCCCCCCCCACCCGGCCCCC
>CM070035.1:151756223-151763723 GCA_036250615.1 Ptychadena robeensis | reverse complement strand
CTGCTGAAATCATATCCTCACCAGGGCAATGTCCACATTGCCAGAGAATCAAATGTTAAATATCTATTCAGATTGTCCAGATATGCGTTTGGGGGGGGGGGGGGGGGGGGGGGGGTGTGCCTGATTTTGGAGCTTTTGGCAAGGCGCTTCTTTTCCTACGCAGATGGTAACCTTATTTTTCATTCAGAATCTATAAAATACCTCCTCTTGTCCATTCATATTTCCCATCAGCTATTGCCCATTAAATTGTGGCACTACCAGTTCTCACAGACACCTGAAGCACGAGGGAATCGGCTCGCTGACCTTCATGCCAAGCCTCTGCTACTCTAAGGAAATTTGCCTCTAGACACGCCTTTATTGACTTTCATTCCCCCGCAGACGGATCATGTCCCTACTAATCTCACAATTACAGGTTTTTGGCAACCCAGGATGATATTGCTTTTTGGGAACAGAGAAACTTGGAAATTTGGAAGAACTCTTGTGGAAAACCTTGGAAAAAGTCCGGGGAGTCCGTACGAGACCAAATGGTGCAACACAAACTGGAATGTCTTTGAGCCTACAAACCGTAAGTAAACTGTGAGCTAGGGGCTCACATGGACACTCGCCTTTTTCTCACACTGGAAATGATCGGTTGCAAGGATTCCATAGTGAAAGGCATACCTCACCAAGGTCAGTGTCCCTTATCCTATCACTGTCCGCAACCCTGACCCATAACTTATTTCTTTTTAGTTTACTTTCAATATATGGACCATTGATTTTACCTATCTGATGTATTGATGTAGCCATTCTGCTGTGCCATGCTGTATATTTTTTATCATGACTACACAATAATGTTCTTATGTTTTAACTTTTAATACATTGACCCGGCTATCCCCTAATTTTGATTCAAATTTGTGGCCATTAAAGTCCCCCAGCCCCTGATTGATTCAGGCAATTTTTTTCGCTGCTCATGGTTGTCACCACACCATGAATTAATTTTCTATATATTTTATATTTGGGATGTGGCTACCTAGAAAAATGCAAAATTCTATATCAGTCACATTCTTTCCACTATAAATGTTTTACAACTAGTTATTATTGATTTGGGATTCGTTTTGTTTTGGGTTTGTTTTTTATTTAATCATTATGGTAATCTTCTTATATTTTGTTGGTAGACTGCCTCTATTGGCAATACTCTACACTCCCTCAGCTACCCAGGGGTAAAATGACCGTGTTCAGATAGATGACACAAGGTTTTTGGGAGGGACCGAGCTGGTAGACCGATTCACACATCCAATTTACAAATTTTAGAAGGTGGAGTGGGGAACAAACCCTCCGTGGTTTGCCCGTCCCCATGTACTTTTAAAGGTGATATTGGTTAAAAAAAAGGTTCCAGTCAGGATTGACGTTGTCTGTCTTTTAATATACATTATCGCACAATATGTACATTGATTTTTTTCAGGATTTCTCTATCCACATTTATAATAATCATACATTCAAGCGTTTTGGTCCTCTATAACCAGAATACAGTTAAAATACGTTACATTTCTCACTAATACATAACAAATATTTCGTTCTTCGTAGATATGATTCTTGCGTGTTCCGACGCTTTCGTCCCTCTCTCTCTTGGGACTCATCAGGGATCACTACGAATATTGTTGTCTAAAAACGCATCAACTATCACATATCAGTACCTGGTCATATTTTCATGAATCTATGGTATACCCTTGCTCTATCAACTTAAATATGAATTGTGGCTATCCATGAAATCGCATGAGTCTGTCCTTTTGTTACTTTATTAGTCTCATTTGTCCTTTGTGGTCAGTCTGTATCCCAGAGACAATATCGCCACACATTGTAATTGTTCTTGTACTGCATATTGTATAAGGTCATTCCTTATCTCCTATTCTTCCTAACTAGGAGTTGCAATTTATTAAATCAAATATTTTGGCTACCATTTATTTACTTTTGCTTCTGTTGTGATGGGCTGAGGCGTTCGCCGAATGCTCACCAAGGCGGTCCAACGCACGGTCAGCGAAGGCGAACCAAAAGGTCCGGCACTTGGCGTTGGGCCCTACCTAGGAGAGACACTATTGTGGAAGGGGAAAGAGGCGCTGCAGCATGTGTTATAAGTGCTCATGATATCCTATACCGTCACCATAAATAAACCAGTATCACCAATATAGGTGCCATACACCATCTTGGTGTCCCCCCCATACACTTAAGAGTGCCGCTCAGCGTAGGTGCCTCTACCGTGAGTTTACCTGCTTGGTGAGAGCATCGCGGACTCCCTCCGCCCATTCCCAACACAAGAGCGCAATAATAAACTGGTAAGCCAACATATTTGATTTAATAAATTGCAAACTTATGCCTTAGTTTAGGAAGACTCGGGATGATAATGACTGACCTTATACAATATGCAGTACCGACATTACAATGTTGGCGATTATGTCTCTTGGATACAGACTTCCACAAAAGACAAATGAAAAGAATAATAATTAACAAAGACCGATCATCGATTGTCATGGATAGCAATCCTATTTAAAAGGTTTGATCGAGCAGAAGTATACCAATAAGATTCATTGATCTACCAGGGTAACTGGTATGTGACTAAAGGCTTTGATGGTTTTTTAGAAACAAGATTCGATTCGTAGTTACTCGCCTGATGAGTCCCAGAGATCAGGGACAAACGCGTCGGAACTCGCAAGAACATATCTCTAAAGAACGAATCCATTGTATTGTATTTGACATGTAACGTATTTTAAACTGTATTCTGGTATAGAGGACGCCAACGCTCTGATGTCTGATGTATTATAAATGTGGATAGAGACATCTGAAAGCATAAACGCTCTCTCATCTTTTCTGACATATTGTCGTACTGGTTTCTTAAATGAACACAGACCACACGTCAATCCTTTTAACTTCGACCTTTTTTATTACATACCAAAAAAATCACCTTAAAAGTCCTTGGGGCTGGCCACCCCTGAGGGTTTTTGTTCCCCCCCCCTCCCCCTTCTAATACAATTTTTAAATGGATGTGGTGAATCTGGCTACCATGGTAGTGGTCCCTCCCCAAAAACCTTGTTTTCAATGATATTGGGCCCCAGGACAAGATCCAGTTTAAGTGATTGGCGGCATACTTGCTTGAACTGCTATTCTCTAGAGGACCCCCATATATTGGAAATTTTGATGATGATGTGCAGCACTGTGGGTAGTAAAGACATCATTGCATTACGCTAGACTTTTTGATATTCATGCTCGCCCCTTGTTTGTTTCACTGTAACTGTATGTTCATAGCACTGGCTCAATATTTTCATGCTCCCACCTTCCGACTCTAATACACATGTTACCAAATTACTGATAGATTATCACTCACTAGAGAGAATTTAGGACAATATCTGGATTATCTCGAATAATTATGGGTGCAAGAGTAGAACTAAAATATTGCTATCACATGCCATCTAACTACTAAAGTGGATCTACTCTGGTGCTTCTACGGCTTGTACGGGTGGTTGGCGTGGACCTGTGAAGGCTCCCAATGCGTGCCTTCACAACACATGGCTAAGTCACCAATCACCTAAGGCCACTCCGAGTACGCAGCCACAGGCAGCCATTTTGCATATTTGGCAAAGGTCACTCTATGCACTCATTGAAGCTGAGACATCGACCCGTGACCAATCCGTTGGGTCCCGCTAAATACAGGTCCGGGGATCCTCGTTCTCTCCTTGTCCCCCTACAGCAAGAAACGGTACTGCACCCACAGCACTACCCACATTTCCATAGTGGGCCGTATGCCCTAGCCCCCCCGCACCTCCACAGTAAGGTCCCTCATGTCCCCCTTCTCCCCCAGGAGTTCGGCCCCTCTTTCACAATACATCTCACATCCCATATATCGCCATCCCTAGTTCCCCTTCAGAGGTTCCCCTCATTATCGCCACTATGTGGGTTTCCATGTTTCCTTATATATCACTCTTTTTAATTTCTTCAAGCATTCTTTTTTTTTTCCCCAACTACCCCCTCCTATTTTATCACAACACCATTGTCCGCCTCGCAGTCACAGTTTCTCCACCTTACATCCCATTCACACATCACATCCAGGTCTTAGCACGGTATCATCTTCGGACATTTGGTTTATGCGGTAGTTTAACATCACTTTGGTACAATACACATGCCGTTTCCGCTTTCCACACACTCGCCCTATCACCATTCCTTAACTAGCACACCTGTACATTTACACTTGGACACCCGTTCACACTCATAGCCAGACACACACAACCGGCACCGTCATCCTCTAACTCCCCCCTTGCCTGGACACTTTAACCCACACTGTTTCTCACATCACTGGCCCATTCCCCCTCTGCCACCCCTTCGTACATGGATAGCGGTCGGACATGTCAACATGTTTGACCAATACACTGAACAGTCGTCCCTCCCCCCCAAGATTTGTTGGCGTAGTGTAGGGGGGACTCCTGGGTGAGATCGGATCCAGATTCTGCGCGAGGTGAAGGGTGTAAGGTGCGTTTGAGGCACTAATTACCGACGCTGAATGGACGTGTAGCATCTTAGCGTTGCTTCGGGCACCGCGGATGCCACATACGATCACTCCTGTCGTTCGCAATCGCCACGGGACGTGATGAATGTTAGATATCGGAAATGCGGCCTCAAATGAGGCGCCTTACGCCCGCCCCAGGCACGGATCTTAAGCCGTCTGACAATGACGCCCTCCGTGCGGCGGGATATTCCCGTGCCACGGGGTCGGGGACCAGCGCATCGTCTGTTGCGGAAGAGGCGATCTTAAATGGTATCCCTCACCCTTTGACACATCCACACTGACAAATTTTGGACATCGAGACAGACAGTGATCATCATTGGATAGAAACAATTTAAGACTCACCAACAACTTTAATGTAATTGCCAAGTGACTCAAAGGCGTGGGTGTGAAGGATTAGTCTAACTAGCTACCACCTGTGAATCAATAGCTCATGCTTCACCCTCATAGAGTGGGCGGCACAGGCGGTTTGATTAAAAACTTACTGGGAACCTTGATTGACGACGAGATTGACAGAGAGATTTTTATTTATGGCGCATCCTAATAAGGTGGTGATAACCAACTTATGCATATTTGCCTTTTAATTCAGAGGCTCCTGGCACCAATTAATGTCTGGTGGGGACACCCCAGATGGTGTCGGCACCTATATGGTGATTGGTTTTTCTTATTGTGAACGGTATATGGCTATCATTACACTATACACATGCTGCACGCCCTTTCCCCTTTCCACAATAGTGTCCCTCCTAGGTAGGGCGCACACGCCAAGTTCCGGACCTTTTTTTGGTTTCGGCCTCGCTGACCGTGAGTTTGACCGCAGTTGGTGAGCATTCGGCAGGAACGCCTCCAGCCCATTCACAACAAGAAGCAAATAATCCCGCGTGGTAAGCCAAATATTTGATTTACTAAATTGCAAACTTATTCCTTGTTAGGAAGAAATATCGGGATTGATAAGACTGACTTATCAATATGCAGTCAAGACAGTCCAATGTGTGGCCGATATGTCTCTTGGGAATACAAGACTTACCACAAAAGAGCAAAGGTGTGAGATATACTTTAACAAAAGACAGATTCATCGATTTCCTGGATATGCAATTCTATTTAATTGATAGAGCAAAGGTAATAGACCAATAGATTCTTGAAATAGGACCAGGTACGGATATTGACTATGTTTGATTTTTTAGCAAACAATATTCGAAGTGCATCCCTGATGAGTCCCCAGAGATAGAGGGACGAAACGCGTGTACACGCAAGAACATATCGACTGAACGAAATCATTGTCTGATTATTGAGACATGTCGTATTTTTAACTGTCTTCTTGTATAGAGGACCAAAAGCTCTGAATGTATGATGTATTATAAATGTGATAAGACATCCTGAAACATCAATGCTACATATTGTGCGATACTGTCATTTTAAAAGACAGACCAACGTCAAATCCTTACTGGACCTTTTTTAACCCAATATCAACCTAAAAGTCGCATTGGGTCGGCCACCCTGATGTTGTTCCGCACCTCCCCTCTTCTAAAATTTGTAAATTGGATGTGGTGAATCTGCTACCAGTGGTCCCTCCCCCAAAAAACTTGTTTCATGATATTGGGCCCCAGGAAGATCCAGTTAAGTGATTGGCGGATATCTTGCTTTAAACCTACTTCATGACCCCCATAGATTGGAGACGTAATTTGATGAATATGTGCAGGACCTAAGTGTATAACACCACATTTATTAACGTGATTGCCATATTCAGTGTCGCCCTTTGTTGTTTCTCCACTCGATAACTGTATTACTAGAAATGGATAATTATTTTTCATGACCCAAATACCTGACTCTAAATACCTGTAACAATTAAGTTCAGATATCAGCCTCATAACTTTAGGACAATATCTTGGATGATTGAATAAGGTGACTACAATATTTATCCATGCCACATCTAAACTGGACATAAGTGGATCTACTCTGTGCTTCTAGGTTGTAGGGTGGGTTGGCAGTGGACTGAAGGCTCCCGCGATTCGTGTTCACACATGGGTACCCCCCAAGGACCGCCCCAGGCACTGCAAAAGTTTGGCATAGGTGGCAATAGCACTCGTAGGCACTCTTGAGCGGGCGTTTCCCTAATACCATGCCGGGGATCCGTTCTCTTCTCTGTCCAAACAGCAAAACGGTACTAACCACCACAACATCACGACCCACATTTCCATCAGTGGGCCTTATGCCCTAGCCCACCCGCACCCTCCACAGTAGGTCCATCAATGGTCCCCCCTTCTCCCCCATTTTCCTCCCCCTCTTGCACAATAACCTCTCCACCATAGCCCCCCTCTTCCTTCATATTTCCTCATTGAATCACATGTGGTTCATGGTTACCTAATATCACTCATTTTTTAATTTTCTTCACATCATTTTTTTCCCCAACGACCCGCCTATTTGTAGCACAACACCGCACCGCCGTCACAGTTTCTTTCCACACTTACACATTCACACATCATCATCAGGTTCTAGCACACGGTATCATTTCGATTTGTTTACATGCGGTAGTTTAAAAGCACTTTGGTACATATACACAGCCGTTCCCTTTCCCACACCCCTCCCCTATCACTCATATTCCTTCACTAGCCCACCTGTCCCTTATAACTTGGACCACCCTTCACATCATAGCCAGACACACACACTTACCGGCACCGTCATCCATCTAACTCCCCCCATGCCTGACACTTTACCCACACTGTTCTCACATCAACTGGCCATTCTCCCTCTGCAACATTACGTACATGGATACGTCGGACATGTCAAATTTTGACCAATACCCTGACAATCGTCCCATCCCCCCCAGATGTGTTGGCGGCGAGTGTAGGGGGGACTCCTGGGGAGAGGGCGGATCCTCTGCGGCGGTGAAGGGGTGGTAATAGCGGTGAGCCCTAATTACCGACGCTGTAATGACAGTGGTAGCATCCTAAAGCGTTGTCTTCGGCAACGCGGAT
>CM070035.1:151721343-151737624 GCA_036250615.1 Ptychadena robeensis | reverse complement strand
CCCCCCCCCTTCCCCAATGTGTGAGAAGGAAGCCATAGTATCATCTGCATACCAATGGCAAGTTTTCACTGGGGACACCTTGTGGCTAAAATGCATTGATTTCGTTTTCTTGCTTTTTTCTGGGTGTGTCTCATGGACAGGTGCGTCATATGGTCCGAAAAATACTGTAAGTAACATTTTTATTAAATTTGCTTTTATTATCACTTTAAGTTAACTTAAACTTAAGGCAAGGAACCCCCAATAATGGTCAACAATGGTCTAAATATCATCTGACAGAACGTTGGGTTTGTGTCCTTGGCAGGTAGGTATTTTTGCCCCTTCTGTAAGTTTTAAAAAAGATTTCGGTTCACAAGTGCTGGTCTGGATCACCTTAGGTTAATATAATGTAGTGAAATGTATTTAAAAAATCCATATATTTGAAAAAGAATATCTGAGACAACTGAGATCAAAAGTCCCCAGAGTTCCTTCTCATTAATACTTTCCTCATATACGGCACACAGCCGTGCAGATAAATTGTACATTTCTGATGGAATATTATCAGTGCTAATGCTGTGACCCCAAGCAATGGACATTTCATGGATTAGGTCTGTTGATTAAACCTTTCTTGGTCTTCCAGGTCTCCTTTTTCTTGATGGTTTATTTTTATCACAAGATCTCTATAAGAATTCGAGAATCTCACACAACACAAAGGAAAATGTATCCAAGCGGAAAATCTCGTGTGATTGACAGACCACTGAGAAAGCTTGCCGGTTACAGATAGAACGGAAATGGCCCAAGCTCATCTCTCTCTGAAACATGTAATCTTTCCCTTTACAGTAATAAAGGCAAGAACAGTGATCTTTCTTATTTTTGGTATAGCTTTTCCTTCCTTTGAAATCACTTGTTTATACTGCAGACGTCCAATTTTTATAACTGAAAAGATGTAGGTTTTTTGAAGACGGTGTCTGGATGACTTTAAAGACCATGACGTAATTTGTGACACCCCATCTTCCTCCACCAAGAATACCACTTCACATTTATCAAACCATTCTTTTTGCTGCGTGTCCTCCTTCGACACCTCTTTTGGTAACCCATGGCTGTAGTCCCATGTTGACTGTTTGTCATGTGGTCATGTAAATCCTATGTTGCAGTCTTCTTGTGCCGAAATGGACACCTCAAAGTCCCAATGGGAGGGGCCCAAGTCACTCAACCAACAATGAGGTCTAAAGGAATTCTAAAGAAATTGGTATGAAATAATTTTCTGTACAAGGCTTTAAACAGGGAGCGAAAACTGAACTACAAGTGGCTTAGTAGGCTCAGCTGCAGCCAGAAAAGAAAGCATCCCTGGGTTCTGAACCTGACATGTACTGACAATGTACTGTACTGACTGGCATAGGCAATATTCGAATTTGCAATATTTTAGCGAATATTTCTACTAATATTTGATTTGATATTCGCTAGCACATTGCGAAAATATATGTGCAATATATATATATATATATTCGCAATCCATGCCCATAAGCATCCCGAATGGCGAATATTCAAAATTGCGAATATTCGCCACCATATTCACGAAAATTGCAAATTCTCAATTAGCCAATTGCCAATTATTATTCACTGAATATATTCGCAATTCGAATATTTGACCTCAACACTAGTACTGACATGCTTGTTTTGGAATGTCAATAAGCATAGTTGCAATGGCTGTATTAGTATGTATTTCTGAAAACCAATCTGACCATTATTTTATGAAAGATGCCACATTAGGTGGGGTTCTGTTAAGTTACCACCTACTCACATTCATCTTCTCTCTCATAAAGGTGCTGGCCCAGGAAAGGCAGAGAAGGCAGCTGCCTTGGATGCCTCAATGAACATGTTGATTGGAAACATAGTGATTGGAAGGTATATATGACTGCTATGTAGTGCTGGGTCCTCCCTGACAGAAAACATAGTGATTGGAAGGTTTAGAAAGATTCTCCTGTTGTATGGTTTTGGTAGAAGAAAAGTTGATTGTACAAAAATTGTATGGTAAGATTGTAAAGTTTATGGGGGCCTTTACACATAGCTGTAGGTTCCAGTCGCTCGCTCACGTGGCGCTTCCCTGTCCATCAGGGAGGTGGAGTCATGTTGCTGCCAGCCAGTGGTGATTTGTAGATCAGTTTAAATCAACCAAAAAGGATCTGTTGGAGATTGGCTGTGTCTTGGGATTGGCCAAGTGTCCAGGTATCAGTCTCCACAATGTGTTGATCTATGCCTCAGTTTTTCTGTACTGCTAGGTGACTTATTCTGGCAATTTTCGCTCCTGTTTCTGAACTAGGATTGTCTGACTTTGCTAGCTTGCAGCCTGTAGTGTGTATTTGGACCCTGCTTCTGATAACCCTTTGGCTACTTCGTTAAATGGATTACTGTGCATGACTTCAGCTTTGTTTTTAGACTTGCTTCCTGGCATGCATCATTGGTCTCCTCTCTCAGGTAGGATATGTGTGTGCTTAAGTCCCAGGTGCAACCAAAGTAGGGTAGACGTATCTTGACTCCTCTACAAGGGGGGACTTGACTCAAGATGAGGAGATTAGTTTATTCTACCTGAACTAGTTGTCCCCCCTAGGTAGTTCACAGTGCATGGTGGTTTGAAGGAGGGTGACCCTTCTTCCCTTCTACCTTGGCCATCATTGATTGTATATTTTTGCACCTTCTCTTATATTACAACTGCCTTGCAATAACTATATAGTATCTTTAAAATATCTACATATAGGAATTTTCACTGAAGAGGGAGCTTAGGCGTTGAGACTTGGCAAATCAAGATGCAACACAAAAGGAAAAGATAAATAGTCTTTTTGTGGAACAACAAATGTTGACATTAAGTATTGTCATTGAGAGACCCACCTAACATACACTGAACAAAAATATAAAACGCAACACTTTTGGTTTTGCTCTTATTTTGTATGAGATGAACTCAAAGATCTGAAACATTTTCTACATACACAAAAGACTCATTACTCTTAAATATTGTTCACAAATGTGTCTAAATCTGTGTAAGTGAGCACTTCTCCTTTGCCAGGATAATCCATCCCACCTCACAGGTGTGGCATATCAAGGTGCTGATCAGACAGCAGTATTATTGCACAGGTGTGCCTTAGACTGCCCACAATAAAAGGTCACTCTTGAATGTGCAGTTTGATCACACAGCATAATGCCACAGATGTCGCAACATTTAAGGGAGTGTGCAATTGGCATGCTGACTGCAGGAATGTCTTCCAGGGCTGTTGCCCGTGACAGATTTGTGAACAATATTTGAGAGTAATGGGTCTTTTACACAAAAGAACCATTACTCTCAAATATTGTTCACAAATCTTTATAAAACATAGAAAATGTTTCAGATCTTTGAGTTCAGCTCATGCAAAATAGGAGCAAAATCAAAAGTGTTGCATTTATATTGTTGTGCATTGTATTACTAGTGCTGTCCCAAGAAAAAAACTGCACCCCTTTCCAAGGCAAGGTTTACCCATATGTGCTGTAGGTCTTGATACATTTTTTCTGTTATAACCTTAAATAATTTGAGTGATTTCATGAATCTAACATTTCTAAGTAAAAAATGTTTGTCGTGGAACACCATAAATGGGTTTATTTAGAATAAAATGGCCTTATCTGCTCTTGTCTGGATGTTCATGCAAAAAGAACTAAATTACGATTTTTTTTTTGAGTGAATCATTATGTAATTTTCTCGGTTTTACCCCCAAGCAAAGTAATTAGTTTCTCTCGACTCCTATGCTTTTTTTCCAGATGTCATTTTATTGAGGCAAGACTATATGGTATCACATAACAGTGACAATTCTGTGACACTAATAGGACCTCCACGTCTAACAAATTATAGAACTTGTGGAAAATTGATATTCTTTACACTAACTTGGATCTACATTATTTAGTATCCTCATAGCTAGTATAGCTGTTCTTTTCAATGTACGGCACACAACATTGGCATAATCTTGTATGTATCCTAAAGTTAATTTAAAGCGGTTCTAAACTCCAAATAAAAAAACATACATTACATAGACATATAATTTATCTGTTAGTCTGCCCATCACTCCTAGCACTAGCATGTTAAGTACTTGCAAAACAATGCCAACTTCTTCTCCCTGTTTTTTTCCTCATGAGTAGTGATGAGCAACTAGGCAATATTCGAATTTGCGTAATTTTGCAAATATCCACCATAATATTCAATTACATATTCATAATCTGAAATATCCGCACTTACGACATGAATTGCGGTCTAAAAATCGCAATTGCGATCAAATATGCGCAATACATGCAAGTCAATGGAGCTCGGATATTCCACTGGGAGAATATCCGTCATTTCCGTTTTAAAAAATCGCATTGCGATTACATAATCGCGACCCCAATAATTGCAATGGATTGCAATCGCGATCGCGTCAGATATCATAGATATCCGATGATATATTCGTGAATATTCGCGAAATGGTGATATTTGAGCTAAATATTCGAAAATCGAATATTCGAGCTCAACACTACTCATGATGATGGAGCTGCAATTTCGAGCATGGCCACCAGGTGGAGCTGCTTTGAATACATTACAGCACCATAGCAACCAGTCCTCCCAAGGAAAGAACCCCTTTGCCCATTCACATAGAAATTCCCAGCATGTGCATAAACTTAAGTAAAACACTTTATGTACATAGATAAAATCTCCCACCATGCCCATTCACATAAAAAAAATTCACACCCCTCTATGGCCATTAATCCAATCATTAACAATGCCACACTCACTGATTACACAGGCAGTAGTACAGTCTTCTGATCTTCAAAAAAATGGCGTCGAAGTGTAACATGACTCAAATTCTGTGGACGTGATGCTGATGTCATATTCTCACAAAAGACTTTGTGGAGCCTTAATCAAAACATGTGCCGCGGCGCACTGTCTGTCACTGTGTGGGAGAAACAGCAGCAGACAAGTGTCTCCTGCAGCTGTCATGAAATTTTTCTTAAATATTTTGTGCTGCAATCTATCTAATTATTGGCCCTTCCAAAGCCAATGGTGACAACTAGACTTTAAAGTGATAGGTCCACTTTAGGGAAATACATATATAGGAATGGCCTGGTAGGCTTCGGATCTCACTGGCTACCGAATAGAGATGGTCACGATATTGCGACTAGTTTATTTATTAAAAGAATGAAAGAGGGACACCTGAGGAGGGTATAAAGGCTGCAGTATTGGCACGGCGGACAGTCCACAGTGAACACTGCATGTTCGATATTGTTCCTGCCGGCAAACAATACGGGTGTTCAACCCTCCCCATTCGCTGGCAGTGTGAGTATTCTTCAACTGGCCAGACTCCGGTTTCCAGTTTCTAACACAGCAAAAAAATGGAAATGACGTCCGTGACATCACTTCCGTTATTCGGAACATGGAACTGTGCTTTCTAAATACCGGAAGTGACATTACGGACGTCATTTCTTTTTTACTGAGTTAAACTTTCAGTTCACCACGAACAGGCGGTTGTTGGACCTTTGGCAAAGTCAGATTTGCCTGTTCCTGAACGGACATGGCCGATGTTTGGCCATCACTGCAGTTCAAATATCAAGCATAGTTGTTGAATAAAATGTGAATAAACTGACTCCTATACACATGGTGTCATGCTTGATAGGGAGTAACAACCTTAGAATTGTACAGCACAGGAAAAGAGAAGGAAAAATACAATACTGGAATCTAAATCTTAAACCTTTTCTCATCTTGTGCAGTTTAAATCAGTACAACTATTTCAACTGTAAAGGTAGCCATACACGGGCCAATTTCTCACCGATCAATTTCTGATCAATTTCCTATCCGATCTTTCCAGGCAATTGATTGGATTGGGAATCGATGCAGCACCACCTTGGGAATCCGATTTGTGGCTGATTTGGACATGAGCTGATCTCCAAAATGGCCGATTCCACAAAATTTATCAATCCCGATTGCAAAACGATCGAGCAAAAAAACACGTTGGTTCAATGTCCGATCCCATTTTTAGTCGATTCCGATTTTGTTTGGTCGATCGTTCAAAATGAGCAGAACTCGACTGATTGCTGATTGATTGCCGATTGATCTTGTGAATGCGCGCAGTGATCAATCGGTCAAAAGTCAAAAGGAAAATCGTATGGCTACCTTAAGGGGTGTATTCATGATTGTCCCCTCCTCCCGTGTTCCTCCTCCTCCTTCAACTGGAGAGATTCTCAGACACCATGTGTCAGCAGTAAGCAAAATTGATGGACAAAAGAGCTTAGATTCTAATCGATACTATTATGTTTTGTAGACCAAGTTTTTCATTTGTTAAGGCCCCCATACACGTGTCGGATTCCCACCGGATTCCGGCACGATCGATTCCGGGCGCGTGCACGCGAAACGATCGTCCCGGAATCCGTTGGACAAGGTGGTATGCAGTGATGGATACTCTTAATTGGCCGATTGATCACACCTGCGATTCCCGGCAGAATCGCCGGAATCGATCGGGTGAGTGATCAATTGGCCATGGAATCCGACACGTGTATGGCTTGCTTTAGATTAAATATTTCAGAGACTTTCCCCTCTACATATATGGGAGAACTCCATGTGCATCAGTATCCAAGCTGTTATCTAATCTGTTTGAATGGTTACAAGCCCAAGTCAATTTCATTGCATGTATTGTTTTTGTACCATGTTGTATCTGTTGTGTGTTGAAAGGGAACCCACTATTCTATATGTGTAGAGAGAAGCTTGTCCTGAACTGTTATACTAAATTATCGTGTTTAGCACCTTACAATAGTCCCAGAGGTAGCCATCTCATGTTTTCTTGGATATAATCTTTACAAATTTCAAATTTACCGTATTTTTCGTCATGTAAGACACACTTTTTCACCCCCAAAATTGGGGGGCAAAAAGTGCCTGCATCTTATACGCTGAATACGGCCGCTGGTGGTCGCACCTTGGCTGCCCTCCAGCTCTCCGGCACGGAGATTAGCTGGGGTAGCTGGAGAAGCTGTCAGATGTGAGATGCTGGCTAATGCCGACTCCCATCTGAACTGTCTAATTTCCTATGCCAGCCCTGAACTGGCATAGGAAATTAAGAGAAAAGTATAGATGAACTTGCATCTACCTTTTCTCTTCTGTCCGTGGGAAAAGCATTCACTCCCCACGGACACAGTGAGAGGAGACAGCCCGGCACCCCCCTCCTCCTTCTGTAGAGTGTACAGTGTAGAGATGACGTTGTTCAGCTGAGAGTTTACTGCTGCTAGTGACACCTGCTGGCTGAACTGGATATTGCACTCACTGAAAATATTGCATTAACCCAATTGATGTGAAAACGTATTAAATCTTTTTTTTCCTGGTTTTCCTGCCCTAAAAACTGGGTGCGTCTTCTATGCCGGTGCGTCTTATATGGCAAAAAATATGCTAAGTAGAAATTTACGACTTGAGAAAAAAAGGATGGTAGCTAATGGCTAGATCAACAGCACCACATGACAGACGGCTCCTTCAACACATCGCTGCCCTGGCAATTTCTATGAATACATGCTGTGTGTGTGACTGACCTTCCAATGTTAGTATAAAAATCTTATTTTCGATTATTTGCAGTTTAGCTCTGTCACAACGCGCCTCCAGTCCTATTCCCTTTGTCACAGCCGCAGTTCCGGTCCCAGCCACTGGGAGTCCTTGGAAAGCCTTCCTCACTGTGCCCAAAGTAACAATTTGGATCAGGTTGGGTTGTGTGCATACACAATACAATACAATTCCCCGCCAATAGGCTGTCCATGAACAGGCTATTTTAAAAGTCTGATCCGCCTGTTCGCGGATGGACATTAAAGGAGTTCGGCCATCACTAGTCTTCAAAAGAAACTGTAAAGGTGCCCATACATGCATAGATCAACGCAAGATTGATGACCCGTTCAAGAACGGCATTGTTACGATGATGTCACCACGCTGCATTTGAGCGCTCATCAACTGGAATTGATGTGCACCACTTTAGGGGCTCAATTCCCGTTTGTTGTTACGACCACGATTTGTGGGATCAATTGATCCCGCTCGAAGATGGCTGCAAAAAAGATGCCGTGAGTGCACTAGGTGTGTCGTCAGCGCTCTAAGTAGCCATCGATCGTGCGGCTATCGTTCAACAAAAAAATTCTTAAACTCCATTGTGGTGACCATGAACCCCTGACCCCTCAAGTTCACAATATGTATTTGTCGACTTTTGCATCTGTCTTGTGATCTTTGTATTCTAATTAGTATTGAGCTGGAATATTCGTTTTTTTTTATATTTAGCTAATATTCGTGAATATATCATCGGATATCCACCATTGCGATTTGTTGCAATTCCCTTCATTGGCTGGATTTTTTTTTTTTTAAGGAAATGACGAATATTCTCCCAGTCAAATATCCAACTTCAATTGACTTGCATGCATTGTGCATATTTGATCACATTGCCATTTTAAGCTCGCAATCCATGTCCACAAACATGGATATTTGAGATTACAAACATTGAATCGAATATCATTGTTGATATTCACGAAATTATGCAAATTTGAATATTGCCTAGTTGCTCATGACTAATCCTAATGGCGTGCCTGAAGCTGAAGGCGTGCCTGTAGGAGGAGGGCACTTGACTGGGGCAGGCCGGACGGAAGGGCCACGCCGACGTCGCGCATCGATGATGCGTGGGTGGGCGGGGCCCATTCAAACAAAAGGCGGCAGCAGAAGGGGAATTGCCCCTGCCAGCCAGAATCTCCCTCCCTTCCTCCCTGGACTAGGCGTTACTCCTTTCACAGTTGTCTGCCTCTGGGTACTTTCATGCACTAATGTTTTTCTCTGACAGGTCACTCGTCACAGCTGGAGGGTCCTTGGCAGTGTCCTTGGTGGTAGTTGTAGGTGAAGGTTGGTGGTGATGTCCCCATGGTGGGGCAGTCATTTTGGACGAACCCCTGAGCGCAGGTAAGGGTCAATGACCCGATGGGATATTCGTCCGGAAGGCGTCAGAGGAAAGTTGAGTACCCACTGAGCTCTTAAGGCTAGTAGTCTTGGAGCTTGGTCATTGTTAAGGGCACTGTCAGGGACCTTTGCAGCAGTTAATTGTTATTGTTTACTGAATGTTAATTATTTAATTTATATTTAAACTGTATTTTGGTATGTTTTCTTGTAAGCTGTGGCCTTAATACATCCACTTTAAACCAAACTTGTTGTCATGTCTTTTTTTCAGTTTAAATTTGGGGGACGTACAGGTTAATTGAGGCCACTTCCTCAGTCGGCCTTGCCCAAAGTCATGATATTTAGTCTCAATGTTTCCATCACAGAACTTTTTTCTTATTTACCATTGCTGCTTTCCTTTAGAACAACGACTGCTTGGCAACAATTGTAAATCTTAGTGCTTTATAGCCAACCGCTTCAGTTTTATTGGGAGCCACATGTAGAATATAATAAACACCCGTATTCTTTGTGTTCCGTTCTCACCTCTCACAGTAATAGCCGGTAACAATCTCTCCATGTTCTTTATGGCTAAAGTACACCAAATGTTCTTCTTTCCTTTCACTCCTAATATGTGCTCAGGATCTGCCTAGCAGAGCTGTCGGTAGAAGTACTGTGTATTTTTCCTTGTCAATGTTTTCCCTTTTCCTCTGAAGAATCTCTGTTACACCAATGAGTGGGAGCCTATTTCTATCTAATGATTTCTGGGCTACCTCTTGAAGTAAAGGGTCATATTGTAGAATGCTCATCTGTATCTTTCACTGCAGTTTTGGTAGTGTTTAGACTACAAGCTGGAGATATGGAAAGGGAAACTTCAATGGGCGCTAATATGTTCCCCTGCAATTTATGAATATTGCTCCTTCTTTTTCATGGTTCACTATATAGCATTAGTGTAATGAAGTGGAATGTAGAGGCATGGATGATAGAGAGCTCCCTTTCGAAACATGTTACATCATTAGGTTTCAAAGCCCCTCTGATATTTGGAAAAAGTGTTTACCAGGATTTTTTTTTTTTTGAAACTGTTACAACAATTGGGTTATTTACTAAAGGAAAGGTAACTTCCCTATCATTGTCTTTATTAGGCTGGAAAAAAATCCTCTCAAAAGCAACTGAGGCACAACTGACCCACTGTACATAAATAAGCTAAAAGATCATGAATAGAATTATAGTAGGGGCAGTGTGGGAGGACACAGCGAGGGTAGTGGGAAAACACATGGGCAGTGTGAGTACTCTGGGGTACATAGTATAGTGCCGTGCCCTGGTATACGGAGGGCCAAGGCTTAAGAGTGCGCCAGAGCCGCCTGAAGGCTTAAGAAGAGACTCCCAGGAAGAGGAGGTGCTCAGTCCAGGGTTCGAGGAAGAAAGACAGGTATACCCTGTGCCCCTCTCCCCTGCCGGGGTTTTAGTACAGCCTCAGTACGGGCGTGCATACATCCAGTGAGCACCATAGCTGGTGAGCACTCCTTCCTGCCTGTTGCCTTCAGAGACAACTATGCTCAGAGTGGGTGGCACATCCTCCCCCTCCCGAATTGTGTTTGGCCACACCTGTCTACCCACGGGCCACCTGCCGTTGTGCCTGGGGAGCGCTCCCGCCGTTTGGCCACCCATCTGTGGGGACCTGTTATGCAATTGTGGCCCTTCTCCGGTTGATGTACTGTGCTAGGATGTTCCCTGCCGGGTGGCGATCCTTTATACACCACTGACTACTTCAGTCTGGACTATAGCTTGTTTCTATGCATTGTTGGCCTAGTGTGGTGGACTATTATACACCACTGTTGCCTCTGTATTGAGATCCGGTTAGGGCAAGGGTGGGCAAACTAAGATCCGGCCTGTGTTTTTTTCTTTCCGGCCCGCAATAATTAGTGATCCTGGTGATGCATGGAATTGGCACACCTACAGGGGGTCGGCCATTGCAAGCTCTTGTTCCGGCCTCTTTATCAAATTTAAGAAGCCAATAAGGCCCAAGTGTCAGAAAGTTTGCCCACCCCTGCGTTAGGGTCTCAGTGTTGAATAAAACGTTTTCTGCAATCCGCCTCTGTCATCTTTCGCAAATAATTTTACTGATATTCAATAAGATATTCGTTAATATGAAATTCTCAAGTATGGCCATGCGTTGTTGTGATAATAATAATCAAATTGCGATAATCTGGACATTATTGTTATCGCGGTGCATGGTCATATGCGCAGGATCATGTTTATTTGAATATTTGTATATTCAAAATCTCGAATATACGCCACCATATTTGCAAATTGCTAATATTCACAAAAAATATTCGCCATTTGAATATTCAAGCTCAATACTAGTTAATAGTAATCACTGTATAGGGAATGGGATTATGTATGGGAACAGTAGGGACAGTGACTATGCGAGGGTGTCACTTTCTGTCTTAAGGCCCCCTTATACCTTACAATCTTACCATACAATTTCTGTACAATCAACTTCTGTTCTACCAAAACCATGTAATATGAGGACCTTTCTAAACCTTCCATTTACTATGTATTCTATCAGAGAGGACCCGACACAACATAGCAGTGATATATACCTTCCAATCACTATGTATTCTATCAGGGAGGACCTGGCACTACATAGCAGTGATCTATACCTTCCAATTACTATGTATTCTATCAGGGAGGACCCAGCATTACATAGCAGTGATATATACCTTCCAATCACTATGTATTTTATCAGGGAGGACCCGGCACTACATAGCAGTGATATATACCGTCCAATCACTATGTATTCTATCAGGGAGGACCGGGCACTACAAAGCAGTGATATATAATTTCCAATCACTATGTATTTTATCAGGGAGGCCACTATACTGTACAGTTTTTGGTAGATCTAATGGAAATTGTATCGAGTGATCTAAAGGTGTATGAGGGGGGGGGGCTTTAGTATTATACTTTAGTCAAGTGACTTAAGGATAACATTGGGTTCCTTGGCCAATTTTTGGATAAATGCATTTCTCTTTTACCTGTTACTTTAATAGCTATATACTTCTGGTCCGAGGAGGACAACGTCCCTACACTGAAGTATATATGTAGAGAAGAAGCCATATAACCTTTAGACAGGACTAACAAACAGGTCCTTCTCTCCTTTTCATAATACCATAGAAAGGAAATCTGCCATCCACATATCTACCAAGGAATGACTGAAGACAAGGTTCTTCTCTCCTCTTCATCATACCATAGAAAGGAGATCTTCTGCCATCCACATATCTACCAAGGAATGACTGAAGAATAGTGTTGAGCAAGAATATTCGAAATTTGAATATATATTGGACGAATATCCAACATTCGAGAATTCCCAATATTTGTGCGCTCGGATATTCCCAATGGCGGATAATTGTCATATTATGCTTCAACATTGTTTACCGGCATACATCGTGCATATCTGTGTGCAGTGCAAATGGATATGTGCAATACGCACAGTGCTCGTACTGGGAAAGATCACAGAATGAAGAAGAAAAACTGTAAAGCTGCATCACGAATCATTGCGAATCATTGCGAATCATTGCGAATAATTGCGAACAGCCACTACTCTTCATCATACCATAGAAAAGAGATCTTATGCCATCCACATATCTTCCAAGGAATGACTGAAGAACAGGTCCTTATCTCCTCTTCATCACACCATAGAAAGGAGATCTTCTGCTATCCACATATATTCCAAGGAATGACTGAAGAACAGTTCATTAACAGGTAAACATACCATAAAAAGGAGATCTTCTGCAATCCACATATCTACCAAGGGGTGACCGAAGAACAGGTCCTTCTCTCCTCTTCATCATACCATAGAAACAAGATTGATTGCCATCCACATATCTACCAAGGAATGACTGAAGCACAGGTCCTTCTCACCTCTTTATCAAACCATAGAAAGGAGATATTCTGCCATCCACATATCTATAAAGGAAGGACTGAAGAATAGACCATTCATACTGAAGAATAGACAAATCATACCATTATCTCCTGTATGAAGTGTGATCTTCTACCAACCTCAAACACTTCCTGGTACCTGAACACATATTGTTTCGGTCTCCCAATGGTACCCATGTCTTCTGCTCATTCAAAACACATTAATTACATATGATACACTTTTGTCACCATCAGGATATCTACCTGGAAAAATGTCAAAATGCCAATGCCGGAAGACATGAGAAGAGTAGAAATGGCTTAAAGAAAAAGCAGCAATGCATGATAAAAAGCAGGTCATTGTTAATGATGCACAATGACAATACAAAAAATTAAGATTATTAAGATCATCATGTTGGAGCAGCAAAGGATAGTACATGATGCATCTATGATTTGTTTTCCTTTTTGGAAAACGTGAACATGCTTGATGAAAGCTTTTAGTTCAGGTTGCCTTTTATCCAAAATGTCTTGTAAATATATATATTTTTTATCCTTGTCTGAAAAGCAACGGAACATTTAAGGTTATGCTACCAGCCTGTAAATGTAAGTATTGATCTGAAAGCAGCGCAGTACAAAGATGTTATGAGCTGAAAGGAGAGCCAACTTATCTTGTATCTCACCAGAAATTATACTTTCATTCATGGGAAGGCTTGTAGAAGACATTCTAGCCACCACAATTATCGGCGATTTTGTTTTGTGATATTCCTGTTTCAGGCAAACAACTTATTAGCGGAAATGGGAAGACAGGCCAACAAAAAAATTCAGTGCATCATTTCAAGTGTAGCTAAGCTGGCAACCACCCATTCAATTGCCGTTAATGGCCTGCAGGCTAGCCAATACAATTCGGAGAGGGACTGTAATAGATCTCCACAAAGAGGTTTTGCATTTCCCCACTGAAATTACAAAACACAAAAATAATCAATTTAGTTTATTTTTATGACCATGTAACAGCTCTCCTGATATATTTCATAGTCAAGATGCAGATTCTGATGTGCTGGAAATGAGTCTTCATAATGGCCAATGGCACTTTTAAACAAGTGAGGAGTCATTCATGAACTACACCAAGAGAGACATTTATGTCTATAAATGGTTATGGACAATATTTCTTTTAAATGGGATGTCTGGGTTATATCTTTTTTGTTTTATTTGTATTTTGTTTTATAAAATACACCTTTTTATTGTAGTTTCTTGATCAGGTTCTGCTTTTTGGTAATTAAGGATCTCAGCAATTTGGGACAATGTTTTTGGGAAATTTCTACTGATAAACTCATGACTGGTAACATGGTATCAGCAGCACATTAATGAGGGGATGTTAAAGGTATAAATCCACAATTGGTAGGAAAAATATATCCCTTATATACCACCAAAATGATATAAATTGAGCATGACATACAAGGTTTGCTCTAATAAAGTCTTATGCCAGCCCATTCTTCTTAATAGTGGAAGGCACACAGACAAACAGACTCACGGCAACATACATCTTTCATACATCTATTTCGATGTATTGCAACCCAACACTTCCATGACTTGGTCAGGGCCAATATTGTTGGTCAGGTGTTAGATACCAAATCTCTGACACATAATGTATTTTATTTCTCAATGCAACCCTTTAAAACTTGGTGCTGCCTCATTTTACCTCCTCTCTAAAGCTTGCCATACACAGCTCAACTTTTGCTGATTCGATTCCCTTACGTGTTTTGAACCTCGATTGGTGAACATCAATCATACTACCACACAGTATAGTCAATTTGTTTGTGATATGGAGTGCATGCCTAGTTATGAAGGTAATACAAAGGAACATAATATAAACGTATTACACATGCGCTCCATAGTACGATCGTAAATCGATCTAAATACCCAAAAAACTCTGTCAGGAATTTGTATGAATGACTTAAGATAGGAATACACAGGGCGATTTTTTTCCAGATTTTTACACAGCCGAGCACAATTGTTCGATAGCCTATACTTTGAATAGGGAACCGCTGTCCCCCATTCATAGTATAGACTGGCTGACAGCTGGCTCCCGATATTTGGGAAGCCGGGCGTGATGACGTCATCACGCTACTTCCGAGAGCTGCTGTCGGCTCAAATATCGAGCCGTGTGTCTCAGCCTTTAAGCTGAGAACACATGTGTAAATATGGGCCAGATCGATGGCTGATTTGAGCACCATGCGCGCTCACGGCGGTCTATCTGGCCCATATCATATGCGGCCATCCCGGTTTTCGAGCGGGACCTGCTCGAAAACAGGGATATCTGACATGACCATAAACCCTGGTCGATGTCCATTGCTTTGCATGGAGATATATAGAGAGATATCTGACAGCAGCGTGATGACATCAGGCTGCTGCAGGGAACCTCGAACAGCTCCGATATCGAGTCATGTGTTCCCTGCTTAAAATTTACCAACATGTCCATCAATTTTTATGATCCATTTCGATCACTTCTGGTTCGATCGTACTAGGTGTGCTGGAATCGATTAAATTTTTATCAACTTAAAAATCTATCGTTGTAAGTCGATCCAACAGAAATATCAAACCATTTATGGCCACAAAAGAATTACATATTCTAAAGCTGTGAATGTTACTCCAAGAAAAGTCTGTGAGGGATCATAGTTTTTTCACCAAAATTGTGGGTGGAGGTGATGGTCAAAGGGAACTATGGTAACATCCCCCAAGCTGACAATGAGTGATGACCAATGAGTGATGTTGCTCACTTGCCAAAACCCCACAGCTAAAAGAAATCATTGTGACTGGTGTTGTGTAATTAACATCAGTTCCTTTAATTTGTCAAGAACTGACAGGTACTGCGGCAGCTCAGTGTAAACAACCAATAGAAATATGTGTTATTAACTTTTTTTTATGGTTTTTATTCATCCGTAGAGCAAAAAAGCTTGGCAAGTCAACGATGTAAATTCAATATAATTTTGAAGGCCCTTTCACACTACATGCTTTGTGTCGCGTTTTTTTTTACGCATGTGTTTTTACAATACTCATTTTCTCATGTGTTGCATTTTTAAAAACGCAGCATTTTGCATTCTTAGAACACCCTGCTGCATGCATTTTTGATTTTTTTTTGATTTGTTAAAAAATGCAGATGTAATGTGAAAAACGCATGTGTTTTTGTATCTATGTGGAAACACACAAAGGGACCTTAAAGAATTGTCACAGAAGTGTTTTTTTTTTATTATGACATTAATATTTTATTGAGTTAATACATGTTTTCTGGGCTATTGATGGAATCATATACTAATAAATATTTTGACCTGTGTAGAGCTGAGTGTTTTATCTTCAACTTAAGTATTAACAGCAACAAAAGATGACACAAACACCTTTTATGAGTATGGAATTACTGTATATATACAGTGCTGCTTGAAAGTATGTGAACCCTCCAGACATGGTCACTGTTT
>CM070035.1:151694020-151719074 GCA_036250615.1 Ptychadena robeensis | reverse complement strand
ATATATATATGTTTTATATGTGCAGTATATTTAATTAATATAAATAAATAAAAAGACCATAGTTTACATAAAGCAATGTTCTGCAGTCCTGCAGAACAGGACCCTGGACAGTGGACAGTGCAACACAAATACTATGTGTCATAGTCACCCAACATGTCACAAACAACCATCACTTATGTACCGTACTTTCCATAGACACTGCTGAGGACCTGCTTGCCATGACATAAACAAATCAGAGAAATTCAATACCATCAAGGACAAAATACCAAACAAATGAATAAACTAACATCATGCATAGAACAAAAAAAGAGTTAGGGGAAGCGGGGTGAAACCTTTCCAAAATAGTGGCCATGTCTCCTCCCCTGCATCTTTTCAAATGTTTTCTAATTACTCCTCCCTGTCTATATCACTTCATCTCCAATCACCTTCCTTCAACTCTTTCTCCAACCCACTACAATTAAAGCCCCCCTTATCTGTGTGAACATTACAGCCTGAAAATCCAGAATCTTGGGACACCCCATTGATGACTTACACGTTCCGATTATTCTCCCGACCGATTTTTCGTCCAATCCTGTCACCTGATTTTCACCTTAAATGTTATGGTCGGTCGGTCGGCTGGCACGAAAAATAGGAATTCGAATTATCACCAGTCCATCAGCCCGACCCTATTTATTAACAGCAGATCGACCAAAAATTTACGGACAGGTCTGAAGCGGTCCCGACCGATTTTTTGGCCGATTTTGAGAAACATAATTGAGGGGACATAATTCTGTATCCGATTAATCTCCCGATCGATTAATCTCCCGACCACATTGGTCGGTCGGGCAAAATTCGTACGAAAAATCAGAACGTGTATGGAGGGCTTAAGAAAGATAATAAATAGTTGTGCACAACCTTCAGCAGTGATTACACCGTTACAGTGATTTCAGTGGCCAGAAGGGCTCTCAGTGGGTGTATGGGGCCTGAGCAAAGATTTCAGAGTAAAATGGGGTCAGTATGAGGGGTGCATGTTTAAGTTGTGTGTAGGTGTGCAGCTCTGAAAATGGAGGCGTGTGGCCCCCTGTAACAGATAAATAAGAACAAGGACACATTTTGAGCGGAAGCTCTTTTTCAACCATCAAAAAGGTTGAAACAGAGCCTCCGCTTGAAACACGTCCCATTGTTCCTGTTGAGCCCCCCAGCATCTGTAAGGAGGAAGTGATCTCCTCCCCAACCAGGAAGTGAGGTTATCCTGGAAAACACACGGCCCTAAAGAGATCAATCCTTGTAAACCTCCTTTAATGTGAGTATATTTAATGTTGTTTTGTTTTATTTTATTCCATTCCATATTATTTAACCATTTACAGTACCTTACTTTGTTGTACTAGGTGGTGCGTCTCTGTCCTTGTTTTAATAAAAAAACACAAACTGTTGATTGGTATTTTGGTTCAGCCCTCATCTGACCTACTATACCTACTATGACTTCCACAGTACTTATACTGAGCTGCAAGATATCAAATACAACTTTATATGCTAAACTATGCACATCATCAATACATCCTGAGCACACAGTAAGAATGTGTATAATAAAGGGAATGTAATAAAGGGAAAGCTGGACCCTCCCAGGATCATATGACCGGGCAGTTGACAGCTGTCAACTCAGCAATAACAGACTAAGTTACCTCTTTGTGAAGCGTTATGGTGGTCAGGTACCATCAAAGATATCAGCCATCCAGATACATATAGATGTAGATAAGAGAAATGAAAAAGTAAAAATCCCGGATCTAAGCTGTTTTTCTTGAGGGGGTTATAAGAATGATAATAAATTATTCAGATGCATGGTAGAATTTTCAGGCAGAGAATAGCTTTCTCGTCACCAGACATTTCATATCTCATGAATCCTACAACATTTCCCTATTCTCAAAGATTTTCAAAGGAGGTATTTTTAGGCAATTTTCCTTCTAATCGTGAATCAGTTTTGGTGTTTAATCCATCAGACATCCGATATGCAAGACATTCCAAAGAACAAGACATCTGTCAATTTTAACAATCAAAATTCCTGCTACCTAGGAAGTCATAATGGCGACCAATTCTGAATATGTTGTTAAATATGAATAAAATATGTGAGGAGAAAAAAAGCCCTTTCTAAAAGTAGCCTACACTATTATTATTTCCTAATGATGAAGCGCTGACATATATTTTTCAGCACTTTGCAGGGAATATTGCCATATTGCTAACTGTCTCTCAGAGGAGCCTCTAATTTCATTTTACTACCATGTCATATGCAATTAACACAGTCTAGGTCAAGGATGGGCACATTTTTTGGGTTTTTACATTTTACACTGTAAGGGCCCATCTGCATTGATTGAAGTCTTCCTGCCTGGTCCATTGTACTACCCTGTTTCCCCACGAAAATAAGACACTGTCTTATATCAATTTTAGGTGCAAAGAATGCACTAGGGCTTTAGAAGAGGTGACAAAATGCTTCCTGTCACGACTTCCCTAAATTTGGCAGCTGTCTCTGGGACATGGTAGGTCTTATTTTCAGGAAATGGCTTATATTAGAAGCACAGGGCGGGGGGGGGGGGGGGGGTAAATAGCAGCTAGGTCTTCCTTTTGAGTTAGGTATAGGGAAACAGGGTATGTTAAAATATCCTGTACCTCTTATAAAAATAAATAAAGAATCCTAACGCCAGGAAAAATATTAAAAACATATTTTAATAAATGTTTAATAATTAGAGGCTTTGGATAGTCAACTTAAACTCTCTGAAAACTACAACCTTTAGGAGACCCAAACAATCTATCAATAGGCATCATCTCCACTTAAAGGCTATGTCTCCACTGCATTGTGTGATCCGTCGGGACCCCCTGCATCAACCTCCTGGGTGTTATGCCCAAGCCAGTATGGGCGTGTCTGGATTGGGCGCAATTTGCGGCTCTCCTTGAGCCTGCTGTGTTTCTGCATAGCTGCAGGCTCATGGAGCTTTTCCGGCCCGAGTCTTCGGTATTATCAGTGACACCAAATGGGGCTGGGGAGGCGGCGCCATAGACCTCCATGTTAATGGAGGGGGCGACAATTTCCCCCACACACACACACCGTGATTCCTCGCTGTCCTCCCGGCTCACTACACACCACCAGTGGGGAATCACGGCGGTGTACAGTGTACTACACCATGATTGCCCGAGAAGTGGATTTTCATTGCCATGAAAAGTGGCGCGAAAAGCCCGTAACGTCCAGGAGGTTAAGCACAGATGGAGCACATACACATTACCTGCCCGACGGATCCTCTGTTCACATGGAGTTGAGCAGATGCAGGGGTTAACATAGTGCAGTGCATCATCAGATGTGTGAACAGAGGTAAAGTGTATGGCGGAGCACACAACGCAGTGAAGACATAGCCTAAGGGCCACATGAAAAGACTTAATGGGTCAGATATGACCTGTGAGCTGTAATTTGCCTGTGTCTGGTATAGGTCATATTAACACAGCCTTTACGTGGGCTTTACGTGAGACGGAAGTACATTTATTTTTAAAGCCAATTAACCTCCCATCATGTCTTAAGAGTCTATTAGGAAACAGGAGTATGTAGAGGAAACCCATGCACTCATGGGAACATACAAACTCTTTGCAAATGGTGTCCTGGCCAAGATTCTAACCTGTGACCCCAGAGCTTCAGGGCTGTAGTGCTAACACCACTGTGCACACTAAATTGAAATTTTTCAAATCTTTTTGCTGATGATTACACACCATCAGCTGACAAACCTCTTTAGGTCTGGGTCCTGAAGCAACAGTAGGGTTGACATCAATTAATATCAATTGGCAGCTTATCAATATTGCACAAAAACACAAATTTCAAAATGTAGGTAATTAAACAATTACTGCGGTGAGCTGGTGTCTGTTAGTAAACACAGGAACCACGCGTGGAATTTTTTTTGCAACAGAACTTTACTGAATGGTATACAGTTATATACTGAGAGAAAGGGAACAATCATCAGTCCACGCTGTTCCTCAATTATGGGAGACTTCTATGCTGAAAAAGTCTGAAAAGAAAACACTTGCAAAGGTTGTAAGGCTCTATCCTCACATTGCAGGACTCATGAAGTCACTAAAAACCAGCCAGCTCTTCATTCAGGTCCACCTTCTCTTATGCACAGGCCACAATTGTGTGCTGTTTTGCTCTAAAGCCGCCTACACGCTTCCAGATTAGGTATTGTGCCTGGAATGAATGGATATGGCACTGACCTCTCACTTTTTCCCCTGTAGCAATACTTACCAAACAATCAGAAAACAATAGTTTCTTAACAATTTTTACCATTTGGTGACTGAAGGGCCAACAGCTATAACTACTTTAAACCCCCTTCTATCCCCCCTCTTAGGACAGACTTCTCCACTTTCTCTTTCTCACAGGAGGCTTCCTCACTACAGTCCAACATTGGAGAGCCTCCACCCTGGATAGAAATAGGTTTTCCGATTACAGAAAAGAAGATGTTATGTAACGTAATACCAGGGCAACTTCTAGCATTTTGAAATCCCTATGCAAAATTGTTACCTGGGCCCCCCTGTCGACCGGGAGGGGGCTTGCAGAAAAGTTGTTTTGAGTGAGGGGGGGGATTGGGTGCTTGTGCAAGCACCCAATCCCCCCCTCCCCCACCATCACCAAACAACTTTTCTGCTACCATCCCCTCCCTTGTTGACAGGGGGGGGGCCAAAGGTGACAATTTCGCATAGTGGGAGAAATGGCCCTGGTAGTACCCACCTTAGGTGTACATCTAATAGGTGATTTTGGGACAACACAGTGGTATTTTAATCAACTTTAGTAATGTTGTTCTATTGTCTCTAAGAGCCTGAGCAGTGAAAGGGATGATACATCAGCACTGGGGGGTTTGGCTACGGAAGATTTAAAGCTTTTGGCTAACACTGAGATACAGTAAGTCTCCTTACTGGGAAAATCTTGTAGTGAAATACAGCATCTGTCTCACTACGTTCATACATTATTTAACCAGATTACATCAAAAAGAAAGCCGAACACTTATTGTGAATGTCAGTAAAATTCATGTGTGCAAAATCCTTTTTATATAATGATATGGCACGGTCATCAATTTTTAATCCTGTTTCAGCATTGATAGCGTATTCCAATAGCGGAAAGATGGGTCTTTCCAATTGACAGTAAAATATTTCAAATAAAAAGAAAAGTTCTAGTGTTCTATGTGAAAACAGGAATAATACTTGTAGTTCCCACCTATTGACTTCTGAGTAGAGAAGACAAAGCATGCTGGGCTTATTTGTGAAAACTGAAGGAGTATTTATGCTCTATTGATTCCGTAGTGTTGTATTATTATTTTCTTAATTGAGAGGGATAGGTCTTTGATTGCTTGTGGAGAAACCTTGTCCAGTTTTAAGCAAATTCCAGAATGTACCTGCAAGACCGACCCCAACAGCATCATCAATTGGACTGGGATTCTATCAGTCCATTTTTGTAGCCCATAAAACATTTCTTTTTTTGTATCTGTTCTAAACCTGTTATCGCTGAGACAATACATTAGACAACATCTTTGAAATGGAGCGCTGGATATTAGGAACAACCCAACAGGGATTTACCATGAATTCACCCTGTTTATTAAAAAATTGTGAACATATTGTTTAATAGTTATAGTTCTGCATAGTTGTCAATCATGAATCCCCGTAGTTCTCAGCACAGGTTTGTTATGTAAAAGTTATCTACAGGAAAACAGACATCGGAATGGATCCTTGGAGAATTTTGGAAAAATTGCTTAATTGTAATGATTGTAAGGACAATACACCTTGATGTAGCGGTAAAGCAGCCCAGCAGGGAACGCTGGTATAAACATTGCCAGCTCTTTTCAATAACACAATACCTGTTAACATCAACTCTGGAGATCTTTTCCTTCACTGTTTTTATGTACTTTAGACTGGTAAGCTGCATTCTTGAATTTACAACGCTGAACATTTTATTACTCCAGTAAAGATTTAGTTCCTCCCATACACTATGGCATAGTGTCACAGATCGCAGTGTCACCCAGCGATCTGTGACTGCTGCGGCGCCCTCTACTAGTTCTGCTGTGTCTCCTCCAAAACCTCAGAGGACCAGGACTTTCGTAGATCAACGCCCTCTGCTGGTGGAAGAGATTGTGGCACATGATGTGGCTCCTGCTCCCTCTGCTGAGGGATACTGGTTACCACTCATTATCACACACCTGGAGCCCTGTCTAATCAGACCACCTGACCTTGTATATACCCCGTTTGCTGCCTTCCCTCACTATCACCTGTCTGACTACGTCTCTGCCTGCCATCTTGGTACCTCGCATTGGATAGTGAGCCGCTGCCAAGTAAGTGTAGCTAGGGACCACAACCTGGGGGCTTCTCGCAGCAAAGTCCATCACTCCTTAGACTCTGTGCCCTGGTTTATGCTTGTTTGGTGGCATGGTGGGTCCACTGCTCTCGTGGTTCACCTGTGACACATAGTCATTTTTTCTTCTGCTGGTGTCTAATGACTCTCTGTGCTGGCCTAGTTCTGTGTCTGCTGAGGCTGATAACACCAAAGATGGTGGCACTGTCTGCAATGACTTTCTATGCCCTCCCTGTGCATGGGTTTCCTCGGGGACTACGGTTTCCTCCCTCCCACACTTCCAAGGACATACTGGTAGGTTTAATGGCTTCCTCAAAAATGTATTGATAGTAGTGTTAGCTAGTGTTGAGCAGCATATGTCTAATGCCTAAATTGCCTAATTTCGAATATATTTGCGAATATATTAGGGACCTTTCGAAATTTGATTCACAAACCAGCTTTACAGCTTCTCTTCTTCATTCAGGGCCAGTTACAGGCTTAGTTTAAGGCCTGTAACTGGGCAGAAGTGGCTTAGCTACTTTATGGAGGGAAAGTAGAGAGGTTAACAACCAGCCATGACTCATGCTTCCAGCAACTTGACAACAACATGTGCAACCCTTAAGGGGACACACCAACAAAATAAGCACAATACAGGCAACATAATACAGCGCATATTATACAGTTATGTGGCCATTTCTCGGGTCACTACACTATCTGTTGTCATTCATTGTTCCCTCAATGAACTGTAGCACCCCAGTGCAGCACTCGGAACAACTCATACAACCCTGAACCATGAAACTCCCACCACCATGCTTGACTGTGGCCATGTTTTTGTAATCCTCACCTCACCACATACGCCTGACACCATCTGAACCATTGCATTTTTCTCCATATCAATTAATTCGTTTTTGTAGTGAAGTAAAAAACAGGATGACTTCTATTCTAATGTTTTATGATATTCTACTCCATAAAATTTTACTTTTCTGGCCTTCCGTGAATCCAAAGTACAGTTGATGAAATGTTTGAGACCGTGATGTTTTTAAACTTGTTATAAAATTCACAAAACATTTTCTAATACACAAGCCATCAATAGCGCTAAATGTACATGGATCAATGTGATAATATGGCAGATGCAATCCGTCAGCCGCTTCAGTCAATTTGGATCAAACAAAATAGATCAAGCCTGAAATATAGACTCAGGAATGGCATTTCTTGTATCACATGATGGACTTACATACAGCGTACATCTTTTACCGCTACTAATAATCCCCACAGTTGGGAGAACAATGACATTTATCACCACAGTTAGGAGAAAAGTCAGTAACTTTTATTGTCATGGAAAAAAAATATGTAAAGCTGAATCCTATGCTAACCACATTTTAAAATGATTTTCAGCCAATGTTTTATCTACAGTGCTTCTACTCCTTGTAGATTAACCCCTGAAAATCCAGAATGTTATACTATCTGTGTTTTAAAGCAGAACTTCCAAAATCCGACAAAAGAAAATTCAAAAACCAAAACAATAAAATCATTTAGTAGAGTGAGAGGAATAGCAACAGAAATGAACTCACTGTCCTCTCATCTCTTAGTCTATTTATTGATGTATATTAGATATATAGAATAAAGGTAATCATGAATTAATTATTACAGAGTTGCATTAATGCGTGTGTTTAACCCCCACAGCGGTTGAGAGGAACCTAGGATCGTAAATACCGACCTGACCCACAGAAAGCTGCGGTGATTCTCTATCCAGGAGCAGCTATTCCAGGATTCCAGGACCCCCCCCCCCTTCGGTGTCATTGAGGATGCCAAAGGGGCCGCACTATAGACCTCTATTATAAAGGAGAGTGTTGGTTTCCCAGCCCACATTGCTGGTGTCATCGATGTGGACAGGTGCGGGTGGCAAGTTCAAGCATAGTACAGCATACTCTGCTGTGATCGGTGGCGTGGTAGAGGCTGACTGCTAGGGGGGTTAATATCTGCAACTAGTTCAGCTTTAAAGTAGTCCTTCATATCTGCCTCGATCAGACATTGTCAAACTATGGGCCATGGGTCTGTCTTAGTGACAAGACACTCTGGCTCCACTCCGCTTGTTCCCTGCAATGAGCACCTTAAGGCATCTGAACATCGATTTGGGGTCAGCGCAGCGTCATGATAATTAGTGTTGAACAGGAATATTCGAAATGCTAATTTATTAGATGAATATCTGACATTCGAGAATTTGCAATATTTTGCGAATGTGCGCTCAGATATTCGCAATGGCGGATATTCATCCTATTATGCTACAACATTGCTTACCAGCATACATCGTGCATATTTTTTGCATTGCTAATAATTGCGAATAATTGTGAAATGGGATGCATGATCAAAGGCAATAGAATGCAGACAAATTGAATTTTACCAATTTCGAATGTTTCTTAATATATTCATGAAATTACGCAAATTCGAATATACCATATGCCGCTCAACACTAATGATTATGTGATGAGGTGGTGGGCTGTGGGCTATCTCTGTTCATTGCAGCTGATAACGGGACTGATTTGACCCGAATACATATGGAATACAAAGATAAGCTAAATATGATTTGGCACATTTTCTTATTTTATTGATTTAAAAAATGTTTTTCCACAATTCTTATCATTTTTTTATAATTATTTTTGTAATATTTTTCCTTTTATTTTGATGACTTACTGTATGTCCTGCTATGACTCAATTCACGTGGTTGGTTTCAAGTGGATCTTCCCGCAAACAGGCGGACGTCTGACTTTTTTAAAAGTCCAATCCGTCTGTTTGTGGACGGACCTGGCCCGAAGTTCATCCATCATTAGTCAATTGTTTGATGAGGGAAGAAGGGTGCAGGTGGCTTGTATTGGGTTCTTCATCTCTACTGAAGAATTCTGCGTATTGTATGCACTCGAGTATAATCCGACCCCAATATAAGCCGAGGTATCCATTTTTAGAAAAAAATCTAGAAAAACTTAATGACTCAAGTAAAAGCCGGGGGGGGGGGGGGGATGCAGCAGCTAAGGCTCAGAAACACACAGCAAATGTACTTTTGTTGGGAGATGGTATTATTTTATTCAGTAGACTTGTTAGTTATTTACAAAGCCCCTGAACATGATGTCATCACTAGAAGTGCTGGAGATGTAGAGAAGAGAAGTGGGAACATTGTAAAGGAACATTGTTTTAGCATATCAAGTATTTGCACAAAAACGTTCTAATTTGACTTGACTTTGAACCTAAATGTATGCAACAACGACATATGCAAGAGCAATAATTCTTTTTTTTAAATGTTCCCACAACCCTTCTCTACATCTCCAGCAAATTTTGTGATGATAGCATGTTCGGGGGCTTTACAATTCACTCATAAAGTCCACCTACAAAATGCAGCGATTTTCATTTCTGGACCCGAATATTAGCCGAATTTCATGTTTTGAGCACATTTCAGGTGCTGAAAATTCAGCTTATATTCAAGTATACACGGTAGGTAATATTCCTCAAGACTGTAATATTTCTATTTGTGTTGATATCGCAGAAACCATCAGTTGTGTTGACACTATTATTTGTATTTGTTTACAGTAACTGGAAGAAATTGGATGCGCTGATGGGTATCTGAAGCTGCAAGCAATTACACACAATTAAAAGAACAGATTTTAAAGATATTATCTTAAAACATAATTGAATCCAAATCTAGCTCATTTTATCTTTAACAAAATACAACCAGCAGGTTGCTTAGTATTAATGTGTAATTAATGGTGTAAGACTAGCTACTAGAGACGGTTGAGTTTGCAGGTTTTGGGTTTTCTTAAGGCTCCCATACACCTTGCAATCTTACCATACAATTTCTGTACAGTCAACTTTTCTTCTACCAAAACCATGTAATATGAGGATCTTTCTAACCCTTCCAATCACTATGTATTCTATCAGGGAGGACCTGGCACTACATAGCAGTGATATATATCTTCCAATCACTATGTATTCTATCAGGGAGGACCCAGCACTACATAGCAGTGATATATCCCTTCCAACCACTATGTATTCTTTTAGGGAGGCCCCTATACTACAAAGTTGTTGGTAGATCTGATGGAAATTGTATGGCATGATCTAAAGGTATATAGGGGGCTTTATTTAATAAATAAAAGCTGAATTGCAAAATCCCTGAACATGCATTCGTCACCAGTAGCCAATGTGGGAGCATTTCCCCAAAAAAGAAATACATTTTGTAAAAGTTTTATTTTTCTAAAGTTAGTATTGATGGGTTAACTGCAATGTTCCTTTAAAAGTTATCATCTATATTGCATTCCATTTTCCATGCGGAGGATGTAGATGATGCATGGATACAGTGAGGAGCATAAGTATAACATTCTGCGATTTTGCAAGTTCTCCCACATAGAAAACATGGAGGAGTCTGAAATTCACATTGTAGTCGGTGCATTCCGAATGTGAAAGACTGCATTTAAAAGTATAGAGTCGAGGAGAAGATTGGAGGGTAGGTTTGGTTGTGGTTCCCATCCCTAAAACTGCATTTAAAAAAAAAATGAGGAAATCACATTGAATGATTTAAAAAAAATTATTTGTATTGCACTGCTGCACATAAGTATTTGAACACCTGGCAATTAGCAAGAATTCTGCCTCTCAAAGACCTGTTACTCTGCCTTTAAAATGTCCACCTCTACTCCACTCAATAATCTAAACTAGTAGCACCTGTCTGAGCTTTTTAAAGACACCTGTCCACTGTACTGTCAGACTACTACCATGGGAATGGGCAAGACCAAAGAACTGTCAAAAGACACCAGAGACAACATTGTGGGCCTCCACAAAACTTTAAAGGGCTACATGGCAATTGCCAAGCAACTTGGTGAAAATAGATCAACTGTTGGGCAATTGTTAGGAAATGGAAGAGACTAAAGAGGACAGGCAGTCTCCCTTGGACTGGGACTCCATGCAAGATCTCCTCTCGTAGGGTATTACTGATGATAAGAAAGGTGAGGAATCAGCCCAGAACTATATAGGAGGAGCTGGTTACCAAAATACAGCCCATTCCAGAACAATGCACAGGATTCTATTGAGTGGTTCATTTTATGGTTTTCTAAGCAGCTGGATTTTAACGTCTCTCACTAATGTATCAATGCAATAAGCAAGAACCTAATTAAAACGCGCCGAATCTGGGAACTATTACGCGATGATTAAAAACTGTTAATACACTGTAGTTTGGATTCTAATTTAATGAATGAAGCCAGTGATCTGAAGTTAGTCAATAAACTGCCGTTGCTGCCAGACATTTTATTGAATTCCTTTTAATGATACTACAGCTGCTAATGTTTAGTTAATACGTACATATTTTTCAGGTTATTAGCAGAATCTTTTCAACAATAAAATTGTGCTCAATTGCTGGGAACCCGCTCAACTTTTGTTCAATTTAATAGAGATTAATAAGAAAAAGGTATTATTAGAAAATACAATGAAAACAGCAGCACTGATTAGTGTGGCTCTTCTGTTTGTCTGGCCAAGGTAATACAGATAAGAATACTAGAGATAAGAATGGGACAGCACGCCCAACATCACCATTTAAGAGCTCATTTAAGGTAGTCACAGACGGGTTTATTCTTTTGCGGTTGTCTCTTGCTTTGGAACATGTGATCAAATATTCATCATCGAACTGCACACCACCTTGGTTAATAGCTTTATTGTCGATCTCTGCCCTAAAACGACTGCAGGATCCCAAAATAAGTGGATTCCTCAAATCCATTCGATCGGAAATCTCACTGATTGCTAGTTGCGGTTGACCGAACAGAAAAATCAGGCAGGTGTATGGCTAGATTAAGTGTACAATTTCAAGGTCATTTCTGGGAGCTACTGTCTGCAAGCACTTGTGCAGGTGCTCCGGGGGCGATTAGACACATGCGCGTCTTATGTTGTGGTAATTGCTCGGTTAAAAACTACCCATTCAAACAAGCACTTACACAGGCAGTTTGTAACCACCCGCAGCTTTTGCCAATAGGCCATGTGTCCATGCATTTCCAATTGTGTTGACTACGTGGGATAAAGATCGATGGATCCATAAGCAAGGAGCAGAAAAGCCCCGTCCGGACACCTATCCCATCTTTGTTATGCAACTTAATAGGGCACTTTGCCACTGATGCAGCAGTAACTAGTGTTGATTTTTTTTAATTTTGACTTGAATTTGAACTTAATTAATGCAAATTTATTTGTGTTAGATCAATTCTTTTTTGAAGTATACCCCCAACCCTTCTCTACATCTCCAGCAAGTTTAGTGATGATACCATGCTCAGGGGCTTTGTGATTAACTTGCAATTGTCGAAATGTCGGCCATCTCTACTGCTATGCTAGGGGTGTCAAACTAAACCACAGAGTGGGCCAAAACCTTAAAAAATTTTACAAATGTCTACAATTGAGAAAACTTTTGCTTCTCATCAGATAAGTTGTAAATAAGCTTAAGTTTTGCTTAAACCTTGAAACAAGCATAGTGTAATAACACATTTAATAGAGAAATCATGAAAAAACATGAATAAAATAGACTGAAGGTAAACAAGGTAATAACATTGTAACAACTCATATAAAGCTGTATAAATGTGTGTCTTTTATATCTCCTTGGAGTAAATATTTAAGTCTATGTGCTATATGTCAGTGTCTGCAGCTTTTTACAAAAAAAGATAAGATAAAGCATCATCTGGACAGTTTACTATTAACCTTTACGTATTTTTAGATTGTTATCATGGTGTTCTTTCAGATTATAGCGCTAAAGGTCCTGAAATGTCAGTGATGTCACTGATTTCATTAATAAAGCCACCTTGGATATTAAACAAAACATATATATATATATATAGACCGTATATATTTCAAGAGTATATACCGTAGATATAGGAATTATTACTCCAATGCAGTAGTGATTTTCTCAGTCCAAAAACACAATATTTTTCAACACTATTTCATCTTCATACCCATATTATAATACCTTTTTTAGTCTGATAATAAATAATATCACCTATCAACAGTCACATCTGTTCATTATTTCATACCAGCATGGGGCACACGTCTGTTCTCACTTATGTGCTATGTATGTTAATTTATTTCAGGTAGTTCTTTCTATGCCCCTTACTTTCTGAACCCCTGGTTGTCACTTTGAACACTTCTGCATAGTTTGATGTGGAAGCTGATACACTAAATCCCCTCACTATGTATGCCTATTGTACCTATCTGTTAATAAACTAATACTCTGTAATGGATAGACATGGATTTATAGGTACTCCAAATCCCATTCTGTAGTTTTTGACCCCATATAAGGAAGTTAAATGTAATGGACTATCCATTTTATACAAGATCTTTCTTTTTTTTCCCCACAAAGATCTCTCTTTTAAGTTTAAAGAAGTTGTATTAAGCAAAAAAATACATTTTCATCTATGAAATCGATGTATTAATAAAATTTATTAATAAGTTGCCAGACCTTAGAGGTTGTGTCTACATTTCTATATGTATTTCTCATAGTCTTGATTGAGAATATTTAAATTGATAAATTTTAATTGTCATGAATGTTCTAGAATTTTTACATCAGTACTCGGTACTACCATACATTCTGTTCACAATATGCGCATGTACAAGTGCCGATTTGCGCAATGAAGGTAATAATTAGAGATGGTCGAATTTTTCAACTTTGTGAGCTGATTGCAAAGCCTCTGAAAATGGCAACAACACCAAAATTGCTGGAGATGTAGAGAAGGGTTGTGGGAACATTTGTAAAAAAAAGTTTAGCTCTAGCACATGTAGTTTTTGCATAATTTAAGTTGAAAAATAAAGTCGAAATTCGATTTTCGAAATTTGGACTTGACTTTGAACTTCATCTGTGCAAAAAGTATTTGTGTTAGAGACATACTTTCTTTTTTGTGGTATACCCCCAACCCTTCTCTACATCTCCAGCAAGTTTGGTGTTGAAACCGAATTCGAATTCTCGAAATCATCAAAATCATCAAAATTTTTTACCATCTCTAGTGTTGAGCTCAAATGTTCGAAATTCAAATACATCCGTTGAATATTAGCTATTCAACATTTTGCAATATTTTGCGAATGTTGTGCCGGATATTCACAATGTTGAATTTTCTGTTTCAACTTGGTTTACCGGCATACATTGCACATATTTGTGCGCATTGGGAATGGCAAAGCGCATTACACACTACGGCAATGTCAGCTAAGTGATCTGTAAAGATGTAAAGCTGGTTCGTGAATCTTCAGAAAACATTGTAAATATCTTTGTGCGATGTAAGGCCATAGAATACAGTTGAATATAATTTTCAGAATTTTGAATTTGCCTTTATATATTCGCAAAATTACGCAAACTCGAATATACCATATTCCCCTCAACACTAATCTCTAATAGCTCTCTAATTAGCAACATGCCACATCTCACCCATATATGCCAGGTGGCCACTCGGCTCATAACTGCCCACTGATATGAATTACAACTTCTCCATTGAGTGGAGTTGAGTGGAATTTGTGGGAGTAAAGCTGGGCATACAAGTCACAATTTTCCTGCGATCGTTTATTAATCCGATACCCCATCCGATTCCAGAATCGATTTTAATTTGTGAAAACGATTGCAAACTGCAACATACCATGCATTCAATTTCTGGGTGATTCTATCCTGAAAGTCTCAATATGTCTTGCATGCACACATTTATGGGTTGGGAGTGGTGTTAGCTGGCCAGTGACCAACAGCACACAAACAAAGGTCATTTCCACAAGAATCATAGATAGATCGCCTAAAACACATGAGACAACTAACAGCACTCTCTTCATGTGCTTTTTATTAAAATTATCCATCAGAACGGATCCGTGCACGGTCGTTTTCCTGTCCGATTTTTGGCAAAATCGATCGCTCGGACACTTTTGGCATGCTCCAATTTTTATTCAATCTGATCGCGCGATCGATTTTGTTAAACGATCGCACTAAAATTGAACAGAGAATCGTGACGTGTATGGTTGGGAGTGGTGTTAGCTGGCCAGTGACCAACAGCACACAAACAAAGGTCATTTCCACAAGAATCATAGATAGATCGCCTAAAACGCATGAGACAACTTACAGCACTCTCTTCATGTGCTTTTTATTAAAATTATCCATCAGAACGGATCCGTGCACGATCGTTTTCCTGTCCGATTTTTGGCAAAATCGATCGCTCGGACACTTTTGGCATGCTCCAATTTTTATTCAATCTGATCGCGCGATCGATTTTGTTAAACGATCGCACTAAAATTGAACAGAGAATCGTGACGTGTATGCCCAGCTTTAGGAAGTAAAAGAAAAGAGCAGTGACAAGGGAAGACAAAGAAATAAAACAAGAACAAGGAAAGGAAAAAAACGAAGAGAAATGGAAAGGGGCTGTGTTGGCTAGGCCAAAGATAACCTTTGACAATAGAGCATGAGATGTTATAGTTTTGCCTCTTTCAGTATTTATATCTCATTTCAATCTCCCATCACTCTTGAACTAGGTCAAATTCAAGACTTATATGGCAAAGCAAGAATATTTTGTTTGAAAAAGGACTAAGATGTAAAAAGTTAAAAAGCAGCTTTGCTCTTCCTGTTGAAGCTTTGTAATAGTTGGTCTAAAGGTATCTTGTGTGCTACAGAGAAGTAAAGATTTTTTACTATCTCTTTTAAGAACGACAAAAAATCAGCTTTATTCTGTATTTGAGGAGATATAATATGGGATGGGAAGTTTTTAGTTTATCAAATATTGGTGCCCAAAAGAGTTAAATGACTGAGATATATGTCCTAAAAATTAGCAAGGAATGCAATTTGTTTGCTATAGACTTAAAATGAACCTCCTGGGTGTTATGCCGGAAGCCAGTATGGACACAGTTTGATCTTGAAGCAAACTGCACACGTGCTGGTATCTGGGGCAATCAGGGGCCCGGAAAAGCTCCGTAAGCCTGCAGCTATGCAGAAACACTGTAGGCTCACGGAGCTTTCCCGGCACGAGTCTTCTACGTCAGCGGTGATGCCAAAGGGGGCCGCGCCATAGACCTCCATGTAAATTAAGGGGCGTCACTTTCTCCCGCACACACCTCCGGTGTTTAATTGACACCGGCAGTGTGTAGTTAGCCAGGAGGACAGCGGGGAATCATGGTGGAGTACACTGTATTGAATGTGTCCTCAATTGTAGACCTTTCAAGTATAGACTGCGACTTTGTCCAAGTTTTTAATTCTGGCTCACTCTTTGAATAACACTCTTGTACTAGAGCTGTACTTTTTTAAAATCTAAATGTTCCTACAACCCTTATCTACATCTCCAACAATTTTGGTGATGATACCATGTTCGGGGGCTTTGCAATTATTAGTGCTGAGATTGAATATTCAAATTGGGAATATATTTGACGATTATCAGCTATTCAAGAATTCGCAAATTTCGTGATTATGGCGATGGATATTTGCAATTTTGAATATTCAAGATATTCTGCACAGGCTTATGGCCATTAGTGATGAGCGGCATAGGCATTATTCAAATTCGCGATATTTTGCGAATAATTCTACTAATATTCGATTCTATATTCGCAATCGCACGCGTTTGCACGCGAGCGCGTGCGATTGCGAATCTAGATTTGCAATTTATAATTGCCTTGTAATTACCTTTAAAATGAATGGTGCCATCTATTTTCGCATTGCGAATATATATTCGCAATCCATGCCCATAAGCATCCCAATGCGAATATTCGAGATTGCGAATATCCGCCGGCATATTCACGAAATTTGCGAATTTGCAAATACCCAATATTTGCTGAATATATTAGAAATTCGAATATTCGAGCTCAACACTAATGGCCATGCGTTGCAATTATATAATCTCAATGTGAAAATAAATACCACATAATCGCGATGCATGGTCATATATTAAAATTTAGTTTTTCGAATATTAGTAGAATTATACACAAAATATTGCGAATTCGAATATTGCCTATGCCGCTCATCACTAATAAATAAGTCTATGTGTCAACTGGTTTGCAGTGACAGACTACTGGCGATTTGGGGGCAGCTTACCCATGGTTCAGGGCATGTTACCTCTGCATTAAAAGAAATGTGCCCTATTCATTTGCATAACAATGACACAGGCGCTGCTTTGACCATGGAAAAGTGGACACTCTCATTACAAAAAGACACAGTGGACACAAGGCCTAACTCACAAAGTCAGCCAGTCAACATTTTGGGACCATCCCTACAACCCGCCAAGCTTGCTAACATTAGCTAATCTAGGTGCATTATCCCCTGCCTGATTATAGTTCACTAAGATTAAAGGTGTCCGTACATGCATAGATATGCATTTGATTTAATCTAGCGCCCATTTAATGCGGCCACCCCTGTTTTCGAATGGGATTAATTGATTCCGCTCGAAGACAGGTTGGTCAAGCAGGTATCGGATATGTCTGTAAATCCTGCGTGATCTGCATTGCTTTGGAAGGGGACAGGAATCCCAGGGTGGTCGATCGCAGTGTTGAGACATCAACGTGACATCACCACGCTGCGCTCGAACAGGCCATCAATCGTGCACCCCTCGCTGGGTGTATGGACACCCTAAAGCTAGGCTTGCTCATATTAACGTTTTCTCAATCAATCTTTGATTCAAATTCAAATATCAACTGTCAGTCTAACATTGATTGATCGTACCACCACACCGTGCCAACAATGCGAAACTGATTAATTGCTGTCCTAAGGCCTGTGCACATGTTACATAGTACAATTGGATACAAAACAATAGAAATATATATGTCAGATATTTGTATTGCAATTTCACAGATGCTTGACTAAAGGTAGCCATAGACAGGACGATTTTTCCCAATTTGTGCCCGATCGATTACCTTGAGCATTCACGCCGATTGAGCTGTGATCAAACGAGTGCTGCCTGCCCTGTGCAACTCTTGGGGTTGCTTGCTTTTCCCACGTGAATCAGTGGCATCCCTCTAAGTTGGCGTCCTCGTCCATCCTTCCGGGTTCCACCTCCTCCAAGTCAGGAGGGACACTGGGAGGTGGGGGTGCTGCACAGTTGACCTACATTTAAATAGGCATAGGCATCCTGGGTCTTCACATCCCCGGCATCATAAGTGGGGGTGGGGGCAGGAAATCCAATACATTTTGATTTATTGCACTGCTTTTTAAAAAAGAAAAACAGGCAACAAGGCCTATCGCTCAAGGGGTTAACCTTTATTTGCTAACAAAACTCACCCAAGCTAACAGCAGGCATACTCACCTGTCCACTGAAAGCCCCTGGCGATAATCTGTATCGGTGGACCCATAGATCTTTCCAGTTCCACCTTGATAACGTGATAGACAGCGCCATTGACCTCAATGTAATGGAGGTGGTGTCACTTTTTTACAGCACATCACCAGGGATGTGTCCAGAGGCCCCTTTAGCTTTTAAAAAAGCTCACCATGGGCAAACTGCCCAGTTTACATCTTACAGATCTTAAACTGCGTTTAACATTTATAGCTGTTTCTGCTATAGCCCATGCAAATTATGTCTTACAGTTGCAAGAAAAAGTATGTGAACCCTTTGGGGTAATGTGGCGTTTTGCATGAATTGGTCATAAAATGTGCTCTGATCTTCATCTAAGTCACAGCAATAGAAAAATACAGTCTGCTTAAAATAATGCTACACAAACATTATATGTTTTCATGTTTTTATTGAACATAACATTCATAACCAGTTATTAAGTCCAAATGTTCACATACCTTTTCCACCCTACACTGTAAATGTTTACATGTCATGTTCAATAAAAACATGAAAACATATTATGTTTGTGTAGTATTATTTTAAGCCAGTGGTTCCTAAACTGGGGGGCATGAAGGTATGCCAGGGGGCATGGGTCCTCATTCTTAACCTGTGTTTGAATAGGGGGGGCTCGATAATGTTCCTAAATAGAAAAGGGGGGCCCTACAAGGAAAGTTTGGAAACCAGTGTTTTAAGCAGACTGTGTTTTTCTATTGGTGTGACTTACATGAAGATCAGAGCACATTTTATGACGAATTCATGCAAAACTCCACGTAACCCCAAAGGGTTCACATACTTTTTCTTGCAACTTTATGTATCTATATTCCATAACTATTATTCCAGTTACTTACAACCAAATACCATTAAAATGTAACCTACTTACATTATGTTCCTTTTCTAAATAATACGATGTGCCAAACAGTTTTTATTCCTATATTGTTTGAAAGCAATACATTTCGAGGTGGCGTCCCCCTTTATGTGCTGCATATGCATATGTCCTCCCTAATTTGTTCATTACGGGCTAGCAGTGAATTTAGACCAACCAATATATATGCTGCTGCAGTCAAAGGAAACATCTGCTCCACATTTTACAACTTCCTTCCCATGTGAGTCGTTATTTGCCTCCTTTGCATGTAAAGTTGAGGAAAGTAAAGTTGAGGATGTAAAATTGGAGATCCGACTCTTTATTTTATTTAGTGGGTTCTTTTTTATTTTTTCTTCACTCACTATAAACTACACTTTCCTAAATAGCATCCTACGCATGCTATTACAGCTGTTCAGATACAATTTAGGAAACATGCAGGTAAATAGCATTATCAGCATGCAGGAGCTCCATGTATTATCATTAGTAAATTATCGGAGATGAGCTCTGTGTTAGGTGTACTATGAACCGTTAGGTCTAAATCAAGTCACTAAGCAGTTTTAAAGAAGCTATTGTTAAAAAGAAAATATACAGTAAATGAACCACCAAAAACAGGCAAGGATTAAGGTTGTAAGGTAAAATGTATATCAAGATAAACAAAAGTACGTTCCAGAACTTCCTGTAATATATGAACACATTCCTGTTCCATGTTGTACCTCTTTCAATATGCAAGCCACACTCTCTTCATGACAACACATTTCTGAATTCTTAAACACTAAACATGTCCATCTACGGCTCAATTTTTAATAGATTTGAGGACAATTGAGCTACGTGCGCGTTCACCGTGCTCGATTGTGCTCTAATCTATAAACATATCTAGCTGTGAATGCCGGAATCGGGCACCTAAAGCGATAAGCCTAAAATCCCGTCCAATTGATCATCGTGACGTCACCACACGGAGCTTATCTGTTGAGAGCCTGTCGGCACTTGGATGGTTTTTTTTTCTGGTGGCATACATACAACACAAACCAAACTACACACTCTGTAACAGTGTTATAACACAGTGTTATACATTGCTTTAAATTTACCGAAATGGAACAGAAATTTGTAATGGTCTTGTTGGCATGCATTATATATGCAGAAACATGGCTTAGTATATACCAATGATCCTAAATCTTATCATTTACTTTGCCATGGAAGAGAAATTTGTGCATGCATAGCAAATGGCTTTGCAGTTGTGTTTACTTCAAGCAGTCCAGAAGAAACATCTGAAAAAGAAAACTATTAAAGGATACAATTAGGAACCATGTTGCTTAAGAAAGTTTAGGGTAGGGCTGCATAATGAGCCCCCCCCCCCCCCCCCCCCCCCCCCGTGACACGTGGGGCAGCAAGGATCACCTGAGTATTTGAATTATTTTTCCCACTGGCCTAGGGTTAGAGCAAAAGGTATTCTGTCTGTGATACAGCTCTGGGGTTAAATCAGTTCCCTACAGAACTCAGGGTCAGCACCTCTTTACTCTGGGTTATAGCTTGCTTTGTAACGTGATCCCATGAACTGTACTCTGCCTCTGGGCTCAGAAACAGAGAGTAAGACTGAACATATTCATTCAACATGCAAATAAAGTTATTCTCTGTTCATTCTGGTCCATGAGAGCGTGCACTTTATTGATAAATGTCTGTGTATAAACATTATTGCTCAAAGCATTTTGCTGTGGGGAAGTGGCATTACTAGGTGGGGTAGTCTCTGGAAGAGTATGTAATGGTGTGGTCCAGGGGGATACTGTTGTGTCAGCAAGTGGCCCAGCATTGTGCTCCATCCTTGCTAAATCACAGTGGAGCAGAGCAAGATTGGTGAGTGGCATATATGTCTGGGGCATACACACATGCTCCTGTATGAATCTTTCCCTTGACAGATTTTCGCAGAGCCATATTGCACAGAGAGGGACTAAGGGCCCCCATACATGTATCCATCCGCGGACAATCAAAACGCAAAATGGAGGCACCCACCTGGAGGGAAGACCAGAGTAGCAATGCAAGTCGTTCACACTGCAATCTGCCTTGACAGTTGTTTTCTGGTTGGGCAGCAAAGGCAGCTTGGTAAGTCACCACTCTTTGATCGCTCACTGGTGGAACACACAGGAATCCATATGTGTATGGGTAGATTTAGGGTCAAAGTAAAGATTTCCAGTGAATACTATCTATCTTATATTTTTGTACTCAATACAAAATATTTTTTTATAAAAATCCATTGGGAGAAACAAATTATGCCCCTCATTTTTCTATGTTGTGGGTTGACCTCTCAAATTTATTTTTATTTATTGTCCTCTTCCTGTGGTTGTGTTCTCCAATAAACTTTGTAGAAATTCAAATCACAGTAAACACAAAAAATGCGTTTGCATCACATTTTGAGTGAACAGGGAGTATGAAATTGATTAATCAAACCTAATAAATTTTAATTATTTTAAGTCGATAAATCGACCTTTGCAGCACTGAAATGTTTATGGTGTAAAAACATTAGTGAAACATCAGACTAAATGAGGAAATGTTATATTAAATTAAATTACCTTACAAATACAGATTTAAAATTTTTGCTTAATTTTCTGTTACAAATTACTATAAAGGCAACTTAGAACTTGAAGAACAGAACTTTGATTTAAAGCTTAGCACGTAAAATTCCATTACTATTGCCAAATAAGTCATTGATCCTGAAAATGTCCCATGTAATCAATGACAGAATTTGACAGCTGAGAAGACCTTTGCAAACTGCTTTATAACATGCAATCTACCTCCACACCCACCCACCCATTTCTATTTAAAGTAGAATTTCCCAATTCAAAATTCAGGTTTATAAGTAAAAATTACACAAATTATTTCATATAAAAATTTTATGGAATACATACACCCATTCCACCCTACCTTTCAGCACACTTACCTGCACATTTGTAATAATAATGTCCACTGCTGTAACCCATTCTTTAACCTCCTGGGCGTTATGCCCAAACCCAGTACAGTACAGTTTGTCCTTAAAGCGCAAACGCTCCAGTCCTCTACAATCCAGCAGCGATTCTGCATTACTGATCCGTTACACCGCCACATCATCAGTGAGTATGAAGGGGAGGGGGCGGTGCCGCCATGTGTTGAGTGGAGGGAGAGGAATCATGGCAGAGTAAAGTGTATCTATTGAAGTGAGCAGCACTAATGTACTGGGGCCAGGGCTGAGCACAAGCACAGCCCTAAACTTTTTCCCCAAACAACTGCACATGCCCAACAGGTTACATAAAGGCATATTGATGTTTACAGTGCAAGTGCTTCTGCTTGGTCCATGATCTGTACTGTATTCAGGAAATCCGCTCAAATTCATTGTTATAGTGGAGGACATTGTTTATAAGTAGGTTTTTCTTTCTTTACCTAGTCTAATTACTCTTTTTTATATCAGATTTTTTCATTTCATTAATGTATTTGTTAACCTTTTAAGAAAGGGTAAGAGGTCAGGGAGATGGCTCAATGGCTAAGATGGTACAACAATCTACTATTGCAAAAAATTCCAAATCATACTGTAGAAATTAGACTTTTGACTGAAAAGTCGAAAATTGCGAATTCGATATTAACATTTTTCAACCAACTCCAATCCAGAAACAACTGTTGCCACAGGATTACCTAACAACCAGATGAGCAACTGTCTACTTGTTAGAAACGAAAGCACTGTGTATTGCTTTAGGAACAGCTGCTTTGAGAAATGATTGCCATTGGTGACCTTTTTAATGATCATTGGTGAGACAACTCATTATCGTTTTAAAATGGGGTATTCACGATGGAGTGAATATTTAGTGTCCAACTTTAGGCATGCTTATGATTTTAAACAAATGTCCAAAATTGACAGTGGGCTTCATCATAAAGTGTACAAACTTCAAGTGATATTTCAGGAACTGCAAACTGAACTTAAAAAGGTCTACTCATCATCGTGAACTTTTATTGCGAATATCGGCACTTTGAGAGTTTGCGAAGATCTGAAAAATAGTGCTATATTTATAATCTTCGTAATATTTGAGATTCTGGGGAAAGTACCATGCATTGCGTGCCAATTATTGCAACAAATTAATTCTATAAGTGTTGTTTTGTGTGGTGATTACACTGTACACATGTACAAGTGCCGATTTTAGCAGTAAATAATAATGACAGGATTTTTTAAAATTTACTCCGAATATTTGTAGAATAATTTGCGAAATGTCACAAATTGGAAAATTGTCTATGCTGCTTATCACTACTCATCACATCTCCCGAGCATGCTCAGGAAAAAGGTGTGTTGACCAGATTGGGGGATCTATTTGACATTAACATTATATACCGTATTTTTCTGATTATTAGACGCATCGGACCATAAGATGCGCCCAGTTTTTAGGGCAAAAAAACAAAAAAAATGTAATTAAGATTAATAAAAATTTAATTGCAAGCCATGTATTCCATGCCGGAAGCCACGCTCCTTTTGCCAGAGGCCCAGTATACCCCTATCAAATTGTTTAGAGGCACGAGGCAGGGTTGTCCCCTCTCACCCATGTTGTTCAACCTATCCATAGAACCATTGGCCCGCTATCTCATACAGTCCAAAATATTTCAAGGTTGGCACTAGGCACCCAAACGATCCACCTCGCCTTATTTGCAAACGACATATTGCTGTTCCTGGCCAATCCAAGAGAACAGGTGTCATTGCTGGTGGACACACTTGACTCATTTGGGTCCTTTTCCGGCCTTAGGATTAATTATGCTTAAAGTGAACTAATGTTCATAAGTGACAAAATGTCCACCCTTGACAAGCAATGGAGCAGAACATGTCCCTTTAAAATTCAAGACGTGGGTGTAAAATACCTGGGAGTGGTGATTCCCAACAACATACAGAATTTGTACCATGCTAATTTTTACCCAATAATTGAGAAAATAATAACGGAACTTAAGAGGTGGCAGAATCTTCCAGTGTCCCTGCTAGGCCACTTTCATCTCCTTAAAATGGTGTGTTTTGCCAGGCTATTGTATCCTCTCCAGCACATTCCCCTTTTGCTGAAACACTCGGCTCGGCTTTTACAACGTTTCTCTGGCGGGGCAAAAAATCACGGATTTCTTTAGTTAAACTACAATCTGGCCTGCATATTTTGGCATGTGAAAGATTGGGTGCATGGCACTTCATTCTATACAAATGTGGCGCTAGAGTCGCAGCTTTCATCCCCCTGGTCATTGAATGGGGTATTGTATACCCCCTTAAGACTCCTTCCTGTCCATATCAAACTTCATAGACTTTTGCGTGATTCTATATTGGCCTGGAGGGAGATGCGTAAGCTATATAACCTGCCTGGAACGCCTCACATGGTACTTTGTTCTGCTCCAAGCTTCCCGCAAGGCCGACAATCAAAGGGGTTCTCCCAGTGGGGCGCTTTGGGCATTCATACCATACAAGACTAATTGGACGACCAGTCTTCTCTCTTGTCATTCTCAGGTGTATCTGCAAAGTATTGGCTCCCTGGTACTCAGTTTTTACACCATGCCCAAGTTCAGTCATTCCTGCGCGACATCTTGGGCACCCCTACAACGTTCCCATCTCACACG
>CM070035.1:151681658-151693920 GCA_036250615.1 Ptychadena robeensis | reverse complement strand
CGAACATGCTATGTTCGCCGCGAACTGTCCGCCGGGCGAACTTTTCAGCCATCACTAGTTGCCACTCACACAAGAGAAATTTTGCATAAATCTTTGCTAAGAACCTTACAATTTCAGTTAAATTTATGAAGGGAGCAATGTTTGCACACAGGCTGGATTGCAAACATGTTTGGCTTTGTCCAAGCCTATCACTTGGTGGATTTATAGTTTATATAATTAAGACATGTTACTCTGTTTGCATGTACTTCTTGCATGATCTACAAGTATTTCCTGTATAATCTAAACATTTTGTTAATTTGAATAGCAAAAACTATTTTAACTGTACCCCACTCACTAAAAATGTTGGAGCAGTTCATTAGCCATGGAGTGGTTCCCAAACTGGGGGGCGTGAAGGTATTCCAGTGAGGGTGTTTGAATAGGGAGGGGGGCTCCATAATGTTCCTAAATAGAAAAGGGGCCCTGCAAGGAAAGTTTGGGAACCACTGGAGTATAAGAATGAGACAATCAGTCAGTTTTCCCATTCAAGCATGCCAACAGGTCCTTCTCCAGCTGCACCTACCTTTTCCTTCATATTCAGCTACAGCTACACACTTATTTGGAGACACTGGGTAAGATTTGACATTGAATCTTCTTTCCATTGTTCCTCCTGAATTTCTGGAGTAAAACAACCCAGTGTATTAAATAAATAACTAAAGATTATAACTACAGATGTTTACTGCTCCAAATTCTATGATAATGGCACTTTTGACAAATGAACAGAAAGCAGAAGTGGTGGTGGAAAAAATGCACTGGGTACAACCACCTGCTTTTATGAAATTATTCTTGATCCACCTAACATATGACCTGAAATATGGAATGTATCTCTAACTAATTTGCATATTCGCTGGAAGGTATATTAACCTCCCTAGCGCTCTTGCAAGGTCCAGATTTCTATACCAAAAGCGCACCATAGACTCTAATGGAATTGTTTCAGTGTTGTAGGCTTGTAACTTCCAAAAATCTGTCCGTACAAGGGTCTAGTAGACATCCTGAATATAATAATGTTTGAAACACACAATTATTATAAAAAAGTACATAAAAAAATTATAAAATGTATCATTTGAATGCTTAAAACTCTTGAATACTTATTTGGTATGAAAGATTTCAAAACAGTATTTATTGATTTCAAAACAGTATTTATGTTTGTTTATAATTACATTTTTATTTTTGTTTATGTTTCGAATTGTATTGGATACAGTTATCACTGTATCCAATACAATGGCATTTGGCAACCCTCTAAAAGGGTTAACTTCAAAGATCACATCTGGAATGACAATGGAGGTGATATTCCAGGTGTGCTCTTTGAAGATATCCCAATTTGCATATGAATGTCCCGTGGCCCCCCGGTAGCGCGGGGGGGGGAGGCACGGGACATGCATATGCAAATTAGGCTGGGAGAGAGGTGACACAGCCGGCTTGCTTAAGTTATGAAGCAAGCTTCAGATCCCCAGACAGCACAGAACAGAATGTGCAGCTGCGAGGATCTGAGCTTAGCTGGACGTCAGCTGCAATACTGCATAAGCAAGTGCAGGACGAGATGGTGCCATCAGAAGCACTAGGGAGGTTAAAACATTGTTTGTATGGTCTCGTTTAATGGACAGCCCTTGGTATTTGCCAATATTATTTTGCATGAATATTGTTTCTCAATCAAACACTGACCTACTTTAGTAAATTTTACATAGAATTTTAGAATTTTAGCTTTTAGATCCTGTTTTGCATCCTCAGCATTTTCCCTCTCCACCTGCACTAGGGAAGCTTACAATACACCTTTCCTCAATGAACTAAACTAATCCTTAGGAAAGCTGACAGAGGAATTTAAGTAAGGAATAAATTTTGTATCTGAAGTTTTTTCTTGGCTGGATTTTGATGCGAACAGAAATAGAAATACATTTGTGAATGTTGACACCTGAGTTTCACGGCAATGGCAATGTTTTATTAACGTTGATGACACACTGTAATGAAAATAAGGTAAAAATAGTCAGGTGTATAAATACTTCTGGCTGTGCATTGTTAATAATGCTAATAATCCAGCCAGGTATGCATATGATGTGACAAACATTTATATATTTAATCATCAAATCAAACTAATTGCTACATAACAAACATATACTGCATTTTTCGCATCATATGATGCACATTTTTACCCCCTGAATGCGTGACCCCGTGGGTGGCACCTTGGCTTCCCACCAGCTCTCACGGCACGGAGATTAGCTGGAGAGCTGGAGGAGCTGTCAGTTTAGAGATGCCGGCTGGTGTCCAGCTCTCCCATCTGTACTGTATAATTACCTATGCCAGCAGAGCTCAGAGCCCAGCTGCCATAGGCAATGAAGAGAGGGATAGATGAACTGGCATCTATACCTCTCTCCTGTCTGTGGGAACTGCAATCACTCTGCAGCTCCCACGGACACAGTAACAGCAAGATCGGCAGAGGAGAGCAGTACACTCTGCAGCTGTTTCTCTCCCCTCTTCTCCCGATCAGTGTGGAGAATGTTGTGCTGAGAGTGTACTGCTGCTAGTGACACCTACTGGCAGAATTGAATATTGCATATATTGAATTCATTGCATTAACCTAAATGATGTGAAAACGTAAAAAAAAAATTTTTTTTATATCTTTCCATACACTAGTAGCCATTCCAGCTGCTGTGTTTGGTCAAGGTGTAATACAAGTAATTGCGAAAAGTCGATAATAACAATGGACAATGGCAGCAATGTAATTACCAAGAAATAGACCTGCATATACCTAGAACGCAGGTAAATAACAACATATGACAATAAAACAACAAAACAACAACAACCCAACCAAAATAGTTCTTCCCATATTCTGAACATGTGTATTGGGAAATTACTCGCCAAATGGTAGTGAAGCGTGGCCTAGTGTGAGCATACCATTCTGTGTACTGAAACACTGCCATGAATTCTGCTAACTGACTGTCCGTGAATTCCTTCAGGAGAAATTTTTTCCACAATCTGAAAAATCCCTTGGTACGCTGGTCTTTTGCCTGTACTGTGAAGAATTTATCAAAAGACATATATGTCCTGAGCAGTAGGCGCAGTTCAGTAACCAAAGGTTAGCCATTTGGCCATAAGGACCCGTTTGGCTCCAAGGAAACAAATATGCTCCCACTTCGAGAGGCATGGTACAACCTCTCCCTCCCCCCCCCCCATAATCAAAGCTAAAGGCGGTCAAACGAAATTTGTGACCTTTTTTTTGGTGCAACTTTTTTTGGACAGGCATGTATATAGGAAAGTGGTGAAGCTGATGTTCTTATCAATCAAGTATCAATCACTGGCAGAGGCCACAATATTCATGATATAAGCAGACAAAGCTAATATGACTAAGGCAACTGAACCAGTCCTCGATAGTGCTAAGCTCAGTTATGTCTAAGCATATTCTAATTCCTAAAAAGCTTTATTGTATAGTTGTACATTTCCACAGAGACTGTTCTAGGACAACTCATAGATAAGTTTACGGATCTATTTCTAAACCGTAAATTATCAATGGCTACAATTATTTCTTTGTAGTAACCTTGTATAAAATGTGATCCAAGATGTTATCGGACATGGCTCACCTTGGATTTCCTTGGTGAACAAGAAGAGTTTTTCCCTCCCTTTTTTTTTTGGTTTTCCTTCTCCTAATCAGCAGCAGGTTCTAGGTTTAAGTATTTTTTTTTGTGTAACTCAGTAACTATAAGCAGGGGGGGGGGGTGAAGAAATGTATTTTAATTTTCACTCGAGGTTTTTAGTTGGAAACCAGCTGTTTCTTAGCGTCTATATAAAACTGAACACAAAGCTGCCGAAGGCCACAATCCTCTCACGCTGTGTGCCTGGAATCTGCAATATTATCCACCAGTCCATACAAGAACTTTTGTATCCTTGTTGGGCCTGTTCACACGTGTTCTGTTTTCTTTTTGGGTTAGATACAAACTTCTTACCACATGAAAATTCCTTTCAGGTAGATATTTCTTTCATTAACTATTGGCTCATCTATGGGTTCTGGCTCTTTTTCCTTTTTTTTATGAAAAAAAAATGTCAAACGAAAATTAACATAATAGTGTTTTGTGTGTTTGGTACTTTAATATGGCCAGTAAAAAGAGTTCTTCAAATCTGCACTAATGTAACATCTTGATTCGAGAACTATAACCACATTTACCTTTTCACACAAAGCAAACATCGGCATGTATTTAACCAAGCAAACACTGGACATATATTCAAATTCTCCAGTGCAACCACATTCATCATATTTAACTACTTCCTAGTGGAGAACATTAGCCCATACATGGTTCATTTTCAGAAATGATCAATACTCCACTATAATTGATGTTGGAGTGAACCCTCTGGAGGTAGTAAACTGAGTGTCGAATAAAGGATGGGTTGTGGTTGGGCTGAAGCCAGTTATTGCCAACTAACCCAAAATGACCCTGATCAATTGCACCCTGGTGATTTGGCCTGATAGAATACACACAACTTGAACACAAACGGGTTAAGAATCCCCATACATGAGTCGATGCCTGTCAAATCGAGGAGAGATCCTCGATTAAAAGGGGAATCGAGGTGCAGCACTGCATGCCCTGAATCCCGTTGGCCCCCTCTCAAGTCAAGTATATCGAACAGGGTTTCCCAAAATTTTTGGTTCCCTGTTGGATAGGTTTCTATGAGCAGGATCCCGCTTTAAAAAGAACTAGCGCCCGCTCCTTTTGTATAAATTCCCACACGGTGGATCATTGGTGCTCGAATCGATACAAATATCGAGCCTAGCTAGTGTATCCTTAAAGGTACCCATTTTCACCTGCTTCTAATTTGTGTGTACAAGGTCGTGACTTTCTGGACTCCGCATGGGACGTATCTTGGACATCAACATGATATGATCCAAACACAAGGCCAATCGACCTTTCATTGCTACAGCAAAATAAGTGAAGGTTCTGGAGTTACCACATCAGTCCCTGACCTCAAAATATCATTGAGCCACTCCGAGGAACCTCAAATGGGCACTTTTTTTTTTTTTTTTTACAAGAAAGTCCAAGAACTTTACGGTAATTTGAGGCTTTTTACCAGAAAGAATTAGGCAGCTTTACTCATCTGAGAAGATAAAGAGTTTTCATCCACAACTAACACAACTAATTTTAAGCTGTCATGATATTAAAGGGGGCAAATACGTTATGGTATCAACTGGGGTATTTAAACTTTTGACATAGTAATTTGGTTCGTTTTGTGTTGTTATTACTTGTATAAAAAAATAAACACAGTTTATCACAATAAATCGGCTTCATCCAACCTATACAATGAGTGAAAGCAAAGGTTTGTGTGATCCATTCATATCTCTGAAAATATTTTTAAGAAATCATAACTCATCCAGAACTTATGAGCACAACTGTAGTACTTTATATTTCTGAATTCATTAACCAAATCAGATTGAGTTTGAGGGGTACATGCAGAAACCCTTGATCATTCAAATGAGATCTTCTCTTTCATTTTGGAGTATGTATGTACAAACCCTAATCATCATTCATTAGTAGTTTGATTGAGTGGGACCACTGGAATCAAACAGCATGTCCCTGGTGTTGAAACTGCAGGCATCTTAGATATTAACAATAAACTATAAAAAGTTTAGAATTTCATGAATTTGCCTCATCTTACCCTTTACCCTAGAAGAAAGTTGTGCACAAGACTTTCTGACATCAGTAATGGTGGTCTCAGCTTCTATCATGCCTCATAAAGTACAATCAGGTGTTCAATAGTGATGGCCGACTATGGGCCTTTGTCTGCCCGCGAACAGGCAGATCGACTTTGAACCATAAAAGTCTGATGCAAAAAGAGGTGGCATCTTCCCCTAATAGTGTGGCCCACATCCCAAATCAAATCTAAGAGAAGGATAGTAGGGGTGATTACAACGTACTCATCCCCCTAGGTTTTTTCCCTTGAATAACAAGGGCAGTGGGACTTTTACGGCCACAATTTAGAAAGTAAAGTAAATCGGTATATAGGGTTTCACTACATGTATGCTGAGTAAAAATTAATCAGTTTTATTAGTGCCTCAACATGAGGCTCATGAACAAAAGATAAAACAAGATGACAGTCACATTCATATCAACATTTCCACCACTTTCTGATTATAAACAATGTCAATAATGTTACATGGTTCAAGTACAATGCAATTACATAAAAGGTAAACAGTAGATTTGGACGGGGGATTCCATAGCTTAGAATCCACCCCCAAACCCCTACCCCAAAAGTCTTATGTCCGCCTGTTCACGTGGAAGTTCAATCGAACCGGAGCTGTACCGGAAGTGAACTTAGTGCCTTCCGGTATACTGGAATGAACGCACATTTTCCTTGTTCCTAAACAGAAGGACGTGGGTAGGAATCACATCCTGCCTGTGCCCGATACAACATTAAGATCGGGTGTCCTCTGCCCAGTCTCTAATAAATACTTCTTCTCTGGCGGGACTCACAGGCACAGAAAGGTCTGGCCGAGGAAGAATTATAGACTTATCGACAAACACCCGTACAGTTCACTGGTGGACAGTTTGGCCTCACTATGTTCAAAGCACTTCTTTGCAAAATGAAGCTTGTATAATTTTTACTATACTATAAAGAAAATGTAAATGCTCTCCCTATTGCAGCCCACATGACCAATTCAGCTGTGGTCCAAAAAAACCAAATACATAATGTAGTTTTTTCGAGAAGCCACACTTCCCTAAGCATTAATATCGCCACCACGATCCCTACCATTTCTACAGGACACAGTTTGTGACGTTATGTGCCACAGGACTTTTCTGAAACTGCACAACCAAAACCCAACCCAACCCAAATGGTGGCATCAAACCTCTGCATTACTGAGACCTATAGTGCGAAGGTCCCCTATCACTGGTATTCTAGGCAAACGCTGTTTTTTCTACACAAACCTGCCGGAAACACTCAGTCTGCCTGGTACCACTTATAGGCTCTTTGTTAGTGATCGGCGCTAACCCGGATTTTGCGACGCGAACTAACTGCAAAAAGTCGCGAACACGTCGAACCCGCCATTGACTTCAATGGGACGGCGAATTTTAAAAAACAAATGGACCCTTTCTGGCCACAATAGTGTTGGGGAAAGTTGTTTTCAGGGGGTCCAACACCTCAACAATACATGACAAGGATCCATTGCAAACTGCCAAGAAATTTTTTTTCACACTAATAATCCGCACCAAGGATTTCTGCAATGATAGTCCAATGGGAAACTAAAGTGCAATGAGTGATTACCCTTAGACCGTGTTTTTGTTGAACCTTCTACTTTGTATGACCCCTGCCACAACCTGACTTTGCATCTGTCACTGTTCTGAACTCACTCCCTAGATGGGGTCTTGGAGGATTTCACCGGTCTCAGTTCCAGGTGCAGGTACCTTTTCGTTAAGTCCTCCTGGGGCAACTGTAGTTGGGGTATCCAAACAAGAAGATAAGTTTTTCATACGACAAATTATTAAACTGTCGCTTTTGGTCTGATCACATGAAGCATCGCCTTCATTGTGATACGCAAGCCCCTTCACACGACAAGTAGCGATCACCGAAGGGAAGTGGCACATGGTATGTGCCTTTTTTAATGCAGCACAGCCAGAGGCCAGAAATTAGGCAATACACACTTGCCATAAAAATTTGGTCATCTACATTTTACATAACAAATTAAGTTGGTAGCAAAGCCACTAGTTGTAGCAGCGGCCGAAAAATTGATGTTTTCCATGGAGACTGGAAGAGAAAAATTTCGCTTGAACCCTCGTTGGTGTCGGAGGATTCCATTCAAGTCATCCCAGTATGCAGCGTGGGACCATGTTTTAGGCCCAGGTATGGTAATCAGGGAGGCCTTTGCCTAGCAAACGATCCCCCACTGTCAGTCCCTTCGAAATCCATGGCCTTGGTCATCTTCAGGATGTGAGTGATCCACCTTGTTTTTGAACCGAGGCGACTCGCTTCTCTGTCACATGCCGCCTGCATCACTTGAAGGTCTTTTCCTGACAGGACCCTAAGCAGCAGGACAGGACATAAGTTAAGAGCAAACTGGATGCTCTGGTCCACATGTCCCAAGTCTGCACCCCCAGTAGTCAAGGGGTTCAGCGCTTCTCAGCCGTGGTTCACTATCTTCAGTTAAGGCCAGGTATTTGCGATCTTTCGGTCCAGTCGTTATCTCAGGGGGGTAATCCCGCAGGACTGTGGCGATGTGTAGGACTTAAAAAGCTCCTCATGTCCTCCATCACACACGTCTGTGAGCGCTCTGTCCTTGCCTGGCCCGGCGCGGTCGTGGTAGCGAGGATTAGTGTACCTCTTCCCCTATAGAGTCACGTTGGCTGTGACAAATCACCTTAAAAGCGTTGTAGAGCAGATGTTTGTAGCCTAGCTCTTCACCTGCTGCATCCCATCCTCTCATACCTCCGGGAGCCGGTTAACATTTCCACTACTTTCTGCGTTAATCGGGGGGTCTAGTAGTGGTGCCACGCCATACAGATCGTTCTCCTTCATCCTTTTGATACGAGGTCCCCACCGCACAACAGCATGCAAGGACCCCATTCGCACAGAGGATGGATGCCGGCTACTCAAATCAGTTCCTCCTCCTCACTGCATGTCATTGAGGTCTTTCCTCCCCCCGCCGCCGTACAACACCACGGGTCCCAGATAGGTTACCACAAGATCACGTGGGATGCCTGCTGAGGTTGGGCTCTTCCTCCTGAAAGCCACCTTTACCTTCCTCCTCAGACCTCCTCTTCCATCGTTGCAGGCATGTCCGGCAAGCGAGCTGCTAGGCTGTTCTGGTGGGTGTATGGTGACCATAAACTCTTCTTTCCTCTTTCACCCTCACTCCACAGCCTTATCCAGCACTCGTTTCGCAGGGCACGTCTCCAGGAAGAAGGCAAATGGGATGAGGTCGCTGATTGTGCCTTCGCTGGCGGACTGACAAGGTTTTGTCACTCGTCTCTTCAAAAGGACGCACTTTAGCCTACAATCAGGCTCCTGAGCGTCAGTAAGAGATGGTAAAAGAAATACCCAGCTCCTCAGAGGCTGTCCTTACAACCTGGTGAATGGCACAACCTTCCTTCCTACCCTGCTGTTAGGAAATCCTGTAACGGGTGGGGGGGCCTGGGACTGTGCCACAAGCGGTTGTCAACGCACATGTGCACTTGCTTCAAATTCAATGCCGCCAACCAAGATTGCTTCCGTTGTCATCACACCACTTGCCAATCCCCATTTGGTGCGGGGTCAAGCCACTGACCACCTGTGGCAGGTAAGGCTACAGAGTGCTGGTCCTGTGGCTCTCTGCTTGTCACAGGCAAGCAGCCCAAGACAAGCGTGACCCTGCGTCGTATCCCGGTGATGTGGAATAGCCCCTTGGGAGTTTTGCATGGATGCAGATGATGTTGAGTCGCAGACTCACAAGGAATAGGAACTCGCCGATTATGATTGGAGTAGGAGGAGTAGAAGAGGTGTGCAGCAGCCTGGCCATGCAATTCTTGGCGTGTCACCAACTCGGCTGCAAGCCACCAACGCATTCCCTGCTGGCACTGTCACAGGTTTAACCCCCAATGGCGCAGTGTACGTAGAACCTGTGTGCTTTGGTCAGACCCCAGGTATCAGTGGTCAGATGGGACCCTTGCCCACACTGTATGCCAGAGATGCCATGACTTCCTTTTTCCACAAGGGAATAAGATTGGGGATTTGCCGTTTGGGAAAAAAAATCGACCGGGTACCTCCAACGGCGTGTGTCCCAATAGCCACAAATTTTTTGAAGGCCCTCAGACTCCACATCTGGTTATGGTAAAAGCTGAACGGGCTAAGAGCTCCGTCAAGCCAGCTGGTCCGACGCCTGTCATGTGGTGACCTGTACTTGTTTTTTTCCGCTCACACAGTCCTTCACTTACACCTGACCGTGGCATATGATCTGGACTGTCTTCACAGCGAGAGGCGATTGGGCTGTTGGTTGAGAGGTGGCAAGGAGGACAGCAGTGTTTGCATTGGCTGAAGATGCTGGGACAGTGATGAGGAGGTGGCTTTGAGTGTGTGTCCTGCTGTAGCCATTGTTGATCCCATAGTGCGTTTGTGATGCGAGATCATGAGCCTTCTCAAAGTAGGTGTACCGAGGTGGGTTTTGGACTTCCCACACGTGCATTATCCTTATTGCACCCGTTGCAAATGGCATGCTCGCTATCACGGCAGACAAACACAAAAAAATGCCACACTGGCTGAGCTTTGCACTGACGCCATACTGGTTGGTGGCAACAGCATGGGTGATGGCCGTGCTGTCCTGGCTGACCCCAGTGCCGATACAGTTGCCTGCCTTGCCACTATCCCTTGTTATTACCTTCCCCTGCTTACAACTTCGTCTCTCCCCTCCTCCTCTCTGTCTCTCCATCTAAACTTTCCTCCCCCTGTTCCTTCCTCTCTTAGTGTGGCCCCCACGTGACATCCACGGACACATTGTCATCATCATCAACCGCTTCACTTATATCTGTCACCGTCACAAAGGAATGCAGCCCGGGTACAACATCACCTCATACAAACAACATACCAGCACCTCCATGTTGTAATGCTACCTGTCAAAAGGCCATGCCATGTCAATCTACTGCTCTGGCATAATGTTGCGCACACTCATCTCCTCTTCAAAAGGATTTGAGAACAACTCCTCACTGATGGGTCAAATGTAGCGGCTGTTGTGGCTAATTGGTGGTGGGGCAGGTGAGTGGCAACTTTGAGAGTGTCAGCAGCCGAGCATGCGCAGAGATGGGTGTGTCCAGGGCAGAGTGTTGGATGTGGAAGATTGGGTGTCCTCCTGTGTAACCAGTCAATAAGTCCCCAGCATTTCTGGGCCAAGGAATTTTCACCACCACGACCACGACAACCACGACCCTGCGGGATGGTCTGCCTCTGCCTGTCATTTTTATGTTTTTGCGTACAAGGCCCTGTAGCAGCAGATAACTCTGGGTGGGCACTGAACAGTTGGCACAAGGCTGTAAGGGACGAAAGCGTTGCACTTTTTAGTAATACCCTTTATGGATAGGGTGAAAAAAAATTGCTTGGTATTACACTTGCCACCAGATAACTGTGGCTGGGCACACCAGATGGCACAAGGCTGTAATGGACGGAAAGCCCTGCAATATTATTAATACCCTACATAGGGTGAAAATATCCCTGGGGTAACAAAGTGCCACCAGATAACTAGGGTGGGCACTGGCATGAGTGGGCGCAAAACACACTTGGCACCAGGCTTGTAAGTGGTGAAAAGCAGTGCAATAGCCCTAAAATAGGGTGAAAAAATCCCCTTGTGTACAAAGTGCCACAATATCTATGGTGGGCACTGGGTCAGTGTGGGCGGCACACACAGTTGGCACAAGGCTGTAAGTGGTGAAAAGCAGTGCAATAGCCCTTAAAATAGGGTGAAAAAATCCCCTGGGGTTACCAAAGTGCCACCAGATAACTAGTGGGCACTGGGCCTGTGGGCGCACACACATTGGCACAAGGCGGTAAGTGGTGAAAAGCAGAATAGCCCTTAAAATAGGGTGAAAAAATCCCCTGGTGTTACAAAGTGCCACCAGATAACTATGGGTGGGCACTGGGCAGTGTGGGGCACACACAGTTGGCACAAGGCTGTAAGTGGTGAAAAGCAGTGCAATAGCCCTTAAAATAGGGTGAAAAAATCCCCTGGGGTACAAAGTGCCACCAGATAACTATGGGTGGGCACGGGCAGTGTGGGCACACACACAGTTGGCACAAGGCTGTAAGTGGTGAAAAGCAGTGCAATAGCCTTAAAATAGGGTGAAAAAATCCCTGGGTTACAAAGTGCCACCAGATACCTATGGGTGGGCACTGGGCGAGTGTGGGGCGCACACCACATTGGCACACGGCTGAAAGTGGTGAAAAGCCAGTGACATAGCCCTTAAAATAGGGTTGAAAAAATCCCGGGTAACCAAAGTGCCCCAGATAACTATGGGTGGGCATGGGCAGGTTTGGGCACACAACACAGTTGCACAAGGCTGTAAGATGGTGACAAAGCCGTGCAAATAGCCCTTAAAATAGGGTGAAAAAAACCCCTGGGGAACAAGTGCATTCAAATATGAGAATGGCAGTAGGCACTGTGTGTGTGGATATGAGGCTGAACAATCACTGCCAGCAGCCCACAGCAGGGCAACAGGGTAGCGAAAAAAAATAGCCCTAAAAAGGGCTTTTGGGGTGCTTTCAGGGACTCTTGTCCTGCAGCAGAGTTGAG
>CM070035.1:151665444-151679787 GCA_036250615.1 Ptychadena robeensis | reverse complement strand
CTCCTCCGTCCTCCTCCTCACCAATACCCCAATACCCCCTACCCTCACAACTGTGTACTATATGGGCACACAGTTTTTGCGCTGTGATACCAGAGACAAGCGATGTGGTATTGGTGAGACTGAGAACTGTAGGTGCATGCTGCTCCAATACCACAAACACACCCCCCCCCATCTGCAGACCAGAGTGATTGTCGACACAACTCTCTCCCTGAACTGTACAGGCACACCACTTGTGTTTAGGAGGGTGCCAGGGACTGTGGGGGGCCGCCGGGGCATATTGCGCATAGCAATAGAAACGGCCCTGTGAGAGCTGAGCATGCTCAGACTGGTTTCACTCTTGTAGAGATACAATCAGGCTGCAGAATGTCATTGTAAATGGTGACAACTGGCAGAATGACCAGGTATGTTCATTTGAGCGTAAGCTTTACAATAACCTCACTAGCGCTGTTGCAAGGTCCAAATTTCTGTACCAAATGCACACCATAGACTTAAATGGGATTTCTTTTATGTTGTAGGCCTGTAACTTCCCAAAATATGTCCGTACAAGGGTCTAATAGACATCCAGAATATAATAATGTTTGAATAAACATACAATCATGTAAAAAAAAAATTACATAAAAATAAATAAATGAATTAAAGGTATCATCTGAATGATAAAATCTCTAAAATACTTCTTTTGTATGATAGATTTCAAAACAGTGTGTATTTTTATTTATGTTTTGTTTGTAATAAAATTTTTATTACAATTGGAAATGTGTTTTGTTGGGGGTTTTTATCACTTTATCCAGTTAACTTTAAAGGGGCACATCTGGAGAATCATACTGAAACAGTTTTCTGTGCAATTTAAACACGGGAGGTGACATCACTCGGGGGTGTATATCGACTTCAGCGAAGAAGCCAGTTCAGATGATCGGAGCCACCGGGACAGCACAGAACTGTAAATATGCGCTGCCGGGGCTCCGATCTTCAACGGACCGCACCATCTCGTCCAGAGCAGTACTGACAGGACAGCGCTTTAGGAGATGGTGCAGGCGGAAAGCTAGGGGGTTTAACATATCAGCTTGTAGTGAAAAAACATGTTGAAATTTTGTGATACTTTATTGCAAAGATTGTGGTAATTATCAATTTAAAATACAATACGAATTTTGTGGTGCCATAACATGACGGTGCGATGTCTGCTACAGTGACATTGCATTGGAGTGCAATTTAACCTCACTGGCATTCCTTCCAAAAGAGGTACAAAAATTGATCACATAGTCATATTTTAAAATTTTGTAGCTTGAGATGTGTGGACTGTGGATGCTTATGCCTGTCTATGACTCAGGTATACTGCCAAGGTGGTTAAAATGAAACGGATTGCAGTGACCAGGATATGATGTCTACATTTCATCTTTTGGCTTTTTCACATCTAACCCTTTTTTTTTGCGAATTTTAATGCAAAGTGACGATTTTCGCAATATTCGCTTCACCCCAATATTCATTTAAAAAACTGTTGATGGTGTTGCTAAGCTCTTGTTGCATCCTTCCCATTTGTCCACTTGCATTGAGAGGCATGTGTAATGGATAAAAAATACAGAATATCTGGAATTGCGAATATTTGGCAATATATTCACCATCTTCGCGAATTTCCGAATTGCCGATATTCGCGATTAATATTCGGAATCCGAATATTTGTGATCATCACTAGTGTTAAAGTGTCACCTTAGGGCAAATGTGAGACTAGGTGAAAGCAGGTGATGTTCAGCTTCTGCTTTTTTTTAAATATAAAAAGAATTGAGACTAAATAAAATACAAGTGGGCAAATTTCGAAAGGCCCCCTGCAACATCTGGTAGAAATCTAAAGCTTAAAAATGTAATTCGGGCCAAAATCGGCCACCAAATCGATCTCAGTCATTACAAGCATAATAATCATCTATTATAATTCTTAGATTGATTAATTTATAAGGTTATATCTCCACTGCTACTTGTCTGCAGCAGCGGCTGTACGGCCAGAAGGTGGCCCAGCATAACAAGAACAGCCACAAATGTGGAGCCAAGAACACAGCGGAGACATACCCTTAGTGCTGGTACACAAGGAAGCCCCATGATGACGTCCTCATGTCATCTGGCGAAAAATGGGGTAAAAGTCGAAATGTGTATGGGGGGTTTAAGTAATATACCTCAAAATAATTTTAAACACGTTTTTTTAGATATTGCTCTTACTCTCTATATATTATCTATGAAATGTAATTAAAGCCTCAAGGCAACAGCTTGTACTTTAATGTGTTAGTTAACCTTTTACAGTCATGGAATATATTTGACATTTTATTCATCATTATCTTCTTTAAAAATCTTTCTTTTTTTAATTGAATTGCATAATTTAAGTCAGTTTCCAAATATAGGAATCTTATAATGCTTTTAGTATGAAATCGACCAGGCTCATTGATTTGGTTAAATTGGTGTCTAAAGCTGGCTATAAACATGAGATGACCATAGATAAACTGGTCGTCATCAGTCTTGTCACACATTGGGCCCAAAGCAATAACAAGCCGACATTTGTTGTTTCCAATACACTCCGCTTATTGAGTTGCTGTGTTAATGTGCATGTAGTAGAAATAGAACATGTCAAATTTAAATGCACAACATCGCATTGCAGTGCATGCTGCAACTCATGTAAAGGAGAGAGAATTATACATTTTGGTTCTTATTGTGAACAAGGAAACATTCACCTCAATGCAATGAGTAAATAAATGCATATCAATAATTATGCAAAAAAAATGGATGCTAGCTCAATTGCATTGAACTTGTGTCAGCATGAAGTTAATGAAATGGACATTGTGTGGATTTAGCTTGAGGGCCCATTTAGTTGTGCTTTTTTGCAGATATGTTAACACATGCTTTGTAACACACTCAGGTAGTACATTAGGGTAGTCTACCCTAGTATATTAAGCGTTACAGGTGCTTCTTGGTATGCAATTAAAATATGTCCATTGAAACACTAACACAAACATAGTTCCTAAGGCTAGGAAAGGTGGTTGTAATCAGTGGTGGTTAAATATATGGACAGTATGGGTGGTTTCCCAGGGGGACATGGGGGGGGGGGTAAACTGTCCATCTGCCTCTGAGCACTGCTGGCATCCCACTCTTGGTCACGGTTGTGTAGTTTGGATGCTGTTGCGGCAGTAGCTCTCTGCAAGGAACGTTTCTCCCCGACCCTCCGTTGCAAAAACCCCCCCCCCCAAGAGCCTGAAGAACATCCCTGTTCCCTAAGCAGCAACTGGGCATCGGCCTACACTCCTTCTGCTCTCCCAGAGACTCGACAATCCCACTCTGCCCAGCAACCTTCCCCCCCCCCCCGCAGTGATCCCCTCTCTGGGGGGAGGGGAGGCAACAGAGGGAGTGATCACCCACGGCACCAATCTCCATAGGACTCAACCCTTGGCAATGATCCATTGGGGTTTAATGAATATTAAACCCACTGCACACCTATGATTTTTGGTATTTTAGTGGTAGTCTTATACTGTACATGCATTTATACATGGAAATTGTAATGCAAGAAATACAATGGTATGCAACAAATTTAGTTTTAGGTTAGGTTCAGATCTATGCATTTTAACATGCATTTTCACATGAAATGGTCCATTCAATATATTATTATTATCTGGTATTTATATAGTGCCGACATTTTACGCAGTGCTTTACAGAGTATATATATATTTATATATATTTATATATTGTGGGGAATCAGCCTCAAACGGGCGCTTTCAATCACGGCAAACCATACGTCAGGTTCTCTTTAGGGCTCCTGCCCGTATTTATTCAATAAGTCCCAACAGAAATTACCCTCACAGGGGTTAATCCACAACACAAGTGAAAATACCAAGCCTTCTGGCATGCACAAGGTCCAACACAGGCTCTTCCCTTTTGCTCAGGGAAAAGCTATAACAGCCTGGCACCTAGACGTTCCTAGCCTGGGCTACACACTCCCTGTGTGCCCCCTGGTATCCACTGCTCCAGCAGCACAGTGTCTCCCCACCTCATCAGGAAGCCCTGACTGACTGGTCCCAGCTCCTTTTGGGGAGACACACCTGGCCATATGGGTCCAGCAGGTGTATCTTGGTGGAGTAGGAAGGCCCACCCAGTTCCTTCCATCCCCACTTCAGAGTCCAGATCTTTGTAACAAAAACATACCAAAACTGGGCAGCAACCCACTGTCGCTCCCAAACACTACTCTGGGCACCCTCCAGGACACACCAGCAGACCCCTTCACTGCCGCACAGGGACCACTTACACCATGACAGACCACCGATCTGTCACAATATATATATATTACTACCTGTCATGGGGGAACCCATTATAAGAATTTCCAGAAAAGTCATAATATATCCTATGTGTCTGCTCATGAAAATGCATTTCAATGCATGAAAAGATGCATCTAAACTGGACTAGAAAATCTATAGTTACAAAACTATAGGACCACCATTGCTGGCCTTCTTCATACAAGACTACTTGAGTGGAATGAATATTCCTTGTGTTTTCAGAAAGACAAACGAGTATAGGAAAGTTCTATGATTCTGAAAACAGGCTTCTTTAAAGCTCCTAAGTAATAGTTTCTTGCCATGTTTACAATTTCATTAAGCCTCAGTTCACTTCCTAAAATGTCAAAACTCTTACAGTATATTTTCCTAAGTAATTATGTATTGTGTGAACTTCATATAAACAGCTCCACCGTGCCTTACAAATGCCACAATATTGACGTGTTTCCACAACATGCAATCAGCCTGATGTCTGCTAGATGTCAGTGTTAATCAGCCACAGACACTCTGACAACACCCGAAAGAGACGTAATTAATTTCTAGAACGCCTGATGCCTAACTCTCAGTGTGTAGGTTGCTTTGGGTACAGAGGTATTGCACACTACACCCAACATATCAATTTGTTTACTTTATTCTATAATTAAACTCACTGCATTGGCTTTATTCTCTTGGCCTTTATCAGTTCAAGAAAAAAAAATATATACCAGATGAAACAAAGAAGATCATTGGATGTACACAATTAATTAAAGCTGTAAGTCTGAAAGATATTGTTCTCCAAATTTTTCCCATTATGCCTGAGTACAGGGATTGATATGCTAAGTTAGATTTTAATAATAACCCATGGGAGATGGTACTTATAATAATGTATGTAATATGTCAGATTTCAGCTAAGGCTTAGGATCAAAGCTGAGCTACAGTTAGATATAAAATAAAAACACCCCCCTCCCGTTAATGTAGATCGGTATTATTACAATAACTTGGTTACATGTATTTGTTGGATACAGCACATATTATTTTTGAGGGGGACCTCTGGGGAGGACTTCTGTGGTGACAGTTTTGTGTGTTAAGGTGGCCATAGACGATTCGATTTGTGGATGATTTTGTGACGATGGACGTTCAAACTTTAAATTCGCTCATAAATCAGCACAGAAATCAATCTGGCAACTTTTTAGATCCATCTATTTACTTTGGTACTATTTACAAAGTAAATGCCTGCACACAAAGGGTGTGCGGCCGATTCCCGGCACGATCACCCATGCGTGATGACATCATTGTGAAGAAACTAAACGCCTATTGTCGACTTAACTCATGAATGCATTTGCAGAAGTACAAATGCTTTGGCTTTTTCAACAACAAAAAACTTAAAATGTATACATAGATAGTGATGAGCAGCAAAATATTGCAAATGTTTTCACCTAATATTCGCATTTGCATAAATTAGTAAATTCGAGAATTTGTGATCTCCAGTCATTATTACCTTAATTTCGCAAATTGCCATTTGTACATGTGCATATTGCAAACGCATTGCACAATAGTTACTAATGTAAAAAAAAAATTATGAAGATATAGCACTGTATTCAAGATCTTGAATTCTCAAAGTGCTGATATTCACAATAAAAATTCACAATTATAATATTCGCAATCAACGCTATACATAGAGTACAGTTTACCTGGTAAATAGTTCAGTTCTTTGTTCTTGTAATGACCTTTTTTCACACTATAAGATGTATAGATGTTAGCAATTGGAATATTTGAGTTTATCACTACAATTCATCCCCCTGCAGAGACATAGGGTCTATGTGTGCAGGTAACTTTAGCCATACACTCTGTATAGGGAAACATTGTCCTGCTGGCAGATCATACCTGCCTCTGTTTGTGAGCTGGCTGAAGCTGCCCGCTAACATAAAGATCTGCCTCTTACAGTTTCCCCACCTCCTTTAACGAAGCTCCGATCGGCAGAGCAGTAGGCCTCTGTATCTTTACTGGGGTTAGACTAAGCGGGATAAGGGTGCATCCTATATAGTGGAGCATCTTATAGATTGCAAAATGTGGTATGTAGGGGTACAGGACTGCATAACCCCCCAGGCAATCTCATTCGCTCATCAAATCTTTGGTGCCTAAAGTGGTATCAACATGTAAAGAGAGTACTTGTCCCATGATTTCATCAAAACATAGGCCTAGGTGCGGGCAGCTGCCCAATGCCCCCAGTGTCACTGTTGACTAGAGGTGGTCAAATTTGTATTAAAAAATTCAACCATTTTGATGATTTTGAATTAATTACAAAGCCTCTGAGCATGGTATCATCACCAAACTTGCTGGAGATGTAGAGACGGGTTGGGGATATACTGCAAAAAAAAGTATTGATCTAACACAAAGAGTTTTTGCATAAATTAAATTCAAAGTCAAGTAAAATTTCAAAAATCTAAATTTGAACTTAATGTATGCAAAAACTATGTGCTAGAGCAAAAAGTATTGTTTTCAAATGTTCCCACAACCCTTTTCTACATCTCAAGAAATTTTTTGTGATAATATCATTTTCAGAGGCTTTGCAATCAGCTCACAATGTCAGCTAGTCAAATGACCATCTCTACTGATGACATCAGGGACATCAAAGCTGTCCGTGCACATGCCTGTATTTTCTGACAGGTAAGCTACCCTGTGTGGCTCTGGATTCCCCCAGTAATGTATGAATGTAATATGTTCACTCTGATGATTGATTTCAGAGTGCTGAGACAAAGTTGCACTATGCGATAATGTTGGTAAACTAACAAACAACTGTCTTTTGTACAATGACAACCATGGATTGAACTAAATCTACTGCAGAGGATTGAGTGAGTATTGTATTGCAGACGATACACAAGACAAGGCCCAATGGAATTGTGGCACAGGTCTCCAGCTCGAGGAGGCTAACTGTGCGTTGAAGTGTTTTGTAATGTATTGCACACTTTTTTGAGCATTTTAAAGCTAAATGGCAGCATGGAAACATATGTAACCATGCGTTGTAGGTTTTTCTTGCCCATGACAGCTAACACCTCCCTTGACAAGTTCTGCTCAGTTTTATCATTTCATTGGCTGTCCAAATAAGACTAATACCAATACACACACATGTACAATTCAAGAAAAACACATAAACAACGCGCAATATTGAACAACTCACATGGAAAAGTGTGAACCCGGCCTCAGCCTTCAGCTTACCTAACTGGTAAGTGCTTAACTATAGGCCTTCAAATACAAAATAAATTAAACAATGAATGCACTGAACAACTAAAACCTGATATTTCAGGTATTATTGAGGACAGAGTTGGTTATGATAAGTGTTCCAGAGTACACGGCATTGCTGAGTTTGCAAAGAAAATGTGACACTACCCTTGATGCATTGTAAACTTTAGCATTTTCCAGATTTATTAAGCAGATAAATTGCATTAAAAATATGCCAACAAAACAAATCCATTATGTTGACCTTGTATAGGTTACACGAATATCGCACTGTGATATATTGAATAAGAGAAAAGGAGGGGGGAAATCAATGTACATTTTCATTTACATATTGTGTTCACGTTGTATAATATAACTATAAGATATAGAGAACACATATTTGAAATGTTTGGAAAAAGAAAACCCATCAAAATAATAATGCAAACCTATTTCTATGATATATAGTACCTCTCAAATACAGACTTTTTCTTTACTTTATATTTTACAACAGGTGTCATAATGACTGGACGTGATGGGAAATTTCTCCAGAGGGGATATGGACAGCAATAAATACCTAGGATTATTGTTATTAAAGCGGTTTTAATCTCAAATGAAAAAAACCACACATACATTAAACAGACACAATACTCACCTGTCAGCAGTTCAGATCTTAATAAAACTGCTACACAAAAAAACCCCACAGCAAACTCACCCTACTCTCCTTGCAGTTCTCATGCTGGCATCTTAGCTCCTGGAGACCTGCAGCTACTTCCACCCTCACTGCCCCCTCTCTCCTCCCCCCCTCCACTCCCCCTCCTGTCTCTTCTCTATCGGAGCTGCAGAGCTGGGGGGGGGGGGCTGTGTGTGGAGGGGGAACCAGCTGCTGACAAGTTCCTGCCTGGGAGAGATGTCCCAGACATGACTTCAGCTGCCTAGGCGCGACGCAAGGCAGTGGGAGGGGCGCACTCATAAGCAGCTTCCCTCCTGCTGTCGGAAAAATATTTTATTTTTACAATTAAGGATCTCAGCAGTATCAGGTGAGCTGAAGCTGATGACCTCCCAGGTGGTAGGTCCTTATATTTAATGCTGACATATTACGCAGTGGTTTACACCGCATATAGTTATATGATTTACTGTCCGCCAGAGGAGCCCCTACAATAGTCATTTATACATCACAGTCTAAAGCCCTCCACACATGGTTCGATTTTTCAGTCGATTCCCAATTGATCGATCGCTGTGTGAGGTCTCTGGGAATCGAACATTAAAAACCCTTGTTTGATTGATCCCGCTCAAACAAATGTGGATTAAACAGGGAACCAACATGTTGGTAACTCCCTGTTCGATCTCCAAACATGTTGGTAACTCCCTGTTCGATCTCCAAACATGTTGGTAACTCCCTGTTCGATCTCCAAACATGTTGGTAACTCCCTGTTCGATCTCCTTTATTTGTATGGGGACACGGTTACCCATCAACCATGAATGGATTGCGCAAAGTGGTGTGCATAGATTTACCAAAACGATTGACCACTCTGTGTTTCGTTGCATCACCAAACCACACTTGATCGCATGGGTATCAACCCGTGTTTGGGGGGCTTAAATCATATGTAACTAACACTTTCTAAGTACAATTTGGGGGGAACCAGTATGTTCTTGTAATGTGGGAGGAAACTGGAGCCACACAGGCATAGGGTTAGCATACAAACTCCTGACAGAGATTGCCTGTTGCCCCCAAAGCTCGGTCGGCCAGAGAACAGACATGAACGGACGATGCCATTAGTTTGAATGGGGACCAGCGTCTCCGTCTAAACTTATGTTTGGCACACAAAGGGTGCCCCCCGATACTCTAAGCGATGGAGAGCAGCGTGATCACGTCATCACGTTGCTCTCCACAGCTCATCTGTCGGTCCTCACTCGCTACGTGTGTATTGATCTTAACAAGGTTTCTGTAAAAATAACTCTTGAGGATCCTGGACTGTTGACAAACTAAACAAATAGTCTAAATTATATGCAAACTATATCTACTAAATCACATTCTTGTAAACGTCAAACTTGTTTTTTCCATGTCGTCAGTAGCTAATTTGTCAAGAATGTCTAAATTTGCGTATAATTAAAAGGTGTTTATCCTATTTATAAAGTTGTGAATGTGACTTCCACCAAACATTTAATGATGGAGGGGGAATCAGTTAAAATAAATATACCAATACCACCTCACCTGCATTTAAGGGGTGATGTAAAAATATTAGATCATATACATATACATCACATACATCACAACCTTTTACCTAACATTCACAACAAATTTCTAAATGAGAGAATTTGTGATCTCCAGTCATTATAACCTTCATTGTGAAAAATATTTTCGAATATTAAATGTGAATATTCATAATATTTTCATGATCTCCACTATGTGCTGATGTATCTAGAATATTCATGATTATAAAGACATAGCACTCGATTCAAAATATTTGCAAATTCTCTTGCGATGTTCACAGTTCACAGAGTTTAATATTCGCGATTAACACTATTGTTTAACCGGAACCTCCTGTGTTACAGTGGCTACCTTTGCCACTGGGACTCTATTGAGCTCTGTATGTAACCACCACATGCAGCAAATTACTCACACAAGCGCTCCTGTGTACTGGAGATGGTCGCATTTTTCGACTTGCTGACTTTGTGAGCTGATTGCAAAGCCTCTGAACATGATATCATCACCAAAATGACTGAAGATGTAGAGAAGGGTTGTGGGAGCATTGGAAAAAAAGGTTTTGCTCTAGCACATGTCGTTTTTGCATAAATTAAGATCAAGTGGAAATTTCGACTTGACTTTGAACTTAATTTATGTGAAAACTATTTTTGTAGAGCAATTTTTTTGTAGTGTACCCCTAACCCTTCTCTACATCTCCAGCAAATTTGGTGATGATTAGAGATGGTCGAATTTTTGTGACTTGCTAACTTTGTGAGCTGATTGCAAAGCCTCTGAAAATGGTATCATCACCAAAATTTCTGGAGATTGACCACTCTGTGGTTCGTTGCATCACATTACTAGACTTGATTGCTTGGGTATCAACCCGTGTTTGGGGGGCTTAAATCATATGTAACTAACACTTTCTAAGTACAATTTGGGGGGAACCAGTATGTTCTTGTAATGTGGGAGGAAACTGGAGCCACACAGGCATAGGGCTAGCATACAAACTCCTGACAGAGATTGCCTGTTGCCCCAAGAGATTGCCTGTCGCCCCAAAGCTCGGTCGGCCAGAGAACAGACAGTTTTTGCATAAATTAAGATCAAGTGGAAATTTCGACTTGACTTTGAACTTAATTTATGTGAAAACTATTTTGTAGTGCAATTTTTTTGTAGTATACCCCTAACCCTTCTCTACTTCTCCAGCAAATTTGGTGATGATTAGAGATGGTCGAATTTTTTGACTTGCTAACTTTGTGAGCTGATTGCAAAGCCTCCGAAAATTGTATCATCACCAAAATTGCTGGAGATGTAGAAAAGGGTTGTGGGAGCATTTGAATAAAAAAAGGATGGCTCTAGCACATAAAGTTTTTGCATACATTAAGTTAAAAAAATCAGATTTTCGACATTTTGACTTAATTTGTGCGAAAACCCTTTGTGTTAGAGACATAATTCTTTTTTTTGTAGTATACCCCCAAACCTTCTATACATCTCCAGCAAGTTTGGTGATGATTCCATGTTCAGGGGCTTTGCAATTAACTTGAAATCGTCGAATTTAAAGAAAAAATTCGACCATCTCTAGTGATGATACCATGATCAGGGGTTTTGCAATTAACTAGAAATTGTTGAAATGGTCGAACCATCTCTACTGTGTAGTGATGAGCAGCATAGGCAATATTCATATTCACGAAATATTACACATTTTTTGCCTAATATTCACAATAAATTCTGAACTTTTAAAGTTTAAAGACCTTTAATGTTTGTTCAATGCTAGATACATTACATTTTAAATATCCCTGTAAAGTGTACATCTGGGAGAAAAGTAAAATAACAGCTTAATCTGGGAACACACGTATAGATATGGGCAAGATCGATGGCCACTTCAAGCACCGTGCGCGCTCACGGCCATCTATCTGGCCCATATCTAATGCGACCATCCTCATTTTTTGAGCGGGACCAATCAATCCTGCTCGAAAACAGGGACATCAGACATGACCGTAAACCACGGTCGATGTCCATTGCTTTGCATGGAGACTGTGTGTTCCCAGCTTAAATGTGTTTCTCTATGTTTGGTCTCTTTAAAAATGCTTTCTACCACTGATGCACTCTGACCATAAGCAACATTGGTTTGCCTATTACCACTAACTGCATCCCTTCATGGAAAAAAAATCTTAGGAGATGCTTCTTTAGCCGCTCCTGCTAGAATTTAAAAACTGCTAATAAAAGTGGATCTCAAAGGGAACACTGTAAAAGAAACACAGCCACATTTTAGAGGGCAGAAGGTTTTGGAGTCGAATTCCAGAAATGGTTATTTTAAGATATATATGTGTGAGTCTGTGTCAAAGATATCCACTGATTAGTATTATAACCTTTTATTCATATAGCACCAACATTAGAGTTGAGATGCAACACAAGATAACACACAGGTGCAGGTTATAACACAGGAGGAGATGAGAACTCTGCCCAATCAGGCTTACAACCTAATAGGTGGGGGAACAAGGTATACAGTAGGTAGAGGGGATGGAACTGGCAAAGATGATAAGAATGAGAAGATGGGCAGGCCATTTTGAAGAGGTGGGTTTTCAGGGCTTTTTTGAAAGTTCTAAAAGTGGAATGATTTTTAAAAGTCTAATGGGACAAGGGAGAGAGTTCCAGAGAGAAGGAGCAGTCCTAGAGAAGTCTTGAAGCCACTAATGTGATGATGTTATGAGTTCTGATGTCACCAGAGGAGCTGAGGGGGCTGTTTATGTACCAGGTTATAAATGTAAGTAGGACAGAAGGTGTGGAATGCTTTAAAAGCAAGGCATTCAAATTGTTATAATTTATGCAGGTAAGTTTATGCATGAATGTTCCCAGCATTGCGAAAAGTTTACTTTAAAACATCTTCGAGTAAGAAAAGAAAAACTGACATACTGGCTAACTTGAGAAATACACAGGTAGTTTGTATTTCTAGTCATCAAAAGGCATAGCTGCTGTTTGACATTCACACGGTGAAGGCAATAAACAGCAGCATGCAGTATGCATAAAGTCTAACAAGGTAAATAAAATGTTACTGTTAATTATCTCCCAACTGTACTGCCATTTATACTTTTTACTATGCCTCGTAGCCAGGCTGATACGTTTTTTTGACTTTTTCAGCCATGTAGAATAACAAAAGTTTTGTCAATAAACACAAAGACGACGCCATAAAGTGTGAATAGATACACATGTTTTTGTAAATGGTTTCCTAATTAAAGAACACATTGAGATCTCATCATGATACATTATAGTATTATAAACAAGTGGTAATAGTCATTTGTTGTTTTATACCCTCTTGGCTTGCATCTTTCTCTGGAAAGACGACATATTTTTGCAGCATATGGGCTTCAACGTAAAACTTTAGTATTGTTTCACTGCTATTCCAAATCTACTTTTTACAGCAAATCAAGGAAAAAAACACAATGAAGAGGCAAGCAAGCGTGTTTCTATACAAGACATGGGCTTAGTATTATTAGCTATGCTTTACTATGTAATATGGCATATCATTAAGGGGCACTTGTTATTATAGAACAAAGTCAGAAAAGAAAAGATACTTTCCCTTTGCCATTGTGAAGATTAAGGAACAATTTTTTAAAGCAGGTTTAAAACTTGTAAACTAATTTTTTTCTTCTAGTTTTACGTACACATTTGTCATAGTATTGAACAACTATAATGTTGCCTTTATCTAATGTTAAAAACATCTTTCTGCCCAAAAGTGTTAGGCTAGGGCTCCACTATGCGCTGGCACTGACATCCGTTGATGTCAGTGCAAGCCTCCATTGCGTTCATGTGGACACGGATGGCTGCGCTGCCATCAACGTGACAAAGGCTCAGACCAATGGATCAGGAGCTCTGAAGGGCTGTGTAGGTAGCCCTGTCATAGCCCCATTGCTGTCAACCAGTGGCTTGTGCACTGCGCTAAAATCCCTGCGTTGCACTCAGGGATTTTAGCGCATGTGGAGCCCTAGCCCTATAATAGGTTATAATAATGTTTTTTTTGTAAAGTAAAGATTTGAACACTTTTTTGCCAACTTTTTTGCCAAATTTACCACTTTGGAAACATGTCATAAATACATCTTAAATGTATTTGCTTTTAACTAAAACGATCACCTACTTTCTAGTATTGCAAATAACAGGGCTTAAAAGGTTAAAAAAATGCAGTGTCACTCGGCCTCTCAGTGGACGTCCAAGTCTGCGTGCGCAAGAAGGCTTGGGATGGTGGACGCCAACAGTGATCTCTACCTTCCCAATTCTCCGTTCGCCCAGCAGCCTGCTGCAGAGACACTGGAGAGGCGGTGTTTGCCGGTTGTATTGATAAAAGTAGGGAGACAGGAAGAGTCTTGCTCCACCATCTTGGAGCCTGGAGGACTGGACCCTGTAAGTATGGTAGACCGGGAGCAAGGAAGAGGGGGAAGGTAATACGTTTTTTATGCTTAGGGAACAATTTACCCAGATGGAGTTTACATAAAGGTAAGTTATTTGTATTTTGTTTTCTACAGTTTAGAACTGCTTTAGTTTATGCAACATCCACATGTGCTAGAGCAATACTTGTTTTCTGGGGTGTACCCACTTAAAAAAGGCTCAGGTCATAATTAGTGATGAGCGGCATAGGCAACATTCGTATTCGCAGCATGCCGTGAATTTTTGGGAAAA
>CM070035.1:151624304-151651276 GCA_036250615.1 Ptychadena robeensis | reverse complement strand
AAATCCTTGGTGCGGATTTATAGTGTGAAAAAAAAATTTCTTGGCAGTTTTGCCATGGATTCCCCTTTGTCATGTCATTGTGCAGGTGTTTGACCCCTTGAAACAACTTTCCCAACACTATTGTGGCCAGAAAGGGGTCCCTTTGTTTTTTAAAATTCGCCTCCCATTGAAGTCAATGGCGGGTTCGCGTGTTCGCGAACTTTTGCGTTAGTTCGCGTTCGCAAAATCCGGGTTCGCGCCATCACTAACAAAGAGCCTATAAGTGTGTACCAGGCCTGACTGAGTGTTTCCTGCAGGTTTGTGTAGAAAAAAGCGTTTGCCTAGAATACAGTGATAGGGACCTTTCGCACCTATAGGTCTCCAGTAATGCAGAGGTTTGGATGCACCATTTGGGTTGGGTTGGGTTTGGGTTGTGCAGTTTCAGAAAAGTCCTGTGGCACATAAACGTCACAACTGTGTCCTGTAGAAATGTAGGGATCAGTGGTAGGCGCTACGTAATGCTTAGGGAAGTGTTGGCTTCTCGAAAAACTACATTTATGTATTTGGTTTTTTTGGACCACAGCCTGTAATTGGTCATGTGGGCTGCAATAGGGAGAGCATTTACCATTTTCTTTATGGTATCGTAAATTATACAAAGCTTCATTTTTGCAAAGGAAGTGCTTTGAACACTAGTGATGGCCAAACTGTCCACCAGTGAACTGTACGGGTGTTTGTCTATAAGTCTATAATTCTTCCTCTGGCCAGACCTTTCTGTGCCTGGTCCCGCCAGAGGAAGAATTATTTTCATTAGAGACTGGGCAGAGACACCCGATCTTAATGTTTTATCGGGCACAGGCAGGATGTGATTTCCTACCAACGTCACTTCTGGTTTAGGAACAAGGAACTGTGCGTTCATTCCATATACCGGAAGTCACTAACGTCACTTCCGGTACAGCTCCGGTTCGAATTTGAACTTCCACGTGAACAGGCGGACATCAGACTTTTGGGGTGGGGTGGGGTGGATTCTAAGCTATGGAATCCCCCGTCCAAATCTACTGTTTACCTTTTATTGTAATTGCATTGTACTTTAACCATGTATACATTATTGACATTGTTATATAATCAGAAGTGGTGGAAATGTTGATATGAATGTGACTGTCATCTTGTTTTATCTTTTTTGTTCATGAGCCTCATGTTGAGGCACTAATAAAACTGATAATTTTTACTCAGACATACATGTAGTGAACCCTATCTACCTATTTACTTTACTTTCTAATTGTGGCCCTTAAAAGTCCCCCTGCCCTTGATTATTCAAGGGGAAAAACCATAGTGGGGATGATTACGTTGTAATTCACCCCTACTATCCTCTCTCTATATTTAGATTTGGGATGTGGGCCACCCTATTAGGGGAGATGCCACCTCTTTTTTGCATCAGACTTTTGTTCAAGTCAGATCTGCCTGTTCGCGGGCAGACAAGGCCAATATTCGGCCATCACTATTGAACACCTGATTGTACTTTATGAGGGCATGATAGAAGCTGAGACCACATACTGATGTCAGAAAGGCTTGTGCACAACTTACTTCTAGGGTAAAGGGTAAGATGAGGCAAATTCATGAACTTCTAACTTTTTATAGTTTATTGTTAATATCTAATATGCCTGCAGTTTCAACACCAGGACATGCTGTCTGATTCCAGTTGGTCCCACTCAATCAAACTACTAATGAATGATGATTAGTGTTTGTACACATACTCCAAAATGAAAGAAGAAGATCTCATTTGACTGATCAAGGTTCTGCCATGTTTACCCCTCAAACTCAATCTGATTTGGTTAACTGAATTCAGAAATAAAGTATCTACAGTTGTGCTCATAAGTTCTGGATGAGTTTATGATTTCTTAACTATTTTTCAGAGAATATGAATGATCACACAAACCCTTTGCTTTCACTCATATGTATAGGTTGGCTGAAGCCATTTATTGTGATACAACTGTGTTTATTTTTTTATACAATAATAACCACACAAACGAACCAAATTACTATGATCAAAAGTTTACATACCCCAGTTGATACCATGTATTGCCCCCTTTAATATCAATGACAGCTTAAAATAGTTGTGTTAGTTGTGGATGAAACTCTTTATCTTCTCAGATGGTAAAGCTGCCAATTCTTTCTGGTAAAAAGCCTCCAATTACCGTAAATTCTTGGACTTTCTTGTATAAACTGCACATTTGAGGTCTCCTCGGAGTGGCTCAATGATATTGAGGTCAGGAGACTGATGTGGTCACTCCAGAACCTTCACTTTATTTTGCTGTAGCCAATGACAGGTCGATTTGGCCTTGTGTTTTGGATCATTATCATGTTGGCATGTCCAAGTACGTCCCATGCGGAGTCCAGAAAGTCACAGACCTTGTACACACAAATTAGAAGCAGGTGAAAATGGTTACCTTTAAGGCATACACTAGCTAGGCTCGATATTTGTATCGATTCGAGCACAATTGATCACCGTGTGTGAATTTATACAAAAGGGAGCGGGCGCTAGTTCTTTAAAGCGGGATCCTGCTCATAGAAACTCTATCCAACAGGGAACCAAAATTTTGGGAAACCCTGTTCGATATACTTTACTTTAGATGGGGGCCAACGGGATTCAGGGCATGGCAGTGCTGCACCTCGATTCCCCTTTTAATCGAGGAATCTCTCCTCGATTGCACAGGCATCGACTCATGTATGGGGGATCTTAACCCTTTTGTGTCAAGTTGTGTGTATTCTATCAGGCCAAATCACCAGGGTGCAATTGATCAGGGTCATTTGGGTAGTTTGGCAATAACTGGCTTCAGCCAACCACTAACCCATCCTTTATTATGCCACTCAGTTCCTACCTCTCAGAGGGTTCACTCCAACATCAATTTATAGTGGAGTATTATCATTTGCTGGAAAATTAACCCATGTATGGTCTAATGTTCTCCACTAGGAAGTAGTTAAATATGGATGAAATGTGGTTGCACTGGAGAATTTTGAATACTATGTCCAGTGTTTGCTTTGGTTACTACATGCCTATGTTTGCTTTGTGTGAAATGTAAATGTGATTTATATTTCTCGAATAAAGATGTACATTAGTGCAGATTTGAAGAACTCTTTTTACTGGCCATGATTAAAGTACCCAAACACACAAAACACTATTATGTCTAATTTCGTTTGACATTCATAAAAAAAAGAAAAAGAGCCAGAACCCATAGATGAGACAATAGTAATGAAAGAAATATCTACCTGAAATGAATTTCATGTGGTAAGAAGTTTGTATCTAACCCAAAAGAAAACAGACACGTGTGAACAGGCCCACAATGGGATACAAAAGTTTCTTTGTATGTGACTGTTGGATAATTATCTGCAGATTCCAGGCACACAGCGGTGAGATGGATTGCTGGCCTTCGGCAGCTTTGTGTTCAGTTTTATATAGACGCTAAGAAAACAGCTGGTTTCCAACTGGTGAAAATTAAAATACATTTCTTCATGCTTTATAGTTACTGAGTTACACAAAAAAATACCTTACAACCTAGAACCTGCTGCTGATCTAGGAGAAGGAAAACCAAAAAAAAGGGAGGAAAAACTCTTCTTGTTCCCCAAAGGGAATCCAAGGTGATCCATGTCAGATAACATCTTGGATCACATTATACAAGGTTACTACAAAGAAATATTAGTAGCCATTGATATTATTTACGTTTAGAAATAGATCCGTAACTTATCTACTGAGTTGTCTAGAACAAGTCTCTGTGGAAATGTACAACTATACAATAAAGCTTTTCTAGGAATTAGAAATAATGCCTTAGACATAACTGAGCTTAGCACTTCGAGGACCTGGTTCAGTTGCCTTAGTCATATTAGCTTTGTCTGCTTATATCATGAATATTGTGCCTCTGCAGTGTATTTGATACTTGTCACTTGATAATGAACATCAGCTTCACCACTTTCCTATATACACTGCCTGTCCCAAAAAAAGTTGCCACCAAAAAAAAGGTCACACATTTCGTTTGACCGCCTTTAGCTTTGATTATGGCAAGCATTTACTGTGGCATTGTTTCCATAAGCTTCTGCAATGTCACAAGATTTATTTCCATTCAATTTTTCACCAAGATCTTCCATTGATGATGGTAGAGTCTGACCACTGTGCAAAGCCTTCTCCAGCACACCCCAAAGATTATCAATATGGGGTTAAGAACTGGATTCTGTAGTGGCCAATCAATGTGTGAAAAGTATGTCTCATGTTAAACAGGGGAAGGGGGCCATGGGAACTGATGGATCTAGGGCCTTAGTCCCAATCCTCAGCTCCTCAAACCAACTGCCTCACAGATTTCTCCCTGAACAGCAGGGACCTGGGGACTTTTAAGGCCAGGAGTGTAAATTTGTTAATAAAGTCAGTCAAGTATCACATATATTGTACTTATAAACAAGGTATGAACCCATCACATTGTATGAACAATATGCAAGAAAGTAAGAAAATAACAAATAAAATGAACAAATAATAAGGAGTGTCCATGCAGCATCATTGACTTGGTCCGGTTAGGTTTAATGTCCTTTAGAAACAAAAGATCAACAGTGTATGCTGAGTTATCGCTTGGGTCCTGTTTAGCGAAGGAGAGGGAAAAACAATGGGTCCCATGGACGGATAAAGGGATGAGTGACCCCGACATATGTTTCACTTATTGATTTTCCTCAGGGGGTCCCCATAAATGTCACAAGGGCCCCAAATTCACACATAGATGCTCCACAAGAACCCACGTATCCGGACGGTCACATGAACCCTAAGTGGAGGAACGAGGGGCCACCTTCTGGGGCACAGTGGCTAATTTATATTAGCGTACTCTGGTCTGAAGTATAATAAGGTCAAAAAGCCAAGAGGATCCTCCTGTTAGGTAGGTCAACTTATCCTCCTGTTAGGTAGGTCATCCGGTCGATATCCAAAGTATCCCCAGAGAGGCCAGGCTGTACTTTGGATATCGACCCATACAATGTGATGGGTTCATACCTTGTTTATAAGTACAATATGTGTGATACTGGCCTAGTAAGCCTTCGGTCTGTTGCCTCTAGCGCTTCTTTTGAAGAGAGCTGAGTTTAATAAGAGTACCTCTTATGTAGGCCTTGTATGCCTCCCATATCATTTGAGGGTGGCAGTCGGGCGTGCAGTTAGTCTCGAAGTACAGAGTCAAGTCTGCTTTGAGGGATTTGAGAAAGTCAGGGCAGGCCAACAAGGACTCGTTCAGCCTCCAGTTCCACTGAGGGGGGAGGGTGGAATGTAAGTCAAGAGTCGTGGTCACTGGGGCATGGTCAGAAATGGTGATGTTCTCAATGGTCGAGTCAGAAAATGCGTCAAGGCTGGAGTGAGATGTGAGGAAGAAGTCGATACGGGAATAGGAGGTATGTGTGGCAGAAAAGTAAGAATAGTCTCGGGTGGTAGGGTGGTGGAGCCTCCAAATGTCTACGAGCTGGTGAGAGTGCAGGATCCTACGTAAGCGCCTATGCGCTGACAGTGGGAGGTGTGAGGATTTTTTAGAGGTGTCGGCGTGAGGGTCTAGAGTGATGTTGAAGTCTCCACCCATTAAAGTTGTACCCTTGCTAAATTTGGTTAGGTCACGGAGAGATTTTTCCAAGAACGTAAATTTGATTGTGGTTTGGTAGGTAAAGATTAGAAATGGTAAGCAGTTGGGAGCCTATTTTCCCTTTCACGCTCAGGACCCGCCCCTCCTCGCCGGTGAAGGTATCTACATGTGTCCATGGGATGTCTTTGGAAAATAGGATCGAGACCCCCCTTGATTTTTTGTCGGGCGTGGAATGCCAGAGGGTAGTATTTGCTCTTGAGTGAGGGGACCTGACCAGATCGGAAGTGGGTTTCTTATAGGAGAACCACATTGGCTCTCTGACGATGACACTCATTGAGCACCACCCTCCTTTTTTCTGGGGTGCTCAGACCCCTGACATTGTAGGATAGTACTTTCAGGGATGGAATCATGGCGCTCCTACCACCCAGCCCCAGGGAGGAAAAGGGATGGGGAGGAGAGGAGCGTAGGGAGTACGGAGAGAGGGAAGGAAAAAGGGTGGGCATAGAGGGGGGGGTGGATGAGGGGGAGGAGTGAGATAAGGTGAGAAGGAGGGGGAATAAAAAGGTAATAGGAAAGAGAGTGAAGAGAAAAGAACCAAGGAGAGTGGGAGGCAAGGACGAGCCTAATATAGGCTATGGGGGAGGAAAAAAGCTAGAGAGGAGTGGAGGGGTGATCAAGAGAAAGAGAAGGATGAAAGTGGGAGGAGGGACAGAGGGAGCACTTTAAAAATAGAAAAAACAACAACAGTAAACACGTCCCAATACGAGACAACCAAGCTAACTGAAGGCTTACAAAGCCTGCTGGTCCGTGGTCCTTAGGGAGAGACTGTAGTCTCTGACCAGCGTACTGCCTAGAGTGGGGGTTGTGACTGACAGAGGCCATTCCAGCCCCCGTGCCACCTAGGTACAGTGTATATTGTGTCATAAAGAATTAACCAAACCTGAAGAGTAAGGGGAGAAAGGGGGGGTGAAGGTGATCAGTCAAGAGGTAGTCCAGCATTTGATCTCGGAAGTCCAGACCGAAGGCATGGTGTCGGCCGCTATGGTGCCTCTAGGGCAGGAGGGGTGGGTGGGGGGGAAGTGCACATAATAATAATAAAAATGCAATAAAAAGGCATCCGATATGGCGCAAATCACCTGCCATGGGCTTGTGAACGATTGGGAAACAAGGGGAGCGGCAGGACCCGAGTGCAACCAGAGGAAAACCGGGCGCCTAGCAAGGGGTATAGAAAGGGTGTGTAGTACTTAGCCATCTAGACGAAAGTCAATGTCTAGTCAAGGTCCTGGTCCTCATATTGCGATCCATTCTCCGGGCTCTCTGCGTACATATGGTTGTGCGGGTCTGGAAGGATCCCGGTCTGGTAAGTGTTGGAATCAGTTCGGCAGCTCGACCATGGGTAGATGAAGTTGTTCCAGGATGGGGGACACATCCTCTGGGGATTGGATTGTGTATTCCGTGGAGCCTGAACGGACCTTTAGGTGTAAAGGGTATACTGCAATTCTGCTGCCATGAGTTGAGACAGAAGGACAGGGTATTGCGCGACAGGTCTTGCATGATCTGTATGTGGGCCCCGTCAAAATTGATCGGCCGTTTCAGCTAGGCCTGTCTCAGGAGATTCTCTTTGGTACCGTAATAATGGACCCGACACAGGACGTCCCGGGGCCCGCCATTGGGCGAGATGCATCGGGCTGCTGCTCTGTGGATTCTGTGATGCTGGTCAGCGGGGTATCCCCCAGCAGGTTGCTAAAAATGGCCAACACGGTTGGTTTAAGTTTATCATTCGTAGTGGCTTCCGGCAGCCTCATGATGTATCTGGATCTGCGCCAGTAGAGAGTCATGGAGTGTGACTGAGTCAGCCATCTTGGATAGGGTTACCTCGTGTGCAGCCAGCCATTCCTCCACTGCGGCTACACGAGTGGTGTTGTCGGCAACTGCTATTTTCAGCGGTTGGAGGTCTTTCTGCCACGTCTCCAGACGGGCTACAAGTGAGTCAAAGTCCGCTTTGGAAGGGAGGTTTTGCAGCATCAGCTGCAGTACTTCAGGGAGTGCATCCATTACCTGCGGCCATGAGGGCTGGGAGCCCATCAGGGGATGCTGGGGAGAGGCCGATGCAGCAGACTCGCTGGACGGTGACCCCGGCGTGGAGCTCCACTCCGAACGGGAGGAGCACGGTTCCGGGAGTGCTGGAGGAGAGGCGGCCGCCATTTTGGAAGCAGACCTCTGGGACCTGTTCGGGTTCTGTGTGCCGAAAAACTGTTTGAACGCTTTGTCTTTCACGTTCGGCTTCTTGTCTTTAAGTTTGTGTGCACAGGTGCACATGATGAGAGGGTTTACGGGTGTAGAGGTTCAGGTTAATAGCTGAAATAGAGCGGTAGCAGCGGGAGCTCACGGGATCCACGACTTCATACAGCCATAGTCAGGCCACGCCCCCCGTACCAAATTTTTTTACAATACATAAAACATTAATTAGCACCTGGTCCATACATTTTGGCATCCCTAAATGTCTAAAGCCACAGATATACTTTCATAACTTCTATAGTTCTTATAGTTCTATATAAGAAAATGTATGAATGGTATTTAAAACCATTTAAAAACCATTTAAAGTCATCGATTACATGATTAACCCAACAACCTATTACAAAGAAAGACAAGACCCCGCAGTGGGGGAGGGAAAACGGGAGACCACAGAAGACCATGCCTGCCAATGACCACCCACCTGAAATGCACCTCAGTAGGTTTTAATATCTCCTTTAATCAATATCTTAACTATGTTTGTTTCCAAGTCCAAAACCATTTGGTTATGTTTTTATTATTTATTCTGGAATCAATTTGGTATGTAAATAACTAGGCCTTACTTTTATATCTTAGTTACAAGTTATTGTCTATAAATGTACTTTATCTACTTCCTTGTCGATCTATGTTTGTTATGCATGGGTATGGTGGGGTTATCCATATGTGAACTAATATCTACCATCAATGTAAACTTTTGAAATGTTTTATAATGGAAGATCTTTTTATTTATATTAAAATTTGGTTTCTCTACAAATAAATTACTTGTAGAGATGGTCGAATTTTTCGACTTACTAACTTTGTGAGCTGATTGCAAAGCCCCTGAACATGGTATCATCATAGAAGGGTTGTGGGACCATTTAAAAATTTTTTTTGCTCTAATACATGGAGTTTTTGCATAAATTTAGTTCACAATCAAAGTTGAAATTCCGATTTTGGAAATTTTGACTTAACTTTGAACTTAATTTGTGCAAAAACTGTTTGTGTTAGAGACAAACGTTTTGTTTTATGGTATACCCCCAACCCCTCTCTACATCTCCAGCAAGTTTGGTGTTGATACCATGTTCAGGGGCTTTGCAATTAACTCGAAATCATTTTCTTTTTTCATCATCATTTTTGAAAAAAAATTCGACCATCTCTAATCACTTGTCCTATAGTTATTGTTACAATGTTACACTGTTCACTTGTCAGCAAAGATTGTGGTGTATGATCTTGAGCCCCCATGATTGAAAGACTGGGAAGAATAGTGCAAGATGATTCTCTTTGTCAATTACACTGGAAATGAGAAGGGCTCTACCTGACCAACTACTTCCAAAATAATCTGTTAGATGATGACAAGAAAAAGTAAGCAATTTCTGTACAGAAGAGAAATTCATTGCAGCTAGAGTTTATCTCTCAATCTATTCAATTGAACAAATTACTTAAGCTAGGCATACACGATTCGATTTTAGTACGATCTGATTTTCGATCTGATTTCCGATCTGATTTTCGATCTTGATATTTTGATCAGACACCTATCATAAGCAAATCTAAAGATGTACAACATGGAAGGTCCGATTGGAATACGATCGTAATACAACCAAAATGGATGATTTTAGTTTCGATCACAAAACACAGGAAAGAGTCAAATATAAAAATGTTCATTAAATACAATCGCCCCGACCAACAAACACAATGCTACGATTTTAGTCCGTTCATTGTGCAATCGATGAAAATTTTCCAACATGTCTGATCATTTTCTGATCGATGTTTTGATAGGTATTGAACAATGTTCGCAGATCGAAACATGTGTGCAGTATACTATCTAAATCCAATCGATCTAAACTTTAATAGTTTTAGGTCGATTGAACATTAAAATCAAACTGTGTATGCTTAGCTTTAAAGTGGATGTTCACTCAAAATTTAAATAATAAATATTTTAAATGAAAACGTGACTTACCTCTGAGCTGGGATGATGGTGGTGTGGCACTTCACAATCCTAACAAATATACTCACCTGCTATTCCCTGGAATAGTGATGGCTGATCTTCGGCCATGTCCGTCCGCGAACGGGCGGAGCGGACTTTTAAAAAAGTCTGCCCGTTCGCGGACAGATTCAAATTTGAATCGGAAAACCCGGATGTGACGTCAGTGATGTCACATCCGGCACCTGGAACGCATAGTTCCTGGTTGTGTTAACCGGATGTGACGTCACTGACGTCACATCCGTGTTTGCAAGCCGGTATTTCACTGAAGACCGGGTTCTCTACCCGGTCTTCAGTGAAATATTCTTCCTGCGGCGGGATCTCGCTGCTAATGATCCCACCGGAGAAAGAATACAGGGCAGGACGAACACCCGTACTGTCCGCTGGCGAGAAGGAAGGCAAACATGCTTGTTTGCGGCCCAACTGTCCACCTTGCGGGCAGTTCGGCCATCACTACCCTGGAATCACATAAGAGATCCTTTCTCTAGCAAGTTTGGTGATACCATGCCCAGTAGAGATGGTCGAATTTTTTTTAACCTCCCTAGCTCTCTTGAAAGGTCAAGATTTCTGTACCAAAAGCGCACCATAGACTGTAATGGAATTTTTGTTGTTGTTAGCCTCTAACTTCCAAAAATATGTCCATACAAGGGTCTAATAGACATCCTGAATATAGTAATGTTTGAAACACACAATTATCTTAAAAAAAGTACATTACATTTTTTTTTACAAAATGTATAATTTGAATGATAAAATCTCTTGAATACTTATTTGGTATTTTTGTTTATAATAAAATTTTTATTGCAATTGGATATGTGTTTTGTGTTTGTTTTACTTTACAGTTATCACTGTATCCAATACAATGTCATTTGGGACCCTCTGAAAGGGTTAACTTCAAAGAGCACATCTTGAAATGACACTGGGGGTGACTTTCCAGATGTGCAGTTTGAAGATAGCCAAATTTGCATATGAATGTCTGGCCGACCCCCTCCTTCAGATCCCCCGGGACAGCACAGAACAGAATGTGCTGCTGCCGGGGATCTGAGCTTAGCTGGACGGCTCCATCTCGTCAACTGCAATACTGACAAGAAAGTGCTGGACGAGAGCCGTCAGAAGCGCTAGGGGGTTAACTAGCTGACTTTGTGAGTTGTTTTCCAAGCCCCTGAACAGGTTATCATAACTGGAGACTGTAGACTGTAGAGAAGGTTTGTTGGAACATTTGAATAAAAAAATATTGCTCTAGTACATATAGTTTTTGCATAAATTCAAAGCCAAAGGCACAATTTGGTCTTCAGAAATTCAGACTTGACTAAACTTAATGTGTGCAAAAAATGATTTGTGTTAAAGCAATACTTTTTTGTAATATACCCTGCCCTATGCTCAGGGGCTTTGCAATAAATTAAAAAATTCAAGCTGATCAAATTTTAAAAAATTAGAAAAAAATTTAACCACTTTCAATGCTCAGGGGCTTTGCAATTAACTCATACAGTTGAATTTTCAAAAAAGAATTTGACCATCTATCTACCATAGACAACCCAGAAAAAGAGAAATAAATAAAAAAAAAGTTGTGTGACTTAAGCTAGCCATACACGTGTCGGATTCCATGGCCAATTGATCACTCACCCGATCGATTCCGGCGATTCTGCCGGGAATCGCAGGTGTGATCAATCGGCCAATTAAGAGTATCCATCGCTGCATACCACCTTGTCCAACGGATTCCGGGACGATTCCGTGTCCGATTGTCCACCTCACAAATGGCAATTCCCCCTGATCTGGGCAGAATCAATCTGATGGAACCAACATGTTGGTTCTCTGGCGGATCCGATTCTGGGCCCCTGAACGATCGGACCTGATCGATTGGACAAGGTGGGCTGCATGCGATTCCGGCGCGATCGTTTGGCGTGCACGGAATCGATCGTGCCGGAATTCGGTGGGAATCCGACACGTGTATGGGGGCCTTTAAGTAGAGTTGCAGCATTTGCTGAATAACTTTTAACAACTGTCAGATTTTTTGTCATCTCCATAAACCAAGGCTTTCCCATATTTTTTTGGACAAAAGAAATCCAGGACCATAGAGTTATGAGAAATCGCAATAAGAAGGAATACACATGAGCCTACTCTTTCGTAATACTGAAAGACATAACAAATACTGTGACTTTACATATACCTACACCTTAATTCATCAATTGATTTTTCGTATTGCCTGAATAAATATAATGTTGAAGCTCTGAACTCAAATTCCAACAAACAATTGAATGAGTGGGAATTGTTTTACCTGCCAAAGAATAACTGCATAAAAAAGTGACCTAGGGCACAAAGCTTTTTTCCTTGCTGATGTATGAACAATTATTACCTCTTCTCCGATATAATAAATTGCTGGATTGCTTCCCAGTCATTTTAAATCAACAAATGATTAGATTGAGAAAGAGAATTCAAGATCTGATGGTGATGGTGATATCAGAATTAACTTTTATGAAGGCTTTGAGTTCTAATAACCACATTTGCAGTAGTCCCCCCAATTAATGCTGCCATAACAGGGATTGTAGTAGGCTGGCATCATGAATGGATTCAGATGCTTATCTCAAATTGAAATAAATGTTTATGTATTATCTCAATCAAAAGAAATACCTAAAAATGAATTCCTGCTTGAGATGAGAGAAACAAGTTGTATCTTAATTTCACATCCAGGACTGAAAACCCAGCAGGGGATAATTTTTAATTATTCCAAAATCAAGGTTTATATAAATAATTTTCCCATGGAAAATATTTTAATGATAGGAACTTTTTAATGTCTTTCTATAAAAATAAGTGAAGCAGTGCTTCTGTGATGCGACGGATACTAGGAGGTTAAAGTTCGGATTCCCTTTTAGCAGGTGAAATATTAACATCTGTATAACACCGAATGAGCCATTTTTCCTGTAAAAAGAAATTGTGAATCTAGTGCAACAATCACTTTGGGACATTTTAATTGCCTAAAGGTACCCATACACGTTGCGATTTTTTGGGGACCGATGCGACGTGTAAGGGTACCTTTACACATGAAACGTTGTTTTTTTAAAAGTTCCAAATGTTAATAATGCTGGAAAGCTTAGTTTCAAGCATTTTTGATACCTGTGATGCAACGCTTGATATTACAATCCTTATCCTATAAATATAATATTGATTTTAGGAAGTTAAAGTGGACCTACCACCAGAAATCTATGTTTTTATGAATGGCGCTAGAAGTGCCAATAATAGGGAGGAATGCAGTAAAAAAATGTAAAAACCTGTAATGACCATTTTAACAAGATAACCCTCACTTCCTGGTTCGCTGAAGGCAACACATGTTACCAGGGGTGCAATATGGCGGGTGGCCACGAGGGGGCGTTCAGTGATCATCTATGGGAATGTTCAAAGCAGATCACTGCTTCCTGTGACATGCTGCCTATTTCTGCCTAAAATAACCCAGGAAGTGAGAGGAGCTGCCGAATTATCTTATTAAATTGGTCATTACAGGTAAGTTTTTTTTTTCACTGCATTCCTCCCTATTATTGGCACTTCTATTGCCATTCATGAGAACATAGATTTCTGGTGGTAGGTCCACTTTAAGGGAAACACTTGATAAATACTGTATTTTTTGCCTTATAAGATGTGCGTCTAAAATGGCAAATGTATGACCAACCATGGCCAATAGACTATTCGGCCATCACCTGCGGACGATAGACTATTCAGCCATGGGTGGTCACGCATTCTATGCAAGAAATGAGATTGGATGTGGAGTCAGAAGCGGGAAGCTCTCAGAAGTGAGATCCGCCCGCAGGTGGATCTGATTCTGCCCCTACTCTCAGCTGATGGCTGGTAGCTCCATGTTATCAGCCACCCTCCAGCTGGGGTAAGAATCCATTTGCCAGATGGATTGTGTGCATATCTTTCCTAGCTGAGCGGGGGACAGATTAAGCTAAAATACAAATACAGTCTTTGCATAGACAGAGGTCAGTTCTCTGTCTATGTAGAGTTTTGCTCCGTATTGCAGAGCAGGGGACAGGGAAGCTGACAGATTCCCTGCTCCTTTGAAATACTGCACTGCCATACAGATACATGGTGCTCCGTCTGTTTTTTTTTCTTTTTTTATCGAATTTTTTCCAAAATTAGACGCTCCAATTGAGGATGTGTCTTATCAACCAGAACGCTTTATAGGTGGAAAAATACGGTACATTTGTGTTACCACCATAACTTAATATACAGCTATATAGATCCTTGTATAAACATGTTGAATATAACTGACACACTATATTTAAATTATTTATTAGCTTAGAATGAATTCACTGTTTACAGCCTATACAGTGCATGTATAGGCACATTTTTGTAATTTATTATTCATCTAATGGAGACACATGTTCCACTGACAACTGTGAATGACAAGAACTGTTTTCACTTTTAAGTTCCTTGTTGGTAAAAAAAAAAAAAAAACTATACCAAAACAGGGGTAGAGGGGAAATGTTTTTTATCCAGGCACGATTGTTCTGAATTATCTAGAATTTTAGATGTATGTTTATAGTGGTCAAGCATTTCATATAGCTTAGAAACATATACAGTATGTTGATCTCTTTCCTTACGTTGCCCTCATCTAACTTGTAACATACCCCCTCCCCCTTCTGCCTCTCTCCCATTTTAAAACGTCCTAATGACTTACAGTTGATAGCTGCTAAAATATGGCATGCCAGCATTTAAAGTCAGTTCAAATAAATAACATTAATGTCAAGTTGAAATTTAACTTATACAATCCTACCCAAATAGCACCTGTGAAAAGATTTCCGAACTCACTACCTTCACACAGACTTCCTCTTCAGTGCATCAGCACACCCCTGGTTGTGGGAGCACAGACAGTGCACTTCTGCTCCAATATCCAAAAACAACCATCAAAGTTGACATACATATTTTCAAAATAAAGATTTTGGAGTTTTTAAAAACCTTTAAAATTGCAGGAGTATAGGCACAAAAGTGCAGGATTAACGTTGAACTTAAATTATGAAAAAACTTCATGGAAAACTTTCTTTGTTGCAATGTTTCACACACCCTTCTCTTCCTCAAAAATAGGTTTGGTGATGATATCATGTTCAGTGGCTTTGCAATTCACTCACAAAGTCAGCAAGTTGAAGAAAGAAGAAGTTGAAGCATCTTTACCTCCAACATGACCATTCATCAGGATTAAAATTAGGATCAGATAAGATCAGGATAAAATACTCTAAAATTCTCTTGGCCAACACTTGCAAATAGTTTGACTAAATGACCTTGTCTATATTTTATACATCTCAATGATAGTAAGTAGTGATGGCAGCATAGGCAATATTACCTAATATTTGCAACAAATTTGGAAATTCGAGAATTCGTGATCTCCAGTCATTATTACCTGCATTGCAAGATTTTCGCAATAAATTTTGCATAATTGCAATCAATATCAAAATTATTAAATATTCGCAATTACATATATTCTATATCTTCACAAGTTCTCGAAGTGCAGATATTCTAAATATAAATTCACAATTTGAATATTCACTATTAACACTTACAATAAGTGCCCAAACAAGGACCTTTGTCACAAGAGAACTGTTGCCCCATTTGTTCTCATAAAGGGTGCCAAGGGAAGCGTAACTCAGTTGGACTTGTTGGAAGGTTCCTACAGGAGGAGCCCTGAACTAGACCCTATAAAAGGGTTGGTTGCCAATTGTTTGTTGATCTATGTTGCTCTTTTGAATAAAGGTTGAGTGAGCAGGGGCTAGAGACTTTCTTCCCAGCAAGATAGAACACCCAGTTAGGAAGCATTCGGATGGCTTCTGAGCAGCCCACAATTGGACTCTGCTCTAGGACAGGTTCATTGTGATTGGTAGCATCCATGCCTCTGGGAGTGCAGGGTGTAGAAAAGTGACCTGGCTCCCTGCATCTGCAAAGTTCAGAAGAACAATACACCAAGACAGGGTGAGATCCAGAAGGGCTCCTTAGAGACTGATACCAACTTTGCGGCGTGACCTGAAGGCCATGGCACCTCGTGTTGGGTAAACCTCCATACTGAGACTCTTTTATATTTCTCTAATAAAAGTTATACATTTGTTCTTTAGTTATTCTGTATTAAAATTCTGTATTAAAGCAGCTGTTAATTTTATTGGTGTGTTTCCAGAGTTATCTACTCTTGTACCTGCACTGTCACACCTTCATGACCAAACCACTGGGAATTTGTCTGATTAAATCTGTATATATTATTAGAATAAAAATGTTAAAGATTAAATTGCATATTATTGATTAAGATGAGAGGTTAAATTGCATCACATATTTCACCTAATTTTGCTTTTAAAAAGTGTGAATTACATTGGTGATTTTCTTATGCAGTAGGCATACATTCGAGCTTACTTTAAATCTTTCTCTCACATAAAATTCAGAGCTAAAGGGATCATCGGTTCCCCAATATTGAACGCATTGATTTTTTATTTATTTGAGATATTGCTGAACTGCTGTTTTAGCAGTCTTTGTTGACACAATGATAAAAGGTCAGTGGCCTGCTGACTATCAGAACTGTTCAGTAAATCAAGCAGCATGTCCCAGTAATCCATGGATCTCGCTGCCTCATTAAAATACAATTACCCTCGGCATGATTGGCAGCTGTCTGCCCGGCTGTGTGTGTCCAAAGCGAGCTTAGAGAGTCAGGATCAATCTATTGTTGGCCCCCGAAGATACTCACTGTAACGTTTGCATTTGAAGCACATCAGCTGCAGCTCGTTTGAAGACACCGGGGAGTTGTTCTCTTTGTCACAAAGTGCTCATTTTACCATATGGCTCTTTTCACTGAGAATAACCCGACATAAAGCATGTCTGTTGTCATGCTTAACAAGGGTTACAACAAGCTTAGGGCAACTGCAGCCAAACAGCACAATGCATGGTTATGTAACACACAAATAGAAATAGTTCTGCTTACCTAATGACTTATGAAATTACACTCTTACTATTTTCATTCAGTCACCCCTGTTTTATGCCTGGTTACATTAACATAATTGACTGTACATTTCATAATCTGTAATTTTGCAGCCGGCCCTATTCGTTTGCTTTTTTCATGCTATTTGGAGAAGCAGTAAGCATTAGCATGTGGGTTCTCAGTTTTCACCTACCTGCAAGTCCACCTGGGTACCACACATTGTAACCAGCCACTTTAACCACCCTAGTGGTCCCATTATTTTATTAAACCACTTCCTATGAAAAATACAAGCCGATTGCCATGTAAGTGGTTGGCATTTCCCACCCCCATCCCTCTTGCACATTCCCGGTATCACCACTGATGCCGGGGATGTAAGGACCTGGGACACCTATGTCTGTGGTGAGAGAACCCTCTACGACTTCTTCATTGACATTAAGGAATAGTGATGAGCAGCATAGGCAATATTTGAATTTGCGAATAATTCTACATATATTCAATTCGATTTCAAATATATAATAGCAAATATTCGCAATGTATTCATTCACATTTACATTGCCTTAAAAATGAATGGTATCATTTTCGCTAAGCATGTTATGCATAGTTATGGCCGAACTCCAAAGTCAAATCACTTGAATAGTACAAAAATCTGCACTTGAAGTAAACATCCAACTTCCCTTTTATAACATGCACACAGCAAAACAGCAATTCCCCATGGGGTCTAGAGGGGAGTATAGGGTGGCCAAATTTGGTAAAGAAAATTCCCCCAAGCCACACTCAGGATTACTGTAAATAGGGTTATAGTGAACCTCTGCTTTGGGACAGTAGATCAAAACAACCTGGTTATAGAGATAGTTGCAGATTTTCAACTATTTAGGAGATATTTGCAAAGCCCCTGGTTTCATCACCAAAATAAACAGAAATGTAGAGAAGGGTTGTGGAAGAATAACAGAAAGAAACAATTGTTCTACCATGTGTAGTTTTGGCATAAATATTTTCGAAGTTAAGTAAAATTTCAATATATATATATATATATATATATATATATATATATATATATATTTCAATAAAAATGCTTAACATGAACATCATGTCCATCTGCATCAAATATAGACAAGCACAAAAACAGTCCTTACTTAGGCCCAGGAAATAAGAATTTGTTCCCTTTGCTTTATGACACAAGATCCCCACCTTTCTTCCAAAGAAGACCTCCGTCTCCAACAAATCTCATTCCAAGGCATCAGGTAAATTGTGTTTACGAAGTTATATGAGGTGTTCAGCTCTTCCATGTTGCCACTTACGGGAATCTTCAAATGGTCAGGAAAGATTCGGAAGTGCAATAAAAAATTTAGCTACTTGTGAACCACATTCATACATCATTTAAGGGGCATTGAACATAAATTATAAGTTGGGCACTGTAAAAGAGATTTCCTTTATAGCATTCAAGGCTGCATTTGTGAATATTTCAAGTGCTTCTTAGACAAGACTACATTTAAAATGGATGTAATACAGTCTTGAGCAGCATATAGCAAAATGCAGTTGGCTTTCTGCTCTATTATATTGATATTGCCATTGAAAAAAAAAAACACCTGCTGACAAAAACAAATATAGACCAGGATTTAAAACTCACCTGAATATAAACAAAAAACAATTGAAAAATTTTCTTACCTCTGAGCCATCAGGATGGTGAAGCTCCAAAATTCTAAATATACATATATATATATATATATACTTACCTGCTCTGCTTAAATCAGTAGCAGTTGTCATATTTAACCCTCTGTAGATACCAGTCCTACAGAGGGTTAATGAATTGCAGTAACGCATATAATTAATGGAGGTCACCATTTATATTTATATCAATTGTGAAAACATAGCTCTGTAGGCTGGTAAAGGGAATTTGACTAAATTGTATCTCTTGAATATGTGAGAAGCCGTGACAGGCATTTTTTTGAAGATAGTGGAAGAGCACCAAGTTAAATTCTAGATTATCTCATCACAGGTGATGAGATCATACAGTACATGTGGGGAATTTAGGTGTGTTTAACCCTCTGAGCACTCTGTCTGTGGTGCTCTTTTTTTAAAAGTGTGCCACAGGCAATCGCAACAGATTACAATGTGGTTAACATTGACATGAAGGTCAATGGCACGGCCTCTCTGTCTCTTCGGTGTCGGCGTCTGGCTAGGCACTGGAATGATTAATATGAATAGGATCAAGTAAGATAATGTTCTTGTTATGATATAAAGATGTGGACCATTGCTCTGACATGCCCCCTGCATGATTCTCCAATTAGTAATTAGAGATGGTGATAAAAAACTTTTAGAACTTTAAGTTCTAGTTAATTGCAAAGCCCCAGATATGGTATCATCACCAAACATGTTAGACATGTAGAGAAGGGATGTAGAAACAAAAAACAATAAGTATTGTTCTAAAATATATAGTGTTTGCATAAATTTAGACCAAACTTAAGCTAGACATACACAGTTACATGTTAGCACAAACGATCTTCGATTTGATTTTAGATATTGTTCTTTTCGTTTCAACGATTATTGTTTCAATAAAAAAAACACAGGAAGGAGACATACATACAATCGACCCGACCAACAAACAAAATGCTACACTTTTAGTTTGATTGTTGTAGAATTGGTGAAAACTATCCAACATGTCTGATGAACTTTTCATCAAAGTTTTGATTGTTATCAAACAATTTTCGTTGATCAAACCATATGTTTGATCGATGTTAACTTTGATCGTTTTAAATTTCAAAAAAATTTACAATCTCTTTAAATAAATCTTAAGACTTCCAGGCCTGAGCAGCCTTGCTGGATGGATGTTTGAAATGGTGATGGGAATGTGTGGAGGTGACCCAGACAGTTGGAGGCCCCGTTGTAAGGGAAGAATTCACTAGGGGAGCTCTATAACTTAAGAGATAAAAGAAAGAGATCCAGGAAGTATGAGTCAAGTGTGAGGGAGACTTGGCCTCTTTGGAGGGGAGTGAGATACCCCAGCCTTGCTAGAAAGGCGTTGCTCCTAGACAAAACAGCTTGCACTTGCACCTCCGCGGTAAGCACTTGCTCTGGGTGAGCCCCGGTGTGAAGCTTGATCATCCGCTGATACAGCCATCTGGACCGGGCCCTGGCTGCCGCCCAGTTGTTGGCAAATACCAGCGTACCTTTCAGCAACAAGGTAGGCCATGCACGGTGAGCGGGTGTGCCACAAAGATTCATTGAACTTTCTCTATAAGGACTGGCCATGGCCATTTGTTCTCAACAAGTTGCCCCATTGTTTATTGATAACGTTCCAGTAAAGTTATTCTGCTAATCATTATTGGTATGTGTCTCCTTTGTTCACTGCCCTCAGGCCTGATTTCCTACAGGGACGTGCCAGACTGCTGGAGATAAACCTTGCTTGCCCTGCAAACTCACCCTGACCTATTCCAGGCAAGCCCGTGGCAAATCTAAGTATCTTCGGACCTGTTAATCGCCATTTTTGCAGTGTTCTGCCAGTACAAAGGCAGCCATGCTTAAAATGAGAAAAAAGAAAAGTTGGACAAATTATTTACTTTTTAGGCAACCCGCATGCATAATAACAATAAAAAACTGAGCTTCGATTGGGCTTTTAAAATCAAAGACGAGAGCCATACACACTATTGGAAGAGGTTTTTGTTGCTTGAATTTAACAGTTTTAATAAAATTTGTATTTTACTTTTGGGAGCATTTTTCCTCCGTCTGTTTATGAGAATTATAAGCGTTGTCTTTACGGCTTGCATCTGAGGTCTACCATGTGTGAGCAACCGAAGAGGGTCACTGAAGTGTCCGTCACTGAGATACAGGTCATTGAGGTGAAGTGACAGTGCAAGTAGGGGCAACTCAGAAGACCCCCAGACCAACCGATTATACTGGTGAGATGTTGTGTATTCTACTAATATAGTGATATATGGAGAGTGTTGTTGCCAAGCGATCAGGCTTGGGAACAAAATGCGATGAGCCTGTCATAAGAAGTTATAATGTTGTGACTGGAGCGGCTGTACTACTTCAGAATGTGCCAGGCAGCAATGTAAAATTTATTGAATAGTTTGGCTTTGCTAATTTGTCTATACAGAACCAGGTTGTTAAAATGTGTCAGTATCCAAATGCAATTGTTTAAAACTTATTTGGGGGCAAACCCAGCTGCCACATTCCTGTAACACAGTGGATCTGAAACTGGGGTCCTTGGTCCTCTAGGGAATGACAAAAATGTTTCAGGGGGACAGAGAAGTGCCACTTAGGTGAAATTTAGGGCTATTTGCATTTGCCACTAGTTGCCTCAGAGACTTGGGATAGTTAGGGAAGGTTTAGGCTACCTAGAAATCTTTCGTATTCATGAAGCGTCAACAATCTGAGGCTTTTTATTATAACTCTCTAACCAGAGAATGAAACATTGGATTGGGCAGAGCATACATCTTCGTAATTGAGTCAGTTTCAAAATTGCCATGAGCAATCTAAAAAATGTAACCTCTACAAAAAAAATTTGAGAACTACTACTGTAATTACCTAAACCAAATTTTTATTGTGCTATGGTCCAGGCCAGGGGATCTTCTATTTTCCTTGCTTGTCCACATGACTACCTTTGTGAAATAGACTTCTTCTAATCACTGTCCACATAGGGTCGTGAACATCCTAAAAAGACCTCCTCAGTAGTGATGGAGCAAACCTGGAATTTTATGTTCGCGAACGGCAGACGCGAACATTCGCAAAAGTTCGCGAACCTGGCGAACAAGCGAAAAGCCGCCATAGACTTCAATGGGCAGGCGAACTTTTTTTTTTTAAAAAAAAACAAAGGGGACCTTTTGGCCACATTAGGCTGTTGGGAAAGTTATTTCAAGGGGACAACCACATGGACAATGACATGCAGAGGGGATAATCCATGGTAAAAACTCCCCAAAAAATTTGTGTGGAGGACACTGTATGGAGATGATTCAGTATGTAAGACAATGGTGGTGTGAGGCCAGTGTGGAGGACACTGGTGGTGATGGTCAGTAAATGTGGATGACACTGGTGGTGATGGTCAGTAGGGAGGACACCTGGTTGGGGGTGGTCAGTGTGGAGTGACAACCTGGTGTGATGGTCTTACAGTGTGGTAGAACACTAAGGTGGGGATGTCGGCGACACTGGTTGCAGTGATGGTCAGTGTGGCAGGCCACACTGGTGGGAATGGTCCAGTATGGCAGGACACTGGTGGTTGATGGTTCCGTAGTATGGTGAGGATCAACTGGTGTGTGATGGTCAGTGTTTGCAGGACCAATGGTTGGTGCATGGTCAACCAGTACAGATGAGGACACATGGTAGAGGGGAATGGTCAGTGTCAGGCGAGGACACATGGGGAGCATAGCTGGCATATTCCCCCCATGGATGGATAGGATGGGAGATATTCAATGAAGAAGCTAATAGGAATTATCACCGTCCATAACACTGCCCTAGCTAATGGGTTTCCCCATAGCAGCAGCTTAGCAGCTCTCTTTCCTACACTCTCTCCTTCTTCAAAAAAAGAATGTGTCAATGGCGTTTCCTGTCCACTGCATATGTTATAGGGGGTGTGAGGGGGTACTTGTGGGGGGTGCTCATTGGCTGGATTATGTCTGCTGACTGTGACTCACAGGGGTCATAGTTCGCGGGCGAACAGTTCGGGACATCACTACTCCTCAGCACTTTCCATCTCTTCATCTCTCCAGGTCTATGATTGAGGCTTATTCAGTTATGAAGGGAATTACCATAACATTCTTTAAGGATTTATATTTATATATCATTTGCCCTGTGATTTGTTTGTTTTTTACCTAAAATTTATTTCAATAGACCAAACATAAAGTTCCAACCTACAATACTCTCCAAATTTCACTATTTCTACATATGATTCCAATTATAGATACACCATTATAGTAAGTATGAACTGCCAACATACTGTCATTGAGTCAGCAGCAAGCCATGGAATCTGCCTTGTGGTTATTTAGAAAGCATGAAAAGAGAAACAATATACAGTTATCTATTGAAACGTTGAGCGTGTATATCTTATAATAAATGTATACACTATTATTCCAAATCAATAGTTTTAGTTAAATTAAATTGTGTTAAAAGTGGTAAGCTGCATTCTAGAAATTGCTCGATATAGGCCACTGCTGTGTCTCCAGCTCAGCCGATACTTTGCATGGAGACCCCGCAGTCTCCATGCAAAGCAACGGACATTGACCGTGGTTTGTCATGTCCGATATCCCTATTTTCAAGCCGGAATGATTGGTCCTGCTCCAAAACAGGAATGGCTGTATATCATATCTGCACATGTGTACCCAGGCATCTACAGAGGGTTAAATATTATCACAGATGAAAGAAAGTTTATAATGTATGACTTTTGGAGTGCTCCACCATTGAGAAAGCTCAGAGGTAAGTAAAAATGTAATTAATCCTTTTTTTGGTCCATTGGTCTATTCATGTAAATGTGCTGCCTAATGCACCAAAAGACTACATGGCACCATAAGTCATCTAAGTTGTTTGCTGCATTGCAATGGACATCTGTTGGCAGTTGGCACACCTTCAGCAATGAAATAGTGCAAATGGACCTGGAACTGGTGTCCCCCCAAGATTTACTGTCATCTATAACTGTATTTTCCATCACTCAGTGGTCACCGGAGAGAGAGAGACCAGATCTGCCTGCCTACACAGACATCTACTAACCTGGTTATGCAGATATTAAGAAGTAATAGTAATGTAATTGTAGTATTGCTATATATATATATATATATATATATATATATATACATATATATATATAAAAAGTGGCATATTTGCACTGAGTGCACTGCACTATATATATATAGATAGATGTAACTCTTTAACATATTTTATTAACTGTACATGGCCTTTTACTCCCAATTGCAAATTGTTGTACATTGTTAGCTTTTGTGAGTGATAAGTAAAGATATAGACTTAATTTTATATATTCATATACATATATATCATTGGTAACTCTTCTATTACTACAAATACAATTAACATTTGATAATAGTATTTAAGTGTAAATCTGTCTCTTCTTTCCCAATAAGCTGTGCTATGCATTCACTCACCCAGTCATGTGAAACATATTAATTTGTTTTGTGGGTTCATAATACCCTGTACGCTCCTGCTCATTAAACATGTCCAGGCTGATGCAGAAATATCCCTGGCACAGATCTCGGAAATAATTAGTTTCAGGTGTCCCTGGAGTTTCTCATCTGAAGTGTCTGACCCAACAGATATCATCCATGTTACAGAAAGCTAGACGCTGCGGATCTGCCACTGCTACGAGCGTTTGTTTTATTTCAGAGCCCTTTGTTCAGGATTCTGTTATACTGGTACGTACCCAGCTTCCTTTTCATATATCTTGGGTTAACCGGAAGCCCCATTTTGGATATTGTGAACTCCTGACAGGTATTAAAGATACATATCAATGCAATTGTGTAAGTATTGATACATTATTAAAGGTATTTTTAAATAAAGAGTGTGCAAGCATTTGAATTTGACTCTAGTGGTCCCTGGGCTATAGTACAGCAATGAGTTTCAGAGGAAGAAGGTCATGTGAGGTCCAGGGCAGTCTACGTGCCTTCAAAAAATGATGATGAAGACAAAAAAATTTGTTATGCTGAGTTCATCCTAGTGTCGTATCCAGCTGGGGTGGGTACAAGGTGACCTGGGCTCAGAGGAAATGGAGTTAAATTGGGATGTCCATCAGACCGAGGACCTCTAGTTGCAAAACAAAGAAAGCCCACACGAGAAATTTTTGGACTGAAGTTAAATATAATAGGGCCAGTTTCCTTTTTTAAAATTATTATTAAAAGTTGAGCTTTTCATTGTCATCTTGTTATTTACAGTTGAAGTTGAAGTCACTCTCTCTCTAAATCTATTGTCTGATTCCTGGACAAAGTGGCAACACTTCAGCAAGCTTGTCCCTTCTTCCTGCCCTTTTCATTGGTCCATGACTTTATTGGGTGGGATAAGTCTTATGTGACAGTGCAGAAGTTTACCTTTTAGAATGGCTGGATGTTTATAGGGTAATAAAGGGTTTGGTATGGGTTGTTATATCACAGCACTTCTAGATGCCTGAGCATTATATCTGCAGTATCATCATTTATAATTACAGAGTCTATTTAACCTCCTTAACAGCCAGCCCTTATTACGCCGTACAGGCGATCGCAGAAGAGTACAGAGTTGAATTGATACGTGGGCTGGGAATATAATGGAGGGTAATGGTTTGCCACAGATGACTCCGAAGTGCAGAAATGCTGCAGCAGTATATGGAATTGCCGCAGCTTTTCGGGGGTATATTGGGTTTTTCTGATTCCTGTTCCAGTAGAGGTTGAGAAGAACCCAAACCCCGAATGAACTGGGTTCCTCTCAATCACTAGGGAGGTTAAATAATATATTAAAGCGGTTGTAAACTGAAAAAAAAAACACATACATTACATTGACATAATACTCACCTGTCAGCAGTTTACATCTGTGAAAACTGCTACACAGAAAGATAAAAAGGTACTTACAATCTTCACTTCCTCATTCCCTAACACACCATCTTAAGTACTGGCGACCTGGTGCCACTTCCGCCCATTCAGTTTGACAGTACTAAGGTGCCCCTCCCCTGCAGATATATTTACCAATCCAAAAGGGTTTGGTATGGGAGGACAGTTCTGGTCCTTCCAGAGATCCATGTGCTGCCCGTGTGTGTTGCAGTTTGCATAGGAAACAGGAGTGAAGCTGAAGGATGGGAATGACACTGTAGGAGACAGAAGAGATGGAGACTGAAGTGAAGCAGAAGGATGGGAATGACACTAGGTGACAGGGAGGGATGGAGAGTGAAGCTGAAGGATTGGGATTTCACTATAGGAGACAGAAGGGATGGAGATTGGAGTGAAGCTTAATGATGGGGATGACACTGTAGGAGACAGGGAGGAATGGAGATTGGCATGAAGCAAAAGGATAGGGATGACACTAGGTGACAGGGAGGAATGGAATTTGATGTAAAGCTGAAGGATGGGGATGACACTATATAAGACAAAGAGAACACAAAGAGATGAAGAGGATGGAGATGATAAGTGTTGGTGAAAGGGGTTCAGTGCGCAGGTGATAGGAGGGTGACATCGATTTGGGGGGCACACAGGTAGGCTGAGGATGAGGTTAGGAAGATAGGAGGTGATGGCGGAGGGCACAGAGGATGATTTGGGGTGCTACACTGACAGAACACCTTCCATGTGACTCTGTAATTTTTTACATGTTTCTTCTCTGCCCCTCACACAGCTCCCATGTCCTCCATCCTCCTCCTCTTCTTATCAGGCAAACACTTTGACAGCTCTGACTTTGGCAACACAAGAATTTTTTTTTATTTCACTATCTCTCAGTGGAGCTCACAATCTAATGTCCCTAATGTCCCTACCATAATCGTGTATATGTAACTAACACAGTCATATGTTACTGACATAGGAAAATCTTTTTTGGGGGAAGCTAATTAACCTACCAGCAGGTCTTTGGGGTGTGGGAGGAAACCAGAGTACTCAGAGGTACCCACGCAGACACGGAGAACATGCAACTCCTTGCAGAGTGCTCTGATCAACTGTGCCACAATAAGTATCAGCTTTCAGAGCCCTATTAGCAGCTTCACTTACCTGCTTGTTGCCTCCAGTTGCTGAGTATTCTGTGATTGTGCATTGAAGAGTTACCATTATCTGCTCCATGAAAAGGGAAGTGAGGAGGATGAGTGGAAGGCAGTACCTGTTCTGATCTATCAGGAAGGATCCATAGCGACCAGCCAGAGATGGCTGTATTGATGTAGAAAACAGAAGAGCAACACAATAACAATGATTGTAAAGGAATTGAATTTGGGAAAAGCTTCCTATACAGACCTAAGGATGTTTTATTTTTTGTGTTCCCATTATTGTTTTGAGCAGTATATATATATTTGAGCATTATATATTTATTAGTGTCATACTCTGTGCTCCTCCCATGAAGATCAACAGCATCCTTCAAGAGTAGCACCCTTCCTAAGGCTAAAGCTGGCCATACACCTTTAGATCTCTCTGTCAGATAGCTGTTAGATCTACCAACAACTATGTAGTATAGGATCCTCTGTGATTGAATACAGGTAGACTTGATTGTTTTAAACGTCCCTCATATTACATGGTTTTGGTAAAACAAAAGGAGATCTAAAGGAAATCTGAAA
>CM070035.1:151577597-151618615 GCA_036250615.1 Ptychadena robeensis | reverse complement strand
TAATTTCCAGTGCTGAAGACAAAGGGTAGGTTTACTCAATAAGTGTGGGAAATGCTGCTTACCACTCTAGTGCAACTACCACATATAGCAATAGAACGTGATGATTGACAGCTGACTGTCAGTGACAGTTACAGAAATAGTATGTGTGATTTTGTTTACACAGTGCCTGATTTTCACCATACTGAGAAGTGAGAGGACATCTTTTCAATGGTAATGATATTTCTTCTTAGACTGTTGTCCTGTAAACAAATTACCCTACTGGAGAAGTTCCATACTAAAACATATTAATAAAACCACACATATCATACAGACCATGAGGCAAAGAAAAGTATTATAATACAAAAAAAAATTAAAATCACAGTATCAATTACATCTTCAACATGTTTTGCCCCATATTGCTTGAGGAATGGCTTCCTCTAAAGGTCATATGTTTAACCTCTAGTATTTTCTAAGAGGGTTGCATAGTTATATTTAGACTTCAAATGTATCTATATTTTAGTTCTCAAAGTAACAACCATATCTAAAGTACATCCATAATCCTCAGATCGTTTATACAAATAAATTACCATTCTATATGTGACAATTCATATCAGGCTGTAACAAGAGTATAAATGTTGTGTTTTTTTGTGACCTACTGTCATTCCCTTCTTCACTTTAGCCAGGCTTCCCTTCATCCCTGGATAATACTCACGGTTTGATCTGCCTGAAGAAGCCCTTCTTCCAGGGTTGGGGGCGAAACACATTCTTTGAGGTTTTCTATTTTATTTTGATTATAATACTCTTTGCCACATGGTCCAATTGTTTTTATATAAATGAAATCCTGTAAATAAATGCTTTGTTGAGGACAGATGAACCTATCACCAAGTCCTTTTGCAACACCTTTTAGGTTGCACTTGGTCAAACTGCTTACATGTATTGACTGTAACATGAGATTTGAGCATTACTTTACATCACGGCTTAACAAATTTACCAAATCCAGCATCCAACAGAATTGATTTACTAAAGCTATTGGAGTATGTTCACTTAACAAATTGGATTTTCATTTACCTTAGTTAATGACTGTCAGGGCGCCATCATTTGCAGGCACGCACTCGCTCGCGTCTTTCCTTCCGTCCCCGCCGTGCAGTGCACCCAGCTAGGCCCTCTGGCATCTCCTCCCCTATATAAACCCGGATTGTGCATGGCTGCCCTGCCCATGATAATGTCAGTTCCCTGATCTACTGGGTTTCTCGTGCCAATCTGTTTGTTAGCTCAAGAATTAACATTGTATTTACCGCTTGGATACTGTGTTTGGTTGGGCTGATCTGTGTATGACTCCTGCTTGCCTTTGGGCTACTCCTCTGATCAACCCTTGGATACTGTGTTTGGTTGGACTGATCCTCTGTGTATGACCCCTGCTGTGATACTGGACATTTGCATCTGCCCTTGTTCCTGTACTCACTCCCTAGGGGGTCCTTGGAGGGTTTCACCGGTCTCAGCTCTCAGGTGGGATACCTTGTGCATCATGTCCTGGGGGCAACCAAAGATGGGTAGGCATATCATGCCTCCCGTTCAAGCGGGGGCTTGTCTATAGGTGAAGACAGCAGCTAAGATTGGGGTATCTGACCTAATCTGTTGATGGGTGATCCCTCGGAGACCCTCACAATGACGTTAACAGAGTGAAAATAGACTTTGTAACAAAAACTCAAACATTTATAAAATAATAATAAAAAACATATTTGCTTGTGGACACAGCGTCAATGAATTATAATTTGCTAGGGTAGGTGAGATCACCTTTAGTGTTATTCCTTTAGTAAATCAACCTAAGCTTGTTTTACAAGCTGAGTTTTTATTTTCATGTTCATTTAATGGTTATTAAACCCTCAGCAAACAAAATAACACAACATAATATTGCAGAGAATAAGAAACACAATACAACTGGATCTGCTTGGCTTCTTTTGTTTTATCTTTGAAAAATTTCAGGAATATTACTTCCTGTCATTCAGTCTGAGGCATATGTAGTCTGTTTCTTGTTGGATATGGTGACAACAGAAGGTGTGCCTCTTCTAGGACTAGATGGCAGTGTACTCTGCTTCCATAGGCATAAATAGACTCCATGAGGAGTCAGTCTGCAAATGTCTATGGACACAGAGAACTTGGCCACACTGCTATGTAGTGCTGGTAAAAGAAAGAGGACCTTCTGGTGTCTCCATATCAAACAGGAAAAACACTGCGGAAGCCACAGACTAAAGACAAGAAATGACCTTCCTGAATAATTTCAGATTTCATAGTTCCAAGTGAAACAGAGGAAATTTATATTACTGCAGATTTATTATGTTTAATGCAAAATATATTTTTTTTTTTGCTAAGGGTTTGATAACCTTTTAAAATGAAAAACATAACAGGACTGCACATTTTACTTGATTTGCTCATTATTTGACCTTTAGGGAGAGTTTCCACAACGTAATGGCTATGACCGGCTCTACGCCATGGAAACAGGCGGTGGGTGTGTATATGGAAGGGCTGCGTTGACATCCCCATCCAGGAATTCATTTAACGCAGGGGGTATCGACGGAGCCCAAAACACTGTGGAAACACAGCCTTAGACATGTGCACTAAATATTTTTGTGTTGGTGATCCATGTCATACATTCTTTCATCTTGCAAAAATAAAAACACAATAATGTATTAAGAAACATTTTATTAACAAAACAATAAATTCCACTTGCTTAGCATTTCCAGTAATGGATAAATTGGCCTTGCAACAAAATAAATTCATTTTCAATATCTATCACACAAACACAATAAACTGGCTTTGGGCCTCTCGGTTAGATTTTTTTGGGGATGAATCATCTCACACTTTTTTGATTTCGTTGTAAAGGCAACACATTACAGAATTGGAAATAAGCCACCTCATCCAGACTAAGTACAGCAAATATATAGTAAAGTAAAAAGAAAAAAAAACTAAAAACCTGTTGCAGAATATAAAAACTACCCTTCAATGAAAGGGACCTGAAACGCAATGCATCAGAACGCATCAGGCGGATCCTCAATTCTATGAAAGGAATAACGTAATGGATCTGATATGCTTTAGCAAAATTAGCATACATACTGTGACTATGATATCTCAAATAAAATCTGAAGCGATGATACTACAAATATAATGTAAAAAATATCAGTAAAACCATTATTCCAACTGAAATCTAAGATGAGAATAAAAGGGAGAAATGATTTACAATAAAATAAAATAAAGATAAAATTGGCAAAATAGATGTATACATTGACAATTGACATTTTTGATAACATGAAATAAAATACTTTATAAAAGACTTGTAGTACTTTTCTATGGTAGCACATATAATTTTGGCAAGTCTTGTTTGGACCACAGTACATGTCTTTTTTGTTTTAATCAGGGGAACTATAATCATGACTGGACCTTTCACACATTCTGTGTAATACAGCATTAAATAACTTTTTATCCCTGAGTACAGTTGACTTTCTCTTGTGTCCGGATGGGGATTTGTAGCAGGAAAAGTTATTTGATGCACCCTGTTCTTCTACAAGCTACTGGCTTTTAAGGAGTAATCAAAACTCTCAAGGGCTAATGGAACTTGGAAGCCCTAATAGTATTTTCTTTTAAATTATTACATTTTTTTGCAAGCTTGAGAGAACATTAGGCAATATAAAAGTCACCTGGTGAATAAAACAGGGCCAATTGCTTTGTAGCCCCTATCTGATTCCCGTTTCTAATGTGTGAACATTCACACTCTTCTCAGGAGACCTCCAACTGAAGTCCTCTTGAAGATCCCCACTTTTCCGGTCTAATATTCTTTTTGCATTCCCTCTTGAGTGATATGTAACTCACAAGCCTATTGCAACAAACAATGTTTTATTTTTAATGTATTACTCTACATCAATTTGCTTTATAACTCCCAAAATTGTGACGTACAGAAAAATATTTTTTTTATATAGCAATTTTAGGATATTCTATTTTGCTCATAATTTGTTTTCATGTTCATCTACGAGATTACTACTTACATTTATCTTTCTAAAATTGATTAAAGCCAAAAAATATTAAATTTCTCTTTTTGTGTAAGAATATATTCCCAGAGAAGGACAAATAACTATATTTCTTTGCAGAGATTAACCGCAATCATTCCCAAGCCATAATCAACATGAACAACTCTTCTTGTTCACGTACGTCTATCTTAATACTTTTTTTTTTTACATAAAATCAAGGTCCATTTTTTTATTAGTTTAATTTCATTTTTCATTTAAACACATAAAAGGCATGTCATGTCATAGTTGCAAAGTAAATGGTCCTTACGCTAATTAGCTGGAACAAAGAATAACAGAATGCCTGTAGGAGCATCCCTGGACTTTTTCATTTGTTTGGACAGTGTTAGATACCTTTACACCTTGTGGCTCGCCATACTGGAACTTGGCTGCAGTGGAATGTTGGCTATTGTGCTGTATAATTTTAACAATTTTTTAGTTTTTTTTTTGTACATTCATACACATCCCCCAGCGGCATACTCACAAGAATTTCAAAATAAAAGATAAAAATTGGGTAATGGCAGCAAGAAACTGAAATATGTCTGTTGCGTCAGACATTGGAAAACTGTCTATACCTAGCAACACTTAGAACATTGAGTTTACCAAAAATGGCTGAAGAGCAGATATATTTTGCATCGTCTATACAACAGGCTATAAAACATCACTTATCACAGTCCAGAAAGCACATATAGATGTGTTTTATATAAACATATGTAGTAACATATTAAGCGTGCATGAAAATTTTTTCAATGATTGCATCTATCCCTCTTGTTTTAATTTTGAAAAAGGGCCTTATGTTCCGTATTTGTGAAAATAAGGCCTCCGTATCATACTCTTCACAACCAGAAAGGGGTCTTTGTGAAAGTTTTTTTTTCTAAAGTTTTCAGAAAAGCCAGCTTTTTGTATCAGACATGTCTACATGATTGCTCTGCTGCCCCACTGATGCGAGCCACAGCTGTTCGCAAGTTCAGACAAGTTTTTTTTTTTTTTGCTGGCCTACACACTTCCATTTCGAATTGGGCACAAGCACTTTGGCTGCATCCAGAATCATAGGTAGCTTCTTTATTTTTGTTTCTTTCCATTGTGCCTGAATGTTGGATTTTAATCTTTAATTGGAATTGTGCCTCGAAGTTAGAATTTTTTTCTGTGCTTCAAGAATGCTTTGTGTAATTATCGTCTTTCCCCAAAACATTCCAATCGCATAAATGGACGGGTAGATTATACGAAAACACTGTAGATAGTTGGGTATCTTAAGTGGCTCCTGTTTCTGGGAAACAAAACCGCGATGTGCTTGTTTTATATATATTTTTTTCCATTGATTTTCCATTTTTTTTAAAAACAGTCTTTCCTTTCTGATCGCATTCCCTGTCTTCTTCTTTTTTTTTTTTTTTTTAATGTGCTTCATAAAAAGTAAAGTAAATAAGTTTGTTAATTTTATGTCTCAGATAAAATGAAGACTATTTCTATACACGTGTTCGTTAAGCGGCTGGGATCAGACGTAATATTCTTTGTCCTTGTTTTTCTTATTTTTGTTTGAACTTTTAGCACTGCTGGGTTGTTTTTCCTTAATCACAGCCCCATTGGACTGCGCTGAGTTACTGATGTAGTTTCGACTCTCATCAACATGATAGGAGCCTTCATCCCTGTTTCGGTACTTGTACATGGCATAGAGGAGGATGAGGATGCACAGGGCGGCTGCAGCTACAATGCCAACGACCATGCCAGTTGTGCTGCTAGATTCCCGGATGACCTCCGATGAGCCTGGGATATCTTTCCCAACTATTCTTGTTGGGTTTACTAAAGAAGAAAAAGAAAAAGGATATTGGTTACTACTGTGTATAATTTCAAAATAAGACAACTGTAAAAGATAAGTTGACAAAGGTCATGAGCGATTGAACTGCCATAATTACTATTTCTTTGCACTTACATCCATCGGAAAACTTACACATAAAATGTTTACAGTAAATTACAGCCAAGCTATCCAGCTATTTCTATGTTACTGAGATGTCAACGTATCGCCTCCATAAAGGTCTGCTGGCTAATAAAATTCAGTTAGTCCAGTCACCATGATTGGGTCAAGTCACCCTAAAATAACTGTATACCACATTTGTAGAGATGGTCGAATTTGTTTTAAAAAATTCTACCATTTTGACGGTTTCAACTTAATTGCAAAGCCCCTGAGCATGGTATCATCACCAAACTTGCTGGAGATGTAGAGAAGGGTTGGGGGTACACTGCAAAAAAAGAAAGTATGTCTCTAACACAAATATTTTTTTCACAAATTAAGTTGTCATGTCAAGTAAAAATTTTATTAAATTTTTAACTTAATTTATGAAAAAATGACATGTGCTAGCGCAAAACTTTTTTTTTTCAAATGTTCCTCTAACCCTCCTCTACAACTGTAGCAATTTTCAGGGGCTTTGCAATAAGCTCATTAGTATAAATCAGTATAAATAAATACATACAAACACCGAATATTCATACATTCATGTAATACTATATAAAAGAAAGAAGGGATATGTTTAAATAACAGAAAAAGGAGTATTTCAAACTGATCTATTATCAGTTTCTTGAAATCCCTGTAAAGCTGAGCTCAGATTTGGTGATGGAGAAGCAGGACTGTAACCATTACTTACCCAAAACAGATAAAAATTAGGCTTAAAAGAATAGTAACAGCAGCTTATTTCATTAATTGTTTACACAACTAATATTTACTTTTTAAGCCCTATTCTTTTAGGCATTTCAAAGTTCCTTGTTTTTAAATGTCTGGCTAAAAAGTATCAACATTTTATAATTAGAAAGCTTGTTGGCTGCGCCACACAAAAATTTATATTAGAAAAAAAGAAAAATCTAATTAATCTAAAATGTGCTCCAAAAAATAGCACCAAAAAGTTTTTTATAAGTATATTTATAATAAATTATAACCTAGGTTACTGTGTGCTGTTTATATCTCATTGGAGGAGTGTAAAGTTTTGAACATTAAATATTCAACAATTATAAAACACTTTAGGACTTTAGATGTCCTGTACTGTATTGTTAGATTTCATGTATAACATCAAACAAACTAGAACCCCCTCTAACCGACTAGAAGTTTCATGCCTCTTTTGGGTATGTCTCCACTGCATTCTCGGCTCCGTCGGCACCCCTGCGCTTAGTGCATTGCTTGGCGGGGGTCCCGACAGGGCCAATCCACATATCTTCCTATCGTACCGGCTGTTCTCACGGCGTTCTGCCACTCTACGTCAACCTCCAGGAGCAGAAGGCACAGTTTTCTCTAAGGCATCACTTACACATGAATCTGGCAATGTACCGTGTTTGCCCGAAAATAAGACAGTGTCTTGTATTAATTTTTGCTCCCAAAGATGCCCAAGTCTTATTTTCGGGGGATGTCTTATTTTTTCATGAAGAAGAATACGGAACTGGGGTCTCAGGGTGGAGGGATCACTAAAAATGACACAGGGGGATCAGAGGGGGCACAGGAGACTCAGAGGGGGGATTACCATTTTAGTAACCCCTTCTCATCCTTCTGTGTCATATTGATTGCCCCCTCTGATCACCCTTGTCCAGAGTTACACTACCGTATCTTTGGGGGTGCCTTAAATTTTAGTGTGAGGCAGAAATGTAAGGGTGCCTTATTTGCAGAGGATGCATTATTTTTGGGCAAACAGGGTAGTAGTCACTGGACCTCAATCAAAATTGTATACCAATTGTTAGATTAACATGGCAGAGGGTCCTGGAGTTGCTTTTAGGATCATGCCTTGGAAAGTTCACCACCATATTTCTAGTCAAGCTGCCCTCTAAGGAGGATCAATGTTATCATAACTTATTGAAAATCCAGTATAGGCACAATAATAAAAACTACAATATGAGTGGAAATAATCTATCTCTTAAACGTGAGATACCTTGCAGTTTCGTTTTACAAGTTGCTAAATGTTACAAATAAGCATTCATTTGAACAATAACTATGGCGTCTGCTGTCGTTTAGCTTTTATTTTGTCGCTCAGTGTGATTGGGAAGAAAAGGAAAGCTTCTATTAACAATGTAGCTTTAAAATGGAAACAAGGCAATGAATTTAAATGCTAGGTAAATCAATGTTCCACCTGCTGGAATGCCTCTCACGCGGCGCCCATTTTCACAATTATCTCACTTACCTATTCAACGTTCCAGTGGAAAGCAGCTTTTGATTGATGTTACCTACTGCAGCTTTTTCAAAGGGACTTTGAACTGACCTGAATAATAGTATAAACTTGTTTTGCTCTTAAGATAAGAAATATCCAGTGAAAGAACTCTACAGAATTAATGTTCTCATTCCTGTGAGATGTAAAAAAATTCTTAACATGGTTAAGGTTACTTTACAAATTGACACTATATAGTATGGACCCACGGCTACTATTCTGGGGTACAAAAGAAAATTTCTTCATTTGAGCCAACCACGGTTCCTTCGAGCATTTTGCTACAAGGAACTCGACCAAACAGGTTTCCAGGTTGGTCGAAATCCATTACTTTAAATGGGGACAGCTGGTCTCCATCCAATGTAATGGACGGGCTCACAGCTGAGCTGCAGACAGGCAGCTGTGATTAGCTAGCTGCTGTGTGAGTGTGAACGGGGCATGGCCAGCATGACTTTGTGAGGCTGTGTTCTGATTGGTGGTGACATCACCATGCTGTGATTGATTGGGGGTCGATTGTACAGGAATCTACCCGTGTATGCCCAACTTTAGTTTGTATACATGCTGTCAATCTGAAGACCTGTATGTGGTATTGATACAGGCTTAAACCTGGCTTTATCTGGCTTCCCCCCAACCCTAAATATGCTGTGATGAAAAGGACTTTTGTTTTAATAATCTTCACCCTTATATATACTCAGTCACAGACAAAAGCACGTTTTAGGGTAATGGAAGAAATCGTTTTCAAAACTTTTTTTATTGTAATACCACTATGATGACCTCTGATGCCAGCTTTGAATTTTAAATATATTTAATTTTTTAAATACAGTATTGAGAGGTTGTAACCCTTCACAGGTTTGTATTGCTTTTGTTCTTAATGAGTAGATTCATCCTCTGCATCTACTGATCACAAGGCTAAAAAGTAAGCAAAATCTGAGATTGGTGAGTCACCAAACCAGGAATATTAATTGTCTTTTTTAGCAATCTTTTTATTTGCTTGTGCCGTTAGAAAACTACTCGACTACATGTCTAGATAGGAGTTAAGCCCCATTTGTGTAGCAGTTAATGGTTTCTGTATCAATTTTTTTTTATTCTTTTGCCATGTGCCACTCAACTATATCTGTTCCTAGTTTGATATAGACTTTACACTGAGCCTTAAGGCATGCAATAAAATGACTCACTTTGGAAATTAAATTCAAGTTTCAGACTTAAAACCCTTTGGCTACTTTTCATTAATATTTAGGAAACAGCACTGCACATTCAGACTCCCGCGGAGTCCGAGAATTGAAATTAACGCAACAAGATTATTTTAAAGAAAGGAATCATTTTTCTTGGTTTGCTCATACTGAGGGTTCCAAATGACATTTAAACAGAACATCACTGTGATTACTTTTAAGAAATGTTTAATCACTGTTCTGCTGTTATCTCTTTGTCTGCTTTGATGGACAAATGACTTCACATTGAGACAGTAAAAAGTAGGGGCTCTTCTAGTGAAGAACATTAGATGGAAGTATTGTACATTGTTTTTTATGAATTAATGTTATTTATATGAGTAAATAGATGTCATTGATTTGTTCCATTTCATAATTTAAAAGCACAAAACGTTGAATTTAAATTCCTGAACAGTCTGAAGCCAATATAGCAATTGGCAGAGAGGAATAGCAGCCAAATCTGTGAGTTGACAGATGAGTGTAATATCAATGACAATGATTAGATCCAAGAGTCCATAGTCTAAGTAATGTTTTTGAACAATATCTCCCAAAAGAATGTTTTGTTTAAGGCTCATTCATACAGTCTGTAAAAACGAATTGTCCAAAAACCATCATGTCACATTCCCAAGTCAGTTGTCGCATGGTTACATACCCATTAGGAGGGCAGTTCTGAATATTTGAAAACCACCACCAAAGTGCCTACACACTGTATTCAACTGCTGCACACAATGGCAGGGCTATGGTTTTAGGGTGGCCATAGAGGTTGACTCTGTAGTCCTATAGAACTTATTTACATTCAGCAAGTTAACATTTATACCCAATGTATGAGTCACAAATGGTGGGCAATGTATTTGGCTTAGTTAATTGCATTCTATTTTTCTAAAATACACATAAACAAAGATATCTATTTATAGGCTGGAAGGCTATAAATATATAGGCTTTATATATATTATATATATATACATAGGCTTTAATACTAAATGCCATGCATGAGGGAGGAACATGTGTCTACAACCCATGTCTCTTCCACCACTTCCAACAAACCTCTTCTAACTATCTGGCAGATCCCAGTTTATTTGACTTTTCTGGGTTTCATGTTTCTATTATATTTATCTGCAGATTTTTATGGTTCTCCACTGCTTTTCCTCATCTGCCAAACTGAATTTATTTCACTCTTAAACAGTTATTTCCCTCTTAAACACTGAAGGTTGTCAACCAACAACCTCATATCAAAATAGCTTTTTAATTACCCTTGTACCATACATATATCCCAAATCCCTTTGTGCCTACACAAATACTAACATAATTCTATTAAGTATATTACCAGGAGCTGAACTATGACATGTATCCTATTGATCATAACATAATTGAACTTTTTCATATAAGCCCATTGTATTTCCTTTGTTGCCTCGGAGTGACAGGGCCACGACTATCTTTCGCTGCATAGAAAAAGCCTTTTCGGAATCAGCGCAGTGCCTTATTCAATAGCTGACATTCTTTGTGCAAGACTTGTAGCTGTTTCTCTGAAGATAACAATTCTATCTTTTTATGGATCAAAGTTTTCAGTTTCGCATGCTTTAAGTGAATTACATTTCTTTTATCTTCGGGTTTTATTATTGTTTGCCTATATTTTAAATGAAGCATAAAGAAGTGTCACTCTGGGCTTATCTGAGCTGCAGTCTAATGTCAAAGCTGTGTTTAAGATTCCATTTCATTTTATGTTCTTTTATCTGAACCGTTTTCTTAATGCCACAAAAAAGGATTTCCATGAGTTATTTTGTGTTTTAGAATTAAACATATTCTTTGTGTACACTTTGTTTATTACATTTATATACACTTGCTGTGTTACTCTTATTCTGGGAATACGTTATATGAAAGGTTTTTATTTATTTAATATTCTGCAGCAAAATAAATAGCCTTAATATTGGTAGTTGGAAAGCATTAGTAGGTCTTGCACACAAAGCATAGGCAAAGTAATCAATTGCCTTTGCTTTATTACATTCAGATGTGTTGAAGCGTAGGCCATTTTGTAGTAGAAGAACCTCGTTTAGAAATAAAATTTTCCTTATCTTTCCTGCTTATTATGGACTTCAAAGAAGTATCCAAACTACTGTATGTGTATATATATATATATATATATATATATATATATATATATATATATATATTGTAGAGGATCCCAAGGGTGGATCCTGGATGGAAAGTATATCTCCCCATATTATGGGCTGTGGTCCCAGCTGTATTCTGGGTATGGAGACCGGGAAAATATATGGGCAATCATGGTTGCAATTTGTTAAAGTTTTCGGGTCTCGGACTCAAGTGGGAGGGAAGGAACTGGGTGGGCCTTACCACTCCACCCGGGGTACACTCCAGGATTTGGTGTTGATTTTCAGCCAGACAGGAAGGCTGGTTGAAAAAGCTCTGATGTCAGAGAGGAGGTGGAGGAGCTGAGGCCAGGTGTGCCGCCTGGGTGTGTGGAGTCGAACACTCTCTCTCTCTCTCTCTCTGAAGCAAAGTTTCCTTTTTGAAGGCCTGGGAGGCCTTGCAGGACTGTTTGGGTGAGCTGTAACCACTGACTGAAAAGGATATATGTGTTTGGAGACTGCATGTAATACAACTGCGATATATGCTGCAAGATTTAATTTGTTTTCTGGTGAGATAAACCATAGTTTTTGTTCATCATATGGCTGTGCTGGTCATGCCTTTCCCCTGAACTTTACAATATATATATAAATATACACATGTATGTCAACATTCATGGTAAAGGCAGCTTGATGGTTCATTGAAGCTGATATCACTAGTTCCTTCCCATACCAAATGTGTTTACCGTACCAAACTTGTCTTACCCAATTCCCCATATCCCTTTGTCCCCATCTTGTCAACATAATAGTGCCCAATACATCAGAACTGGGTATTTAGTTTTTTTAATTATAAGACTATTGGCCACAAAGAAACATCTATGATTTTGTGTTTACATCTTATGCAGGCACCAGAGCACTAGAAGCAGGCGGATAATTGGGAGGGGCACTACTCCATCCCACCATTAATAAAGTGTAGGTGCTGAGCCCCATATGGCCCACCCATAGTGCCAACCCTAAACTCTTGGGATTTTATATGTCCATTTTACCTTTGCCCTAGGTTTGCGCAAACTGAAAATCATTGCAAACTGAAAGAAAATAGATCAACTGCCACATTTTCACATTTGAGCAGCATTTGCGAAATAATGCGAATAACCTACTAGAAAGTTGATTTTCCATTACAATTTGCCTTTTCTTTGATATTCAGATTTGTAAAATACATAAAATTGATGCAATTATTTTAAAGTTAATTTTCTTTAAGATATATTCAGATAAGTTAACATATCTGTTATAAATGCAAAAATAATCAAGGTTCATGAATATCCTCAGACCTCACTGCCGCTAAGTAGAATGTTGAAAAGATTTCAGCCCAGTGGTGTGTCGGCTAAGTAAGCTTAGTGATACCCAATGTGCATCAATATTTGCCTTCTCTTGCTCTAGAATTATTATTGTATATTGGTTTTTATATCTAGCAGGTGGCCTACCTTTATTTAAAACATGTCCTTCCTCAGCATGCTGTGAAGCTTAATTGGCACGGACAATATCATTCCACTATTATCATTATACAGCAATAATGATCATACGGATGGGTTAGCTGCTATTAAACGTCTTGCAGGCAATAATCACAGAGATGCTATTTCTGTAGTCAGCAATAGAAGCATGGTTTGAATCTATGCATATAGGATAGGGCTAGAGATGGTGCTGAGCAAGTCAGTCTAAAGCACACATTCATTATACTCACATAGATAAGTATAGCTATTGATTTCCACAAATTACGCAGGATTTTGTGTGCAAAACTTTAGATAGCAGTGTTATGGTACTCAATGGGGTGCTTAAGGGTGTGAAACAGCATAATGGTTCTGAACTTTCAGGAAATGTAATGTTAATGGAAGCTGATGCAGAAACATTTTTGTATGGTTTGCTATACAACAGTAAAGTAAACCTATCTCCCAATTAAAATACTTAAGCTAGCAAAAAGCTAAAAAAAGGAATCTAGAGGCTGTAGAGTAGTTTTCTGGGGCAGCCATTGTTGGGACAGGGCTTTCGGCAGGGGCAAGAGGTAAACAAAGGGTTAACTTCTAACCTATCTGAATAAGGAATCAGAGACTAAATCATAACCTTCTCCAACAATACAACGGTTCCTTAATAAGGCTATGTCAAAACCCCTCTGTTTGTTGACATATTCCATTACATTCAAAGTTCCTGTTCCCACATGCATTGATGGCATGTGTTGTGCTCCCTTGCATTAATACCATGCAGAGCCCTGCATCGATATTACCGCAATGGAGCCCAACACAAGTATGGGTGCACTGACAAACCCATAGACAATGCATTGATTGTTTTAGGTAACAGACTGTTTTCCCTTTAAAAATAAATAAATAAAAAATTACTTACCCAACATCACTTCCAGTCTTCCACCATCCTCACTTCCGGGACAGCAAAATTTTTTTTAAAAAGCGAAAAAGAAGGGGCATAAACGTCCTCCATCTGTAACGCATGCCTAAGCGCATGTCATACAGGATTTTCTTGGCGGACTAATGGATACCGTGGAAACATAGCCTTATTCTCTACATCTCTTTAACAATACAGTCCTAATACTGAAATCCTAACCTGATCCTACTAGTTTATTTTTTAGTTTATTGCAAAGCCCCTAAACACGGTATCATTGAAATTGCTGGAGATTTAGAGAAGGGACTACTTAACTTAATTTATGCAAAAACTACATGTGCTAGAGCAATACTTTTTTTTATATAATGGTTTCCCAACCCTTCTCTTCATCTCCAGCGGTTTTAGTGATAATAACATGTTTAAAGGTTATTAACTGCAAAAGTTAGCTAGTCAAAATTTTAAGGATTTAAAAAATTCAACATTACTTACCATACACTATATATTTATTATGAAAGTTTATCACCTACCATTACTTGGGATCCCAACCCTTCCACTTGCACTAAATATAAGGCTAAGTGATGCCCTAATATTTAGAAAAATTTCCATAAGTCCAAATTTGTCCAGAATAAACATGACCACCCCTAACAAGGTACACTGGCTGACCTCCTTATGCATCCCTCATGCGTTTCTGTGAGGGTTGCTTCCAGGGATTTGGGAGGATGTAATTTTTCCCATATGTTTGGATCAGAGCAACCAATACCCAGGCCAGAACACTACCTTTTGTGGGAAGTATGGTAGGGATGTCATCCATCAGGGTACACCCCACAACTGGCCCTTGCTCCTACAGTGAGAAGTTAAATAAGTATACTTTGCTTTGAGGGTGGGCTATGAGTGGGCACTCATTGTGCTTTAAATTGACAGGATAAAGTTGGTAAACATCAACAAAACCTCTGACTTTAACAATAAACTAAACCATGTCTAAATATCTAAGGCTGATTTAAATTCTACAGCATTCCATAAAAACCTAGGCCAAATGAAGTCAAAGCAAAGGCACCCATTTCATATAGTACTGGGAGGCTGAATGAATATGTGGAGGTGGTTCGGGAAGCTCACTATCATATTTTCATTCTAAGCACTAAGCTCATATTTCCTATATTACTAATGTAAATTTACCATTACAGCATGTGTTTCCCTTTACACCAATCTAGTACAGATAACACAATTTACATACAAAAATAAATGGTGAGCTTTTAATAATATCAAACTAATGCATATTAACATGTCCATTATAAAAGCATCATCTTTTTAGAAAAAAACAAAACACTAATCCGTCACAGAATATAAGGAAAATCCCTTCAGTTGTCATTAGAATGATCATTAGTTATTAGATTGACACGCCACTTGTTTTATCCCAGGATTAAGAGGCTAAAAAGACCACAATACTGTGACTCCAAAGGGAACTGAATGAAGAAAACAAGAATTAACTTTTAATAGGCTTAACTCACTGAATAATACCAGGATCTCATGCCATCACATTTTTTTGTTACACAGGTCTAGAATTTACTATGACGTTTTGGCCAAGGCAGCAAAAAGAAGCATTGCATATTAGTTTGTGTCTAAAAAGTTATTTTGTTTCAGAAAAAAAACAATTATTGTATCTTAATTTACAGTAACTACAACTGATAATGTGGTTCACTTCAACCATAGGTGATCTATAATCAATTCCCATTAGAGATCCAGTTTTGGTCCAATCATTTGAACTAAAGTTGTCCTATATAATTTACAGTAATTTAAAGTCTTGTGTACTGCAATCATTGATGTGAATTCAACCCCTTTAAACCCTGGTAAAACTTTGGTAGCATTTTTCCTTTGCTCCTTTACTTTAAGTTAAATAAAAACTTTATGTAGGGAAGTGAAGGGAGAGGTGTATGTGTTGGGTCAGCACAGACAATAATTAGACATTTCCAGATGAGACGATGGCTATGACATGTACAAAAGGGAACTTTTGTAGTAGTCTAACCTTTTAGCAAGTTCAAAAGGACATCGCAAGTGAACAAAATAGTTTAAGGAAATTAAAAAAGGAAATACTTCATCCTTCTGTTCCCTTGCATCCTAAAGCCAGCCATAGACATCTTGATCCATGGTCAGCTTTTAGCAGACTCATGAGGAGTTGGCTACAGAACTGATGGGAATCCCGTGTGCTCCACCAACAGGGATTCCAGGCAGATTGTAGCCAATTACCTTGGAGGGGGAGGAGACTCCCACTCGAAGTAAACTGACTACAACAGGATTGCACACAAAAATTACCTGCTAGCTTTTTGGGTAGAAAACTCAAGGTGGGCACCCCTGTATATGCGGGTGTCTGACCACCATGCATTCAGCGTGAGCATAGGCCGGTTGATTGCCCACAACAATGGCCGGGAATTGCCTTGTCTATACCCCCGCTTCAGTTGGTAAAATAGTATTTTTAAATTAGAAAAGCTTTATTGTTCAAGACATAACATAGACAATTTCCATAGACAACATGTTGGTTCCCCCTTTGATAGAGCTTTATTTGAGCAGGATTTATTGCTCCCGCTCGAAGAAAGGGTGGCCGCAAATGATCCACGAACAATCGATCTCTGAAAACTTGCATGGTGATTAGGACTCAGGAATCATTTAAAAAATCGACCCATGTATTGCCACCTTTAGTCATCCTTAAAATGACAATCCCAGTCTGAAAATTCAAACCTCATATATGTCTATGGGGAATAGCTCCATTGTATTTGACTTCTTGGAATCTAGTTATAATGTAACTCATTATTGCATTCAAAGTTTTACATAATCCTTTACATGTCAATGTCATTTTAAAAAGCTTTTTAACCCTTTAAACCAGCTTTTTTTAAATAATATTTTATGATTGTGCCATTAAGTAGGGTGAAGAAAATTGTCAATGTCTCCTATACTTCCAATGGGCGAGACCATTATCACTATTAGCTACTCATTGTGAGCAATAACATAGAATTATCTATAGAGAGTCTACATGTAGACAGGAAGTGACCTCAAACATACTGCAGGAGATTTAAAGAAAAAAAAGAATAATAAAATTGTGTGTGGTGACCAGCACTTTAACCAACAATCTGAAACTGAGGTAGGGATTAGATTACGTCAGGGTTACATAATAGAAAAGGCTTGGAGTGGTGCCTGTTTGTTATTAAAACCAATATATAGGATAATATAAAAAGATAGTCAAGGTAGGGGTTAAATCTCTAGCAACATAGGTTACAATTAGAGTTTACTTAGAAAAGGGCTGCATACGTATGCAGTCATAGTCTGTAATAATATCTTAATGCACCTGGTAATGAAGAGATTACGCTATTCCTTGCCTTGCTTTGTCCTGCATTGCTTATTGGTTTTTATATACAGATGTGGGAAATGTTATTGCACCCAATGGTACATTACAGCATTCGGAAAAGGGTATTAGAACACGGTGCTTTTCAAAGCTACCTAATGCATTGTTAATGCAGCTTTCACCTAGTCAAGCATTGCGCTTGTCGTTTTACAATGTACCAGTGGGAGTCGTAAAGCTTGCTACATCTGTAAAAGATATGCACTTTGATATTTCACTAAATTTGGCAGAGTTTTAATCACGCGGATCCTGATTTACTGCTGCCATTTTATGTTTTTCCTGCTGTATATGTTAATAAAGAAATTTGAAAACTATGCCTCCAGTACTGAATGATATTTTACTAGTACAAGAGTCATTGCAAGACCATGTGGAAAATGCCAAGCTTGCTTTTATTGCATTTTTCTTTGAAGAAGCAATTTGATTCTCATCCTTTCCAGATTCTCCATTCTTAGAAGACAATAGTCTACATCAGAAATGTGGTATGTAGGAAAACAGGATAAGGGATAGATGAAGTGTAACATATGCATGAGTAGTAAAATCTTTTTCCTGCCAATAGGTTGTAGATGGACCTTGCTCACTGTATGGGAGCAGTGGTCAACCTCAACACCTCCTTTCTTCTGAATCATGGTGCATAATCTGCATTGGACATGTCAGATATAAGGCGGGCTATAAGATATCCAGTAATATTAGACACACCCCTATGGACGGATCTTCCCTCTGAAAGTTTCCCCACCTTCTGAAACTGGGATGGTAGCTCCACCGGCTAAGCTTTAGTTTCAAGAGACAGAGAAGCAGCAGGAGGAAATGCCCATTGGCAGATCTTCCTTCTAACAGGTTCCAAACCTCTATCCAGTGGGCAGATTCTGAAGGCACAACAACCTGTTTCTACTTCAACTTCCTAAAATTGTCTTTTGTGTCTTTTATGAAAAAACAAAACCTTCTCTTTTTGCTGTTACGTTATGGTTATATATTGTCTTTCTTAAAATATTTGTTTTCTAAAAGACTTCACTTCTGTGCTGCTGTTTTATTTGATGGAGGTTTTTTAGCTGAGCACTTAAAGACCTTCCTCTACCAGATTATCAGGAAAGGACAAATGGAAAATCTTTTTCACTCAAATTGGTGATACCATGTGCACTTTTTGCATTGTTTTATGAATGTAATGTTAACATTACTTTTAATAAAAATTTCGAAATTCACAATAAAGACCATTCTTTTATATAAGTGAGATGTTGATTTTACACATAAGTGCCTTAAAACGCTATTTTGGTTCAAATAGCTGGTTGTCCTTACCAAAATGTCAGGCTTCACACAGACAATACATAGTATGGTAAGCCAGTAATGTGACTAGATAGGCTGCATGGGGACCAAAGGCAATACTGTTGCTTTTTGGATTTTAAGGTTCTTTAAATGATATCACCACTCATGATCAGGCACTTCTTCCTAAGTGCATAAAAGCATCTGGCTCCCATCTACACATACATACTCCCTTTATGTATTCTCAACCAAAACACTGTTCCACCAGACAATGTTTTCAAACCAGGGGCTAAGTGTTGAAATAAACGTATTACGATAATCATGTTTGATTGTTGTAATTGATTACCCGCCATTTAATTGAAGTTGGTGCTTAAGCACTTTTGAAATCAGAGATCAGTGCACAGATCCCGCAGGCACTATGCAATCTACAGCTTGAGCCAGTAACATCTAATAAGATTTACGCCTCAAAACACCTCGTCTTCTTGATTTTCGAGATCTGGTTGAGCTGTAATGTTTTATATCCTCGCCTCTAATTTATTTATATTTTTGTCTCATCTAACAGCGCTCTTAAAATAGCACTTATCTTAGCAACTTTTTTGACACTTTTCATAGGAATCTTTACAACCCGTTGATAAAACATGCCAGAGGCTTATATATTCATATTGTTACCCGCATTAACAAATATTACGAAGCTGGGTCATTACTGTTCATTTACAGGCTCAAAACAAATAAATGAAATGGTATAAAAAAAATAGCCTGTCGTAACTGCTGAAATGGCTGTAATGAGAAAGGCCATAAACTCTATGGCCAAATTTTTGTGGACATACCCCAATGTCAGGATATGGCCTATGGACCAGGATGGGCTTTTTTTTGTGTGGTTTAAAATGGCAAATGTTGATTGAACTTTACGTAAGCTGTCTGTTGGTACCTTTTGTTAAAGCATTCCATGTCTGTGTTGCATAGAATTTTATTATTTCTTAAGCTGGGCATACATGTACGGATTTCTGCATGATCTGATCCCTGATCTGATGCCGTGCGCGCTCCTGTATCCCTTAGAGATCGGGTCGTGCAGGAATTGGAGGCTGCAACTGATGAGGATTGGGCTGAAATCAGCCGTCCTGATGGATCGCACAGTTATCCGACAGGATGGTAAATTCTAGCCCGATCCCATAAGTAATGAGCTGCACATTAAGAGTGCAGTCCGATTCTCTGCACTTCACGCCACTCCTAGTGCAAAGAATCGTATAAGTAATAGACGGTAAATTGTACCGTCTATTCCCAGCTTTACTCTTTCTTGCCACAACGCCTTCACTGAGTAAAAATTACCTTGCTCTACCCTTATTGTTGGAAGGAATACTTTTTTATATATATTTTGGTTGACCAGTGGCAGCAAAATGAAAACAACAATTGCTTCCAAATTGGAAAAGAAAGATTGATATAATTTTGTGTATGTAGGTTTAACACAACCCCACTTCTCTCTACTGCAGTTATTGGTAGATGGCGGTGCCATTACAGAAATAGTCGACAAAACAGGTCCGGTAGATGGGTTAGAAAAAAGGCTGGGTCACTATAGTATAAAAATCTTCCAGAGCCCTGTAATTTGTTCTAGGGCTTGATGTTTCACTATGAGATATCCTCCATTAGGTAAGGCTCTACCCCTAGAAAATGGCTGACCAATGGTGGTAAGCGCCATTCAAGGGGTCAGCCTCACATCAATTTTATGGCTTCCGTTATGAGCCACCAAGTGATTCCTGCACTGGACAACTGAGTTTTTATTTTTAAATGATTAACTACAATGTTGGCAAAATGTTGTCTGCCAAAGAATGAAGAAGTTTATAATGCAGACAACTGGAAGACATCTGGAGCAAACCTGAATGCACATCCTTAAAACCTGAATGCACATCCTTAAAAACATGCTTGTCATTGATTTTCACCTGCTTCTCAAACTCATGTTACAGAAAAAAAGGAATAAAAAGTTGACTAACCTAACCCACCTGAGCTCTGCTCACACGGATCGATGTCCTCATCATCCTCGCTGGGACATTCAGCTGAGGCAACCAAGAGGTCATCAGAGCTCTGCAAGAAAAAACACAACATTCATGAGAAAGGCTGATCAATTCATATTCCAGAACGTTGTAGGCAAAGTTAGATCATCAGGTTTAAATCTGAACTCCAGGCAAACACCTAAATACACAGTTGAAATGTATACAGTGTGGATGTGTAACCTGCAAAAGGATTTCTATTTGTATTTTTTTAAAGATATACACACCTTTATCTTCCAGCAAAGACAGCTTGGTGACCTTTCCCCTCTATGCTGCTGGGAAGCAACACATGTGGTCACCTTTTACCCTTAGTCTGTGATAGACAGTGAAGGTATAACAACAATATAGCGATTGCTCATCGTTCAGTTCTCTCTCCTGCTTTTTGAATGTTCCTTTCCCGCTCATGTACTTCTTAAGCTCACTAGCTCATGGATAGAGATGGTCAATGAGATACCAACATGTTTACATTAGCATGCAAATGTATTGCAATTTGTATGCAGACTGAAAAAGCTGCTGTACTTGATTGGCTTAGTTTTGGTCTGCATTCAATTTGCATGCAAATTTAGACTTTTGGGCATCTCATTGATCACTGCTACTTATGGCTCTCATATACTACAGCAAAACCCATTAGGTGTGACTCAAGCCCCTTGCCCTCCATGTCTATGGGCTGCTATAGTAGGGATGATAGTTGATTTGGCATTATCCATTTTAGGTTTCAATCTTATAGGAGAAGTATTAAAAAAAATCTTGAACATTTCTAATAATCTGTAATAATTCACAATTTGCCCCTTAAAATTATGTTTTGAGAAATCTTATTGCTTAAGATCACTGCAAATGCAGATATGTAAAACCAATGATAAGCAACAGTACTTTCTTGTCACCTTGGTAAGGATCAATAATAAAATCACTACTTAGAAAAGTTATAGTTTTTTTATTGTTTTAATAAAAAAGTGGATCTGTTCTATACTTTGGTAGCATCAATTAATACACTTTTTAATTAAACCATAATTACTGCAATCCCCCATATGTTCTGCTATGTAGCTAGTTATCTCAATCAGTAAGGTTCTTTCCCAACATGACACTCTCACCTCTGCAGCGCACTTCAAATATTTTCCTGCAGATTGTTGCTGGCATTAAAAGCGTGAAATCTAAGTCCCTCAAACCTGATTTCAGACTCTTCAGGCTAATGTCACTTCTAGTTTAATTAGCGCAAAGTAACGAGGGAATAATTTGCTAGTTATACATGCTAGGTTTAATATACCATGGTAACAATGTAACATCAAGTTTACATAAATCTCTTGATTGACACATGAGGAGTGACACAAATGGGGTCTTATCTAGCTTATGTGTGTTTTCACGCTCAACATACTAAATTATTTATTTATTTATTTATTTCAGCTTTCATGGGCATGAAAGAGAAATGGACCTTTCTAGGAAATAATGCAATGCAATGATCTTTTATGAAGACGGTATAATCCAAATTGGTAAATATATAGTACATCTGTCTTAACTAGATTTAAGTATATACATGCTACATGAAAATAAAATGGAATTTAATACCAAGTTTAATGGCAGGAACTCAGACAATTGTGAATGGGACATAACTAGAATACATTTTTCTACTTGTTGCATAATTTCAATGCAGCTTTTTGGAATCCATGATACCTTGGGACTATTGTAAGACAATAGAAAATGTACCCATATCTTTAGACTTATCTCACACACATCAATCTTCTTCATTTTTGTGGGGATCTACCAACAACAATCTACTGAAGGGACCTCCATAATTGGATACAAAATCCCCAATGCCTTACTAAGATTTCTAATCAATAGTAGAGTGTTGTACCTTGTTAGCCATCAATGAATACAGAGAGTTTGGAGTTCAAGTGATCCTGTTTATTGGCTAACTAAACCCATTAGAGAAGCAAGCTTTGGGGATGTCTCAGATTCCTTCTTCATACTAAATGCCTGCAGAAGTGTGAAGCATTAGATTAAGCCCCTAGATGAAGAAGGGGTCTGAGACAACCTGAAAGCTTGCTTTTTCAATTACTTCAGTTATCCAATAAAGGGGATCACTTGGACTCCAAATGCTTAGAAATCTTATTAAAGTAAAGAGTCAATAGGCAAAGAACAATTAGACAGAAGATTGGAATATAATTCATTATTTTGCTTTCGCTCAGTACAAATGATCATTTTAGAATGATTTCGATTTTTAGAAGAAAATTCCAAGTCAAGTAAATGTGATCTCTAAAACAAAGGCGACCTTGATACATGAGAAAGCCATCTGCAGATACAGCTGATGGATAGATGGGGTAACAAAGTGTATGCCTATTGGTACTGGGCAGTCTTCAGACTCCCCAACTCATTAAAGAACGTTTCATCTCTTATCTATGGCTACCTTTACACTGAAAGTGTCTGTTTTATCAGATTCTATAACAAACATAAAGACAGAGTGTCACCTGGTGTGTTGGGATTTCTTTCGACATTTCTACGGAACAATGACCTATAGATTTGCCCATTTATTTGTCACCGAAGTTTAATAAAAACTATAACAGCTCTTCAAAAACGTATACTCCTGAGATGAGTGATTTTTCCCAGAGACCTAGATTGACAGGCAAGGGTGGAAGATTTCTCAGCAATACAGTATCAGCAATTGTAGGAAAATAGTCAAGGCAAATGGGTTTGTTGAAATTATATCTGTCAATCAGCCCGAAGCCATTAAACATAACATTGCTGAACGTGACTGCAACACCTTTTATGATAAAGCTTGCACACAATCGTATTGTATTTGAAAGAATTTTCATACTTCAATGAGTAAAACAACAATTATTTTATTTCAGGCGGCTTTGAACGTACACACACATTGCTTTCAACATAAATGTGGTGATAGTTTAACCTTTCGCCTAATCGCTGGAGTCTTATGTTTTTTCGTTGTTTTATGTTTATGGATATCACTAACAACCTGAAGATCTGTTCAATGGTGATCAAACATGGGCAGAGGGGTTACCAAAAACAACCCGTTAGATTGTTGTATGATTTTAAAAAACGTATTAGTTTAATTCTATTCTAAAGAGTAGCAAAGTATTTTAAGTTAAAAAAACTGAGGTTTTTCTACCAATGCCTCCAGTATGGAGTACAGTTAATACTAAAGCATGCATACAATATTTGAAAGAATTTCAGCTTTTCTGCACTAACTTGCAGTACATTATTTGACAAGTTCAGCCTAGAAGAACTTAAGGGACTTTACAAAGGTTTGACAATTAATCACTAGTGATGATCGTGAATATTTGGATTCCGAATATTAATCGCAAATATCGGCAATTCGGAAATTCGCGAAGATGGTGAATATATTGCCGAATATTCGCAATTCCGGATATTCGGTTTTTTTTATCCATTACACATGCCTCTCAATGCAAGTGGACGAATGGGAAGGCTGCAACAAGAGCTTAGCAACACCATCAACAGTTTTTTAATTGAATATTGGGGTGATGCGAATATTGCGAAAATCGTCACTTTTAAAATTCACATAAAAATTCGCACCATGTTAAACATATATTGCGCGCGCGAAATTCGCAATAAAACCTGCCGATATTCGCAATAAAAAAAAACAGAATATTGCCGAATGCAAATATTTACCGAATGTTTTCCATAAAATTTGCAGGCATGCCGCGTATACGAATGTTGCCTATGCCGCTCATCACTATTAATCACCTGTGGGATTTGTTGAAATGCAGAATGCAGAAGTTCTCCATAACCAACATTAGTACTCAACCTTACAAAATGTATGGCAACTATTCCATGGGTATCCTCCAAGATCTTTTCTAGTGGAGGCTGGTATAGTTTAACGCTTGGAGGGGTGGGGTACTTTCTTATCAATAACAAGTAAACGTATGAATTGCTGATAGTCAGGTGTTCACAAACCTTAAGCCATATTGTATAGAAGTGAAGGGGTTCTAAGGAACCAAATGCTATCATTAGATATTTTGTTTGCCTAGGCTCCCTGATTTGTTTTTTTTTTTACAGGTCTACAAATATTATAATTTTCAGAACACACAATTTGAACTAATTTTACCAACCTATGCTGAAATTATATATTGAGATAGAGGAGCAAAATGGTTGCCAACTCTGGCTGAATGAAGAAGGTCCGCATAGAGTGTTTGTCTCCATCTATCACTCTAATGCAGTAACAATGACCAGCACATTACTCTTACTTCTGGAGTAATTGCTGACACCATTAAAGCCATTAACTAATGCACCGACTATACATGACACAATAAACAGGGGGATTCTGTGGAGTTAGAGCTTTTCCCCTCTACTTTCTGTATGTATTCACTGCAGCTACGCTCATAGAATTTAACAATGAACAGTGTCTCACAGAACAGACAGAGAGAAAATTTCAATTATTCACTTCAACATCAATACATTTCTATGAACCTTCATTTATGGAAAACTAGTTTTTTAGAAGAAAAAATGCAGCCAAGAGCTTATGGATTTTATGAATAATAAAGGCAGTATGGGCAATATGAGGCTGTCTCTATTTATGCATTAGACATGTGTGTGTGCAGTCATCTGCATGTCATATAAAAGATCATCCAAACCACATCTGTCCAAACCTCAGTGAGAAAATGTGTGCTGTATTTTACTCTATGTACCTTGAAATAACTTTCAAAATGCTTGGGTAAAAAAAAACTTTCAGTCATAAGGTTCAGGACTTTTTGCAAGTTTTGTTAAGAAGATAAAGAATTATTGGTAACAATAAGAAGAAATCTAAAAAATCCCACAGTGTTTGTATAGTACAGTTAGTTTTGTACTATAGTACAGTTAGTTTTGTATAGTACAGTTAGTTAAAGTTTTTTTTGTGTAAATGTGGCCTGGGGATTCCCCCTATTGTATTCACACATCTTAATTAATCTTATACTTTATAAGTACTGTATGTTGACACTTTTGAATCTGTATATTCTTAACATTTTTCAGTAAGAGCAGCTCCATTACAAATGTATTCATAATAAGGGCAAATTTTGAATAAAGACCTACAGTTGAAAATTTAATGTGTATCTATAGGTTTAATTTCCATGTTTTTGATTTTGGGAATAAGAATTCTTGGTGGCCAGCAGGCCCAGTCTCTCTAAAAAATACTGTAATAATGCTAATATATATATATATATGTTTGTGTCTATATATATATATATATATATATAGACACAAACATATGTCCTATAACCACTTTCTGTTTTCATTTTCAATACCTATTCTGATTTAATATTCACATTGGTTGAGAGTTGATTTATAAGCCAGGACATAGTACAGTACATACAAAACAACCAGCTTTACCAGCCACACATCAAAAGGCCAAGATCTTTCTACTTCAAGATATCTCAACTTCATGTGGCAAACATTAGATGCGTACAAAGGCTACTTTTCCAAAGGGTTTCACCCTAGAGGGGCTATAAAAATTCTTAAAGGAAGTGTGGTTGGCAGAGCTTTGTTTTGTATGGTATTGGATCAGGCCAAGAGTGGATCTTGCTAGCCGACAACCTAAGTAGTGTTGATTACGAATATTTTTATTGCAAATATCGGCACTTTGAGAATTTGCGAAGATCTCTATCTCGAATATAGTGCTTCACCTTTGTAATAATGAATATTCAAGAGCTTTTTACATCAGTACCTGGAACAATTATGCATTTCGTTTGCAATATGCGCAAGTACAAGTGTAGATTTGCACGATTAGAGTAATTTGTGGAAAGTACCATGCATTGTGTTCGTAATATGTCCATGTACAAGTGCAGATTTGCACAATGAAGGTAATAATTAGAGATGGTAAAATTTTTCGACTAGTTGATTTATGAGTTCATTGCAAAGCCTCTGAAAATGGTATCATCACCAAAATTGCTGGAGAGAAGGGCTGTGGGAACACTGGAAAAAAAGTTTGCTCTAGCACATGTAGTTTTTGCATAAACAAATTTTGAATTGAATTTGAACTTATTTATGCAAAAACCATTTGTGTTAGAGCCATACTTTATTTTTTGTAGTATACCCCCAACCCTTCTTTACATCTCCAGTAAATTTGGTGATGATACCATACTCAGGGGCTTTGAAATGATCTCAAAATGGTCAAATTAAAAAAAAATATTTGACCATCTCTTGAATGACTTGAGATCATGAAATCTTGTATTCTTCCTGAATAAAGAAATGCAATGTACTGTACTCTTCCAGACATTTATGAAACTATATTCCCTAGTCCTAGGGAGTGATGAGAGGACACATTTCTTCCTTTTGTGAGCACAGCAAATTTTTTATACATTGGTATAAACTTCTGTACAAGGGAATAAAGCACTTCATATCACAAAGACAATGAAGTCTCATGAATCTTAAACATCCTTAGCTGTCACTCTGGACACTAAGAAAATGGCAAAGGGATGTCAATTCTCAGTCAACCCCATTTAATAACAGTCTTCAATTCACAAAGTACTATTCAGACCTATCTTTTTAAACATGACCTGTTATCTTGATTTTCAGTTCATTACCAATTTGGGTCTGCTCTGCCATGCTTACACTACAATATAGCCTTCACGCTTGTATCTGTCAACTTATTTTCACTTCCTGTCTTCCATTCACCACTCATCATGATGGAGTTTTCACAACAAAAAATAGGTTGTCAACATCTAATTTACATGCAATTTAAATAGTTGTTTGTTTCCCGATGTTTGTGTCCATGTGACCAGCACAGCAATAGAGCAAAACAAACTAAGCAATATTTCTCTGCAATGAAAGAGTCAACCATTCTTTCAAGTAAAATTAAGATCTAGTGGGTACCATGACAAAGACTGTCAAAAAAAAATAAATGAGATTCCATAAACAGCCAATCAAATGATCCCTTTTGTCAACTAAATACACAAAAAACAAGACTGGTCTCTATTTGTTTCTCATTAAACATGAGACCTATACATTTATCTCTGTAGATTTTCTTGAATATCACAAGACATTGTAAATTTAACTGTAGAAAAAAGGTATAGTTAGATGAGGTTAAGAGTGGCTTTTGAATGGTGGCCTGGGTGTCTCAGGCTATAGGAATTCCTAGAGCATTTTCCTAGGAAGAAGGGGAAAAACTAAAATGGCTTAACCAAAACCATTAAAATTTATCTAGAAATGTAAGGGACTCAAGAAATGTAAGGGACTCAAGATATACTTGACCAGTTTACGAAAGTGTATGAGACCTGCTTGATATAAGACAAGTGCAAGTGAATGATGCTGTTATATGAATCATCAAGATTCTGATTTCAGAGGGCTTCACCATCAAAACAGTTTTCATGTTTTAAATATCAGTTGTCTAAAAATTGCCCCTGGACACCTAGGTTCTCAAAATCCTTATATAACCTATTCTGCTAACTTGTTTCATTATATATCTTGTAAAGATCAAACTTGTTGATATGCAGTAAACAACCTACTTTTTATATTATTTATACTGATAATTATGAAGTAAGCCTCACAAATTGCCAAATCAAGCTCTAAAAATCAAAAGCTACCAATACTTTTGGTCAAGAAGAAGAAACAATAAGACCATGAGAAGCCTTTGGGAAAGAATAATATCTTGACTAGCCAAAAAGAATTGGATGTATATTCTAGATCTTTATATACACACTGCCTTGCCAAAAAAAAATGCCACTTGGCTTTAACTAAGCTAATAGGTGCAGGTCTAGGTTCACCATCAGTATGTGCTCCAAGAATGAGGTCAGCTGACTACCTGACTATACTGAATGACCAGGATATTCCATCAATGGATTTTTTCTTCCCTGATGGCACGGGCATATTCCAAGATGACAATGCCAGGATTCAGCGGGCTCAAATTGTGAAAGAGTGGTTCAGTGAGCACGAGACATCATTGTCACACATGGATTGGTCACCACAGAGTCCTGACCTTAACCCCATTGAGAATCTGTGGGATGTGCTGTAGAAGGCTTTGCGCAGTGGTCACACTCTACTATCATCAATGCAAGATCTTGGTGAAAAATTAATGCAACACTGGATGGAAATAAATCTTATGACATTGCAAAAGCTTATCCAAACAATGCCACAGCAACTGTGTGCCGTAATCAAAGCTAAAGGCGGTCCAACCAAAAAATAGAGTGTGTTTTTTGGACAGGCAGTATATAGATATATCTATATGATCTGTAGCTAAAGAAAAATTTGCAGCATATGTTTTTCACTTTTTCCTGATTTCATCTGAAAAATATTACAGTTACCTACTGACATGACTAACAACCACAAGAAAAGCCTCACAAACCCGTATTGCAATACTCCTAATTCTTCTTTTGTGTGCTATACATCAAACTATATAAGTACATTGCCTAATGTTCTAGAATGCCCATAGCACTCACTTGACTGCTTGTAGTTTGAAGAAATGTAATACAGAAAAGTATTCAGTACAGTAGTCTGTAAAATGCTTTAAACCCCTGCCAATCGTAGCACATAATAAGATTTTAGATCTCAATAAATCTATTTTAAAGGGAAATTATGACATAAGAAACTTGGATGCTGCTATTACCGACTAGTTTTATGGTAATACATTTGTCAATGTTATTATAGTTAATACAACATAAAGACATTATCAAATAGTGATAATTTTATTGATTATATATTGATTCCTGATTTATTGATTATAAATCAGGAAATTTATACATATCAGCTCAAGCATTTTTGCTGGATCAACAGGTATTTTTGTCTCAAGAATTGAAAAAAACTGTAAATTATAAAACAGACCAAAGAGGAGTATTGGCTTTCCACCTATTTTCTACTTTACACTAGGACCAATCATTTCTCTTACTAACTTTACTATTAGCATATTTACTATGTAGGGCCCCCAAATTCCTACCAAAAGAAGAAGAAACTAGAATTACTCCACTTACCCCCTAGAAACTTGAGCACATAATTACAAATCCTAAAGTACAAAAGGAATAATAGCCAAGTAGCAGTTTGATTTTATATTGTTATCGCAATCATGTGTTGATGGCATTTTCAGCAGTCTGCACTGTTAAACGAGCAAAAGACATGAATTGCCAATCTCAACGCAAATTAATTCACAGGTCACAAATTTCATCCCTAAACTGAAATTTCACCGAAGTAAAAATTGAGGAGCGGCAATAATGTGCAATACGACGGAACCATTTTTACATATTAATTAGTAGTAAAACATTACAATGGAAAATAAGCGATACATGGATTTAATGTTATATTATCTTTATCCCGTGGGGATGTTTTACCACGTACTGGGGATGATTAGCAATTATATTATATTAGATATCTAAAGGTTTGTTATAACTACAAATCTTGAGTTATATTTTGAAACAAAGTTGTGCACTGTGTATTTCAGTATTTAGATTTTTTGGGTCAAACACAGGCCTGGAACTCAAATTTGGCTCAGGGTGTCATTATATTTGGTCTACAAGATTGTTTTTTCATTTTATTTAAGAATTGAATGCAACAGATGTGTATTTTATATGATATTTGATGTCACATGTGTTATGCTTTGCTTGTACCACATTTAATGTTTAGGATGCCATATGAAAAATGTTATCAATATATTTGATGAGTAGGAAACATTTCCTCAACTGTAGATATTTATTAAATAAGGGTGACCCATGAAAAGTTTTTAATTTTGGCCCATTGTGCATTTGAGTATGTAGTTGAGCTGAAATAAATAAAATTGCTTATCAATATTGCTGCTTCATCACCAGGAGAAGCACCATCCTTCATTTGTTGTCAGCAGCAGAATGACTATCCTTCATTTGTCTTCAGCAGAAGAAGGACCATAGTTGGGGTCAATTATGACTTATTTAAGAGTTTATAGACTATAGGTCTACACCACTTCACACCAGAGTAGTGGTTACCAAACTTTCCATGCAGGGCCCCCCTTTTCTATTTAGGAAATTTATTGAGACCCCCTCCCTATTCAAACACAGGTTAAGAATGAGGGCCTGGGCCCCCCTGGAATACCTTTGTGCCCCCCCAGTTTGGCAACCACTGCACTAAAGGTTTCCCTGGTGGCTGTGGCCATAGGGGTGGTCTGAGGTTATCATTGACTGCCTGCCAACTGCCCTGAAAAAAGAGCTGTTTCTATTAAGCAGTGTAGCCACCTTGGAACTGGCAGTGTGACCGTGATTTTACTAAGTGCTTCCTCAAACTGTGTGTGTGTATATATATAGAGGGAGAGAGAGGGAGATTTACTATAGTTTAGAATGCCTTTCTTTAAAAAGTCTTGCTGTTTTCTTACCAACTTTGCAAAATGGAAGCAGCACTTGATAAATGTGTGTGTTGCGCGGAACATATTTTCACTCTGCACTGCAGTACTTTTCAATTTCATACTTACCAAAAAGTAACTTCATTAAGTCTGAAGTTCAAAGACGTCAAAGCTGCAATCTGTGCAGCTTGACTTAGATGTGTTTTTCTTCCTTTTCTTTGAAACTGCAGCTTCAAATCTCTTGAGCCCTGTTTTTGGAATATTCATGCTTTTTTTTTTTATTCTCAATGTACGGAGTTATAAAAAAATATGCTTCCTGTTATACAATTCTATTATATTCTGAGCACTGATACTGAAGTCAAGAACCAAGCAAGCAGAAAGCAACAATGGCAACTGTCAACTTCAGAAATACGAAAAATGAAAAAGCTAAAAGGTGCCAAACAATACACCCAACCCAACTTCGCACCACTTCAGATAAATACATTTAAATAGATACAGTATATATGTTTTAGAAAATATCAACTGGTAAATCACACACTTTTATATATATAAAAGTTACAGTACTACTAAAACATTGCGGGAAAGGCTAAGGTAATGATTCAAGTGTTTTCAGGTCACCTGTTTTGCTAAATGAAATGCTATACAGCAGAAGCATGGGAAAGGTGGGAACTCACTTTGTTTTATTTTATATACATATTTTTTTTATTTAAGTTATTTTTGTATTTAGCAAGTTAGGTATTAAGCCCAGCCTACATACCCAGAAACACATCTACCTTTTACATAAATGTTTTGTTGAGGCAGATATTGGTATCACTAGTTTTTTTAGATACTAAAATACAAAGGATCATAGTTGTTTATGCCACTAGTGTGAAGGTTTATATCTATCTATCTATCTATCTATCTATCTATCTATCTATCTATCTATCTATCTATCTATCTATCTATCTATCTATCTATCTATCTATCTATCTATCTATCTATCTATCTATCTATCTATCTATCTATCTATCTATCTATCTATCTATCTATCTATCTATCTATCTATCTATCTATCTATCTATCTATCTATCTATAAAACCCATGAATGCCATATTGCCAATCTAACAGATCAAGAAAACTGGCCACTTCAACAAGCAGACCTTTTTTCAGATACCTTCCAGATTGCACCTTCATTACAGGAAACATGGCCTTAATTGATTGGACTGCCGAATATTTCTTCTTACCTGTTTTGTTTTTCCAGTGTAAAGTCAGAGCCAGTTAGAATTCCAGTGCTTCATTACTTTCGAATCAATGACCAGGAACGGGTATGCAAATCAGGAGTTTGTTTCAGGTCACTAGGGGCACTACATACTTATGTAGTATGTTAATGCACACTGGTTTATATGCATTGCATTAGTGAAGCCTATTAATTTTAATTAGCTCTTATTAAAGAAGATATATATTTAGATATATTAAGAAAATATATTTTTCTTCAGAAATGTAATCATCTAATGCATGACCTAAAAAATACTACAGACAAATAAGCTGCTTCAACCTACTTTGAAAACATTTTATTTTAGTTACCTAAAAAAGTGGGTTTCTGTACATTGCTTTGTTCTTAAACTGCATTTGTCAAATGGATGGTGAATCTTAAAATAAGCTATAGTCAAAGTTCAAGACAGTCTTGGTATTTGTCTAGCTAATTATGCCAGGGGGCAATGTTCTGTCTCTGTGCTTAGGCAACGCATATCACAAGTGACATCTGCCTTGCTAGCAATGTATGTACAAAATGCCAAGCTCAATTTCATGACCTGGTGTGCTATGTACTATAAGATTATTTTTACGGAATAGAGCCGGGAGATAATCTGACTGATACTAATGGTTGTCATGGCAACGCTAATTTGTTATTGAAGAGGTTTAGAAACGGCAGGTGAAAGTAATAGAAATTTATCTCACACTATTATATTTAGGCATTTTTGAGTCTTAAAATGACAATGAGACAATTAGGCACATTGACTAAACATTTGAGGGAGTTGGGAGAAAATGATGACTGATCAGTTTATTGAGATTGCCTAACAAGTGTAATGTCCCTTTTTGAAAACTATCACAAAAATCAAATGAATGCATTGCTAGGAATAAACAAATATAGTTACACTAGAAAGTAGATATATAATAAATGTATGTGCTGTGGGTGCCCATATCTACCAACACCTTTTATTATTAGCAATAGGGATGGCAAGTTCTTGTAGGAAAAGTTGGAGGAGAAATCATGGAGAAGCAAATGGTCAATTTGATCTGCTGAATAGTTTCTAGTACTGCCCTGATTGGCTGATCCTGTTTTAGCCTACACAGAAATGAGACATGATGACATTGGTGATATTGCATTATGCATCTTTTGAATGCAGAGTGTGTGTAACTAATGCAAAGGTGCAGGTTCATGTTTATACACATTTCACTGTGTAGGGCATCCTATTCCTTGGAATAGACTGCCATACCACATCATTGGGGGTCAAATTACATTGCAGCTTCCACAAATTAGTGTTGCGCGAGAATATTCAAAATTCTAATATATTTGACGAATATTTGTCATATTATGTTTCAACATTGTTTACCGCATATTTGTGCACATTGCGTATGGATTTGCGCAATATGCACAGTGCTCGTACTGGCTAAGATCACAGAATGAAGAAGAGAGGCTGTAAAGCTGGTTCGCCAATCTTTGCAAATATTCGGAACAGCCATGTGTGATGTAAGGCAATAGCATACAGTCGAATTGAATTTTACGAATTTGAAATCTTTCTTAATACGTAAATTTGAATATACCATATGCTGCTCAACACTACCACAAATATGGGAATAAAGATTTAAAGTGGCCTTGTCATTGGTTATCATGATCCTTTAACCATCTTGGTGTGGCTTGGGATATATCTTAATTAACAAGGGCGGTAACCTTGAACCACACTTACATGTTCCAGATGAGTCGTGGCATTCTCCAGTGATGTCCTTTGGCATCATCCTTCTGGATCCATGTGGGGGCTTCCTACACAGTTCACCTTTATAGCCTGACAGGCATCCCCAATCCTCATAACCCCATCAGGTATGATGGGGGTTATGGCAGCCCACTTTCAGCAAAAAATGAACTAATAGTACCGCCAGGGAGATTAATAAACAGGACACCCCTCCTATCTGTAACTGGAAACGTGTCTAGACAACAATATGTGCCTGTTTACTAATTGCTTCATAATTTCAAATATACAATTACAACAGATTGAGAATTAAGCCTAGAACTGCAAACATGCTCAGAAATTAGAATATTTCTAACTGTTACAAAAATTGTCATCTTTAGTTAAAGCGATTATTGCCACAACACAATGGCAACATTTGAGAAGGAATATCGACATTTACTCTCTGTTTGCACACTTTGCTGCCTCCAAACAGACAAAGAGAAATCAATATAATCCATTAACAAAGATTTGACGGACAGGTAAGTAGTATTGCCACAATTATGTTCTATTTTCTCTCAACTTATAAGTGCTCTGTAGAACATTTAACGCAGTTTAGTTTGTGCTGTGCCATGATTCATGTATTCTCTTTGTGTTCCAAGACAGAAAGCGTTTTAAGAGCTTTATTGATGGCCTCTGCAATGTAACTGAAACTAATCAAGGATTAAGACATCCTAAACAAGATGTCATACTGACCAATAATGCTCATAATATTTTAGTATGATCTAAGTGTTTCAGTTGCTGGTTGTTACTCTCTGCTTTACGGTTGTGGCACTTTGATTATATTTCAATTAATTGAGATGATTCATTAAACCTGGAGAAGAGAACATGTGATGCTGCTCAAAAAGAAGCTCGAAATCTTTTGGTTAACACCAATCATCATGAAATCCACTTGGGATGAAAGGACATTGTAACAGATTGTAGGGTAAGTTCTCTTCTCAAACACAGGCTAGCAATGTGGTACATTTCATGGCAGTAAACTTGGGCAGGAGAGGGTTGAAGGTGTGTAGGTTGTTATCTTAGTTAAGGGAATGTGAATTAAACTTGAGAAGATACATTTTGCTTACCTCCTGGGTGTGCTGCCAGTTTCACGTTTTTATTTTTTTTAAACAACGCTTGCCAGCAATCTAAGCACATAACAATGTAAATTGCTCTCATTCCCCATCATCCTCCCCCCCTTCAAATCCGAGAGGCATCGATGATGCCAGGAATGTGAGAAGGAAATGCGACATTGTCTGCATATAATGGAGGACAATGGTACCCCCCGCTTGTTCTGCATCATCAATCATGCTGAAGCTGCGGAACCTGGAAGGATAGGCAGGGATGTGGTCATGAGGGATGCCTCGGGCTCCTCTGGGTAGCTTAGTTACTCAGAGTGTAGCTCCGGGTGAGTTTTGATTGTAAAGAAAATTTACCCTCAGCTATACTTGGGTTAATGCCCTGGAAGTTAAATACTTAAACATCAGCAACATTTTTCTTCCACAAGTTTCAATGATTGAAATGAACACAACATGAAATATTCAACAAGGTAAATGAACAATTGGTATGTACAGCTAAACTTACCTAACCCATGAGACTCACAGTCAAGCATTTCAGTATATGGACAATGCAATGTCCAAAAAAGTTTAAAAAACCCCACCCTGCATTGAGAATGCTGCAACTCTTCGGCTTGGGCTCCACAACATTTTTTCGAAATGCTCCAAAATTGTAGTGGCTGCGTTTTCTGTATATGCCCCATTAAATTTAAATGGGCATGTACCCATTTTGATATCTTTAAGCCGAACCTAGTATAAAGACATAATCTTTGATGGTAGCACATCTCTCAAAGATCGAACCCAACTCTGGAATGTTACAAAAGTTAATATTTTTAATAACCTATTTTGGGATTGGGTGTTTTTTTGTAATGATTTAAATTTTGTAGGATAACATGCAATGTGTTAATTTGGCCATAGACGCTTCGATTTTTCATACGATTTCTCGTCGTAAAATCATGCAAAAAAATGGATGGGGTATTAATTTGAAATGTCCTTTTTTTCAGTCAATCTATCGGAAATTGAAGGACATTATTGGAGACCTAAAGATCTGCCCTTTCGATTGACCCAATTCAGGCCTCAACCTACTTACATAATTTCTGAACTCATTTTTTTGTGTAGCCGTTCTTAAGTCATGTCACTGATCGACCATACATAAATCGCGATAAATCGGATCCGGAAAAAGGTACACTTCTAGATTGATGCACGGCTTCTGCTCAAAGACTCAATCACATGTTCCGATCTCTAAGAAATCGAAATGTCTATGGCCAGCTTTACTCATTTATTTGGTACATGTTCTTTGTTGTTTGCATTTTGTTCTGTTTATATCAATACAATTTAAAATTATAAAAAAAAACAAAAAAAGTATCCATCTAGTGGCCATTTGTGTTACTACAGTTACTACATCACTACAATGCTGCCAGCTTTAAAGAACAGAAGATGGTCACTGCCAGTGCTGAAGGGAACAGCATGTAAGTATGTTTTTTAGAAACCTAGATCCTACAGCATCATGACAGTTCACAGGTAAGTAAAATATGCATTCCTTTTCTTTTTTCTACTCAGTCCCAGAAACGAGGTAGTATAGAATGTAGTATAGAATGTCATTTCGAATGCGGTCTATGTTACATTCAAAAGTAGATATTAAATGAATGTCTCTCACACATAGCTAAAGATGGATATGATAGTTTCCACATATAACTAAGTATAATTAAAATGGTAGGGTTTCACTGGTGACTTACACTTTTTTTATGTTACTTAGAATATTAGATGCAAATGTATGATTTAGTGTGCGGAAAAGGTTGATCATACATCTGCATTCTCAAGCTATTTCAGAACAGGAAACAGCATTCACAGTCAATTAAAGGTGTAATTCAATTTTCAATATCTATATGCATGAATGAAGAAATTTGCAGATCCCTTTCTATCCGCATAACACACTCAAACACGTTTCTGGTTCAAAAGTGACAATAGGATAGAAATATGTGAATGGGAATTTCTCTTCCCCTATATCTGGCTATTTCATCTTCAAAATTTATGCATATAGAACGCTTTCCTGATCTGAGAACCGCTGGGCTGTGCCAGATGAATACAGATGAGCTGCGTTCTCCGAACATAATGAAAATGGAAAGGATGTGTTCTTTTTCTGTCTAATTATTGCTAGCAGTGACAAACACATTTTAACAGTAGTTTGAAATGAAGTGTGTGAATTCCCCATAGAAAATGCTAAGAGAGGCACTCAGACACGTTGGAAGTAAAAAGACTTCAAGTGTCTTTTCCTCAATCTACAATCTCTCAAAACTGTGCTAATTTCCTTTTTACGATTATAGGATAATGTGGCTCTCTTGTATTTCGTGCACTACGAGCAGCAGCATTGCTGTGTGGGGGTGGTACATTATAGCAAAGGAAAGGCAGTGATATCGCAATTGGCAAATCGCTAAGACATTTGTAAACTTTTTCATAAAATACATTCCTCCATCATATCTTAAAGCAGTAAAATGGTATTTCAATTGAGGAACGTATGACACGATATGGCACCAGGGGCGTTTTTCCCGCTATGCTGATCCCCTCATGCATATCCAGCATGCATAAGGAGAAGAAGTGGAGGAAGGAGCATGTACGACATGCTGGTACTCATTGCACCATCAATAGTGAATAGCATCTCCCCTCCAATTGACTGCGTGCGACTTCAATAGCACCACCCCGCACAAATCCCCCCTGGTCGGCTGCTTGTAACTTCAATGGCACCCCCCTCCCCTCGGTAGGCTGCGCGCTACTTCAATATCACCCCCAGGTTGACAGAGCCCTGAACATGTACTTGTGCCCCTGAAAGGCTATAAACTGTCCTGTATGGTACCCACAGAGGGAATGGACAGATTTAGGCAACACCCCCTATAAAAAGGCCAAGAGTTATACCTTTTTCTTTTGATTTGTTATAGTCTAATCCTTAATTTATTTTCCAGCATTCTCCAAATTGCCGATTTCACTACATTGCTAATCACCACTAGCACAGGGGTGTGATATTTTTGGCTTGAAATTTCAACTTAGCTTTGAATTTTAACTTCGCTTAAATTAGGTAAAAACTGCATTTGCTAGATCAATGTTACCACAACCCTTCTCTACATCTCTCTACATGTTTTGTGATGATACCATATTCAGGGAACTATTTAACTTAAATAAATAAACAAATGGTGGGAAAAATTTTGGAATTTGGACAAAGTCACAGGCCAACCTTTGTGTTTATTGAAAAATGTCTACAATAGTGGACATTTTTCACAACGATGAACCTTTTCATAAATAGTGATGAGTGGCATAGGCAATATTCGAATTTGCAATATTTTGCAAATAATTCTACTTATCATAAATATGAAATTTGCGCATATGGCCTTGCATTGCAATTATCATCAAAATGTGATATTGATTTATTATACTATTATAGTGCTTGACCATACATGCCAATTTTGTATTTACGAATATTAGAAACTGCAAATATCCACAAATTTTTGAAAAGCTGGGAATACTTGCAATTCAAATATTCAAGCTGAACACTATCATACAAATTTTGCTTAAACAGTGAATCTGGAACAAGCAATGCTATGTTACCTTCGTGTTACGGATATGCTGCTTTATTGCATCTACCATAACACGGGGACACCTTGGGTCGTATTAGTGATTTGTTTTTTAATGGGGGATTTTTTCCATGTTTGAAATCAGGGAGTGCACGTCAAAAATACATACGCTTGCATTTTTTTACATGCCCAATGCTTTCCATATTGATGTGTTAACACACCCATATTTGAGTTGGCTAACGTTGCATTGTTTTTATGTCAATGCGGTGCTCTGCATTGACATAAATACAAAGGATGCTCAACACGCTGTGGAAACAATTCTATTAACCAGTGATGGATGTGTTAACTGTGCTTTAAAAACGCACAGCAAGCGCATGGATTTTGATGCAGTGGAAACATGGCCTAATACTAAGACATGTGATATCAAACGAAAGACATCTGTGGCACACATTTCTAAAATAGGCCAAATATAATTACTGCGGGTCAGATGTGGCCTGCGGGCTGCAGTTTGACATCCATGTGCTAGAAGGTAAACCAAAAGACTTGTATGTATGTATATTAGCTGTTATGGAGAATATGATAAACCAACTATTTAAAAAAGGAAAAATCACACTTCAGGTATATTTAACAATTGTACATCTAATTAATAAAAGGCTCTTAACACACAATATACATTTCTTTCAATTTTGTGCTGTGAAGCACAATACAATACAGGCTTTACTGATGAAAATTAGTTTTTTCCATCCTAAAGTATATATAAAAAAAAAAAGGCGCCTGCATGGAATGATAAATTCCACCGCTCATGGCAACTTGTCAGCCAGGGAAATAGTTGACAAGGAGTACAGGGGTGACATTACTCATGAATCTTAAATTCAAAGTCGTAGATCAAAAGTACTGTATGTATTAGCCAAATTGCTCAGTGAAAATGTTCCACTGCAACCAGTACGTTGAGCATCATATATACTTGTCACGTAATCCTGAAAATCACAGGCAGAAAGAGTTGCACGTGTAAACCATATCGCATTTCTTGTACAAGTTAACTTTTTTTTTACCTTATTATATACAGAATGGAAAGATTCAGAAAAGAAGGATTCACAGCTACATTGATATTCTATTTATCCTTAAAGCGCCTATTTTCTGGTATTTCCCAAAAACAAATATATATAGGACATGCTACAGTGTGTTTAAGGAAATTGTGATATATACAATCAAAAATGTATATAATGTAAGATTAATGAATGAATAAATCAAATGTATAGATACATAGGCTATGACTGACTGCTCACGTATTGCCCAATCAGCAGAATTGAGGTGCATTCTTGACCAAGCAACACTCATCACTAGTGATGGCCGAACTATCAAACATAACGAAGGTTACTCTTCTTCCGCTGGCCGGATCAGGAGCAGAAAGATCAGGCCAGTGGAAGATTTTTTTCACCAGAGACCGGGTAGAGAGCCTGGTCTCTTGTGAAAGAAAACCAGCTTAATTCGGAAGTGACATCAGTGAGGTTATGTCCGGATATCGAAACTGGAAACTGTGTGTTCCATGTACCGTAAGTGACATCAGTGACGTTTTATTTTTTCGATTCAAATTCCCCGCGAACAGGCAGGGAATTTGAATCTTCCCGCAGACGTCAGACTTTTTAAAAAAAATGGATGGACCTGGCCGAAGTTCGTCCATCACTACTCATCAGGCATGAGGCATGAGTCTCTGGGTGATAAGACTGACTGAAACAAATGATAAATTCCTTACCCTATGCAGTTGTGTATACAATTGTTTGTCTGAAGTTCACCTTTAAATGTATAAAGCCTTATACTAACGTTTTATTTTGTGTATTTTATCATTTTTTAATTATCGCTTAACATAAATTGTAAAGGTAAATTAAGTGGAAGAATAATATTTTTCATGTAGGCAGTAGTGCATGTAGTCACAATGATCTTTCCCCTATTTACTTAAGTGTGACTAATGACTATAGTCATTTAACTCATCCTTTACCTTCAAATGAGACTTTGTTTATATGCCAAGTATCATATTCAAAAACAGCAGGATTAATGAATGTAATAAATCACCTTACAGTCAGGTTTGTCTGGGTAAAAAATGAATTAATTGTTATGACTTACTATATATTTCAGAGGGCTGCTTTACACTGGAATTGGTTGGCCATATATTGGATGGCCATAGAGCAGTTGTGATAAATGAAGAAGAACTCCCATACCAGAACCCCCATAATATAATATTAGGCTTGGATAGCTAAGTGGTATTTTTATGTTGAAGTTTTTGAAAAATATTATTTTTCTTATATTCATGGTTTTACTGGTTGGAGACAAATTCCATTATGTATAAGCTTTTAAACTAGTGTTTTCTATCTTTGTGTTCTGACCTAAATATGGAAAGAGATAAATCTTTCAATTAGACAACTCGTGTTGTCAGGGATTACCTTAGTTCACATAAGATAAGAAACACCCATGCTTTTGGGGAGGTTACAAGTAAACAAAACTCCCAGACAACAGGAGACTCACCCCTCCTACTGAGTGAATATGTAACTAGGATGTTCCAGGGTGAGCTGTCAGTGTAAAGTAAAGGTCCCCATACACACCCCGATTTTCCGTCTGATCGATTAAAAACAATCGATTTTTTGCATCGG
>CM070035.1:151561634-151577497 GCA_036250615.1 Ptychadena robeensis | reverse complement strand
ACAAAGATCCTCGTATTGGAAAACATCAATTATTTTTAATCGATCGGACGGAAAATCGGGGCGTGTATGGGGGCCTTAAGTCTCTATTAGTTAGTCTCTGGACTTTGAAAAGTGGCTCTACTCCTAGTAAATATCGAAATAGTATGCTTAAGCTCTGCACACCCTGTTGAAACATGCTTTAGCCCTTCTGTCAAGAGTTCAGAATAATGGTCTGCAGTCTCCTTGAACATTGGATAAACATTGAAGTTTTTTTTGGACTACTTGGTCATTGATGATGTATGAATACACATGGAAGGCATCAATAACTAAAAAATAAGATTTGGTTTTTTTAACATTGCCCCATAAGATGCACTGACATTCCCACCTGATTTTTTGGTCTTTTAGAGCAAACCATTTAAAAAACTGTCTTGTTGAGTAACAAAAATAAACGTCCTAAAATGATTGTAGTGGTGATTGTGGTAATAATATATATACCAGACTTGCCACAACTTCCTGTTCTCCTTCCATGTTTTCTCACTTCACAGCCAATTACCTCTACTAGGCAGTCAATCACTGTTACAAAAAGAGGGCCAGATGATGAATAGGACTGACAAATGACTATATCAAAGATCGTAGTCATTCTTCATCCCGACAACGAGGAGGACTAAGCTTCTTCCCTCATTCATTATCTTCAGCTCTCTGACCTTGCCCATAAATTCACAAGGAACTGATACCAGCTTCAAAATGATTTTACTCTAATGATTGATACTAATACATGATTATGTTTTACCAATATCTGCAAGTCTATGTGACTTTATCTTTTTTATTTGCCCATCTGCTAAAGCTTTGCCTATATTATCTCTTCCCATCATGCCACTTGTCTGCTTATAATTCTGCACATCAGATAAACTGTCAGGATTAACCTCTCACCTGTCAAGGGAATTTATGCATATTCAATTTCCTGGCAGATTTATGTGCTCAGGACATATACATGGTTTAGATAGATAATGTTAATAAAATTAACCTCTCTGTTTGCAGCAAGAATGCAAAAGCTATATTTACTGTTTTAATAGAAAATGTATACAGAAAGTTTGGAGTTTAAGTGATCCCCTTTATTGACTAACTGAAGTCATTAGAGAAGCACACTTTCGGGATGTTTCAGATCTTTTCTTCAAGATTAATAAAATTCTAGTTTTTAAGACTCACATTTATAAAGTTACAAGGACATTACAACACATTTTAATGTCCTTGTAACTTTATGTATAAGCATGGGTCTCAAAAAACAATTGTAGAATTGTATTAAGCTTGAGGGATCTGAGACACCCCTTAAGCTTGATTCTTTAATGACTTCAGTAAAGGAGATCACTTGAACTCCAAACTTTCTGTATTCATTCATCTAACACAGTACAACACTATACTATACTGCAATAGAAGATGTACAGTTTAAGTGGCAATCCAGGCAAACAACTACATTCACATATTTGGTATACATATATGTTGTTCTATCTGGCAAAATGTTTTTAGGTCCTCCAAGTCCTACTGCTCTATTGCACTTCAAAACCCTGTGCTCCAGGGCGCACGAAGGTGGTTTTGTGAATTTGATATGTAATTGTTTCTCCAACTAATTTTTCCTCTGTCAGCAAATTGTTATGTGTTTTCAGAAGCAAATAAGAATCCTCCACTAATGCAATTTAAGAATATAATAATGTACAAATGGTGTTAAAAAGCTTCTGGGCTTTCAAAGAGAAGGGAGTCAAAGAGAAGGGAGGTCTCAGGTCTAGCACTGTATAAGCACAGAACCTGGGAAAGTCTGAAGCCACACCAATGTGTAAAGACATTATGTCAGTGGTTAAGGTGTCAACCAGCACATTAACCCTATGGACAACCTCATTCTCCAGATGGTCATGACTCCCAAGCAGTGCAGTGGCCAGTGGGAACGACACTTTTTCAACCAACTATGTAAACAGGACCTTATTCAAGGTGTTCCTGCCGTAAAAGTTACATCTAAAGCCCCCCATACACGCCATACAATTTCCTTTAGATCTACCAAATCACATAGTGATTAAAAGGTTTAGAAAGGTCCTTAAATTAAATGGTTTTGGAAGCAAAGTTGATTGTACAGAAATTGAATAGTAAGATTGTAAAGGTCCCCACACACGCAACAAGCGGTGGTCGATCAGGGGTGCCTACATGGCAAAGCTCGATCAGCCAGAGAACGGACCTGTCCATAAATCTCTGGCCGATGCCATTAGTTTCAATGGGGACAGGTGTCCCCATTGAAACTAACAGCAGGCACACTAAGGGTTTCCGCCGATGCCGTGAGCGATGGAGAGCAGCTGATCTCCACAGTTCATCTGTCGGTCCCCACTCGATACGTGTGTGGGGACCTTAAGGTGTATGTGGGCCTTTAGCTACTAGTTGCTGTTTGAAACACAGGAGGTGAAGCTTCTGATGGCCAAAGATTATGCTAGTCAAGAACAGCCTTCTAACTTTACATCCATGAAAAATGCATCAACTGTCACTCCACACCCCTCTGCTATCCACATACCTGTCTTAGCTTTTTTTTGATAGATAGGTCATGATGATACATTACATTATGAATGATAGTGTTAATTAGCAGCAGTGGCCAGACATCTAGTAAAGGGGCTTTAGTTTAGAATTTTGATTGACACTAGTTGGCAAAAAGATAACCATTAATAAATGTGTGAGTATAAGGTTATTATTATATGTCATATCACTCCCATCCAAATAAAATGGAGTAAAATTAAATTCAATACCATTATCACTTCTCCAAAAAAAAAAAAAATAATTATTGGAATTTAATAGTGATGTAAAATATTTTCCTATATGTATTTGAACTTTTTTTTCAAAATATATGTCATTTCAATTTTAACATTTAAGTTTTATTAAAAAGTCCCCTAGTTACGTTCTTTCATGTGAATGTTTTGCGCCCACGAAAAGAGAAATCATGAAGGATTAGCAACAAAAACAATCCTAATCAAAGATTAACTTGTACTTTGTGAAGCGAGAAGTTAAAAGCAATGCTTTGAAATAAAACATGTTGGTTAGCTAATTAAAATGTTTTAAAGCTAAAATGGTTTATACGGTAATCTGCAGCATCAACACTTTCATCAAAACATAAGCGTCACCCCACATGTTTAGAGGGCCGCTGACTGCGTTATCTGGTGTTTCTAAAAAGAAAATTCGGGAACTTTACTAAGAATGCAGTTCTATGATGCCCACATATGTGACAAAACTGCTTTTAAGAATGACTCCATGCTTGTCTGGCATTTTAAACAATTGTGTGCATGAATAAAAGTGAATAAAAAGGAAATTTTAATTATAAATTAAGCCCCCCATACACGCTTAGATTTTCACTCGAATTTTTCGGCTGATCGCCTGTGCAGGCGAAAATCGGGTAGAAGCTAAAGCTTACAGTTATAATTTGGTCCGAAATCGGCGTTTCTCGGCAGGAGAGATTGTGTGTGATGACGCCATCATGCGAGGTTGGCAGAAAATCTAAGCATGTATGGGGGGCTTTGTTGTCAGTCAGTCTTCCAGGGGTAATTGAAGTTCCATGTATGAGTGCTAGATGGCAACAGATACTGGTTTTCAATGGTGAAAACACATCCCCATAGCCATGTTAAGGGGATGTGATGACCTAACTGACTTGTTCTTCCTAACAGTACTTTTAAAAAGCATTCTTTGCTTCAGAATTTTCTGAGGAGAGGAGTGACACAGGAAATTCACAGATTTTCTCATTACAGGTAAGTTTTTTTTTTTTTGACAGATCATCCAGATAATAGGTGTTTTGACAGCAAGCGACATGAGGTAAAGTTTAGGTTTAAAGCAACGAAAACAAGTGAAAAGTAAATGGCCCAAAAGAAAGATGATTTTCAATTTTTAACCCCAAGAGATTTCTCACACTGGTCTTTTTCCTGCCATTTCCTGCCTCAGTCTGTTGGCCCCTCCCTAACCCAGTACTAAGCATAAAAAGAAGAAAGTATCAGAGTAAAGACAATACTCATAACCTAAATATTTGCAAAAAACAATATTCAAATCTGAAACTGAATAGATTCTGTCAGTACCAAAAAATACATCAACCTCACTACCCTATTTGTAATTCTAGATAAAAGACCAATCATGTCTACATACTTCGAGGAGGCTTGCAAGGTTAAATGTGCTGACGAATGTATGACAAAGAGGTCATGTCTTAGATTTTAGAGGTGGATTAAATTTCTGAGAAGAAAAAGTGTTCTTACAGGAGGTTATGACATTTAGATTGTGAGTGGAGATCTGTAAAAAGAGGATATGTGGCTGGACTAAAAGTTAAACCATAGTAGCAAAGACCTGGATTTTTCTAAGATACACTAGAACCAATTTAAGCTTAATATGTTATAGAACATGTGGACGTTCACCAACAATTCAAATAAACTGTAGGCTAGGGACTGGATGGATGGATAATTTCTTTTTGAGGGGGGGGGGGGGTTAATTGAAAACCCCTGAACTTGGTTTCATCACCAGTATTGTTGTATTGCACATTTATCATTTATACATAAATTAATGTTCACAGTCAAGTCTAAACTTTTCAAATCGAAATTTCAACTTAACTATTTACTACATTTATGAATGTGCCAGAACAATATTTTTTAAGAGATGCCACAACCTTTTTGGTGATGATATCTTGATCAGGGGCTTTGCAATTAACTAACAAAAAGTTACCAACATCCGTATTACTATCAGTAACTGTTTGAGGGATAATTCACACTAGCTGTGCCTCTATTTTTGCGAACAATAGATGTGGTAGCGGTATTCAGTTGCGGTTTTAAGCATGGACAACCTGGACGGTTGCCCAGGGTGGCATCGGAAATTTAGAGTGAGAGAGAGGAGTAGAGGAGACTCAACACCACCCGTGTGCTCTCCCTGCCTGGGGGTTGAGATGCTTTCCGGGGGGTGGATGGTACCTGTGTTCCCTACATTTACCCTAGCCATGCTGTGCTGTGTGTACTAAACTGCTTCTCAGCTGCAGGTCAGCTGGTGTAAACAAGCCCTCAAGAAGCCAGCAAACTGTTCAGACTGCATTTGCTTGGCCATTTCCAGCTCACATAAGATAGGTCTTCTAGCTTTGCCAATTTGCCCTACGAAATAAAAAATTGGTGAAACAGGTTTGTGCAAAACCTTCTGCAAAACAAGTCCATATTTCCTTGAAAGAAAACAAACAAATTTGGTTGGCAATTGTATGTAAACCCAATAGGGTTGGCTAGCCCCCTGGACTTTTAAGGCAACAACAAAACAAGATTGGGTTAATCAAGATTGTTCACTTAAAATCATTATTTAATTTACGATAAATTAAAAATAATTTTGCAAATCAATCAAACTTTGATTCGATTCAATAATTTGATAATTAGGATTTTTCACTTACAACCACTCTGCCCCAAATTCTTGATATTGTTTCCTTAATTGTCTATTGCCAATTGAAAGGACACAAAACACTTGTCAACAAAAGACTAAGTAGTCTGTACTTTGCCTACTTCCTACATAGTTTGATTGGCTTTATTGTTTTCATGCATAGCATGGCTCAATAATACTTAAGAAGAAGAGCTATTTTATAAAGGCATGCCATGTTCTGACACAAGGAAGGGCATAACAACATAACTTAGAGGGTATTTTGAAATGCCCAGTAAGGCAATGAAATAGTCTGGGTCCTAATCACAGATTTCACATAAGCTTTAACATGGTATGACAGCAAGGGAAATGTCAACATGTCCCACTGGGCAGTAGTGCACAATGAAAGCTTGATAAGCCTGTAGAGATATAGGATAAGAAAATAAGTAATTAATGCTAGTCACAAAGTGCATTTCTATACTGCAATACAGAAAATCAGCTTTATCCGAAACGTGCGTACAGGTGGATGTACGAGTTTGGATACCTTGGGTTTGTTGTACTTGATGGTCTTTTTGCTCCAAAGCTATAACAGATGACACCTGAGAGCTTTGAGAACTCCAGGAAAAAACTCTCATTTGTAACTCTCATCTTTAATATTGATTTTAAAATGTTTGTTCCAAGCAATATCCATGGCCTAGTTTTGTATGATAAAAATCTATGATATCAGTGTAATTTCTATCCCTTTCCCAAAGGCTTGCTTTTTTTCTCCAGGTGTACAGTAAAATCTGCTATTGATAGAACCGTGCCTGAGGCTTGCCCTTGGATAGAATTCATAATTACATCTGCTACTCTGATATATCATCTCTATCATGCAAGGTCAATGAGAATTTCATTTGTCCACAGCATCTGATATTTATGGCCAGACAGATATCAATAAGATGGTTCTATATTTCCCACTTAAGTCTAGGTTTCCGTTGTGCTAATGCTGACAACTAATACGTTTAAAACTGCTACAAACAAAAATATTAGACCCCCATTGTTCTACTAACCCTTTTACCCGCTTACATGAGGAACACAGCAATATTTACTGCGTGTGACTTTATTCTTAGACCACGTTCATAAGTTTGAGTATTCAGTTAGCTCCGATTGTAAAAAAGAGAATTACAAGAGGTGCTTTACCATCCAGGGAAAATCTTGGATTGAGCTTTGGTGACAATATGATTTGGTGATATGAGAAAGTTCTCACCTTGTGTTGTTTTCTGATGCTCCTACTATGATTATTTTCAAACAAACTTTTGCCCCCTCAAAATGTGAGTGAATCCTATAATCCTAAATATAAAAAAGTGTATATATATATATATATATATATATATATATAAAAAATCCTGAACTTCCTGTGAGCATCCCAGAAGGCTTTTGTTCCACACCCTCCAGCCAAGGCAAACATCCAGGAGTATACACTAGTATACACTAGTACTACCCATTCTCAGAATCGACCAACCTAGGTCACAATTTACAATATGGCACTAACAACTTATTAGTGTTCATCGTGTTTTGAAAAGAAAGGCTTGTGCAAGACACCCAATAGAGTCAGGTCCAGTTTATTGGTAGATAAAATATATATATATATATATATATAAAAAAGCATTGATGTGTGTTGTGGCTAATACAGCCACTTCTTCAGGATGAATGTTATTATTTTCTATCTCAGGGCTTCAGAAGCCCTAGTGTTGATCACGAACATTCAAATCGCAAATTTTTATTTAAAATATTGTCGGTTCGAGAATTTAAACAGATCTCGAATATAGTGCTATATCTTCATAATCGTGAATATTCAAGATTTTTTACATCAGTACGTGGAACTACCGTGCACTGCATTCCCAATATGTGCATGTACAAGTGCCATTTTGTGCAAGGAAGGTAATATGTGACAGTGTTGATCCCAAAAATATGCAAATATCTGCACTTTTTATTGAGAAATTTTTTTGCACAATGAAGGTAATAATGACTGGAGATCACAAATTCTCGACTTTTATGAGAATATTAGCTAAAAATTTGTGATATTTTGAGAATACGCATATTGCCTTTGCTGCTAATTACTTCAACTTACCCATGAGCAGCTATTTACATATGATAGAAAACATGGCTAACTGTAAACAATTATAAACTAACCTGACCTTACCCAAAATGTGCCCAGACATATTATTACATATACAGTATATACTTTTTAGAATGTTGAGTGGCTTTGCATTGAACCGTGTCTTCCATAGATACTTCCATTATATAGGTTTACATTAAACTTTTAACTAAGCTTTAGTGAATGCATCTGCTCAAAGTAATTCCCAGTTTTTCAGATTAATATTTTATCAAATACAACGTAACATCATAATGGGTAACAGACCATTATAAACTTGGGTCCAAACGGCAAACCACCATTGTAAATAAACTCTAAAAAGGCTTTACCATAGTAGTAGCTGTCTCTCATATTGTTAAATTGACACTCCTTACTCTGCTTAATCAAATATAAATGTTCTAGATAAAATGTCCACCAGCCAAATAGTCTTATAGTGGGACTGACAAGAAATGTGGCAGCTCCTTCTCTACAACCACAAAGTAATATAAGAAAATAGAAGGACCGACCAACATATCTATCTGTGGCATCTCAAAGCTATTGAATTAATTCCTTTCAGCTACCATATATTCGAGTATGTGTACATGCACTCTATATAGTTAAAGAAAGAAGTACACTTGACTATTACTTCCAAGTAAGATAAAAAAAAAGATTGTTTTAGGCATCTTTAGATGATGTCAGCCCCGCACATATTCATATAGTTTAAATTCAATTCCATACCTGACCTTTTCATAAGCATGTCAAGGCAAACTACACATCAATTCAGTACAGCTCCTGGTTTACACATCAAAGTCCATTTGCACAATTTGTTCTGCATTTTTTTTTCCTTCATGTTCACATACGTGAACTAGATAATGCTTTTTATTGTTACCATGAGGGACACATTAAAGTCTATTCCAACCCCGGGCGCAATCTGCTCCATTACGAATACATCTCTTACATGTGAGTGTTATCATCACCATAATTAATACCGTCCGATATACTCAAATGATTCAATAGCCCTAACCATCACCGTGCCCATCTTTTTAATATTAAAGACAATTATTTTTCTTTCTGCGTCTTCGCTTTTAGTAAAGATTAAAAGAAAGGAAAACGGAGATTTAACACAGATGAATAATTGAAACGTTATATAACAACGGATGTATAATGTAAATGCCTCGCCACAGCAATTCTCATTTAGAACAAAAAGCTGTTTGTTGAAAATTTTTAATTTCTGTCAAAACAAAAAACAAAACAAACATCTATGTGGCATGAAAATCAGAACAAAACATTAGAAAAAAATAAAATTTTCAAATAAAATTGGAAAGCTGCATTTAAGCATTGAAATCAACACGGCATGCACAATTTAAAAATGTTGTTTACCATTATTCCAAGTTTTTAAAAGTAACAGTTTATGAAACGACATTCTCTGTGGCACAAACCGGCATGCATTAGCCTAATAGAAATGTCAAGACAAAAAAAAAAACAGTTGGGAAAAATGTTGCCGTGGTCAAAGATTAAGACATTTTCTTTTGGGTTGCCAAAATAATTAGATTACCATTACAGCCTGTCACTCATGCTTCAAGCTGCGTTAGGTCATGCTTTTTTTTATTGTTCGCTTGGTGCTGTCATTTACTGTATAGTGTTTGCGAGAGACATGCTCACCAAAAAAAAAAAAACATAACCGCAGCAGCTCTCTGGCTGCTTGGACAAAGACGAAACAAAGACAAAGCCCCCTTGCTTTCGTGACACACGACACAGAAGACAAACCCTAGGCAAACATTGAAACATGCAGACGTGTGCTTTTAATATCAACATGCAATCTCGAAATGGAAAAATAGAGTCACCGGTACTAGCCAGTGACTTGGCTTCTCCCACCCCCTTTTAAATTTGGATTTACAAAAAAAAAAAAGCAAAGGACACATTAACACCCTCCATGCTGCAGTGCTCAGCCTAGGCTCAGTGTCAGTGAGAGAAGAAGCTACCTGAATCGATTGACAGTGCCATCTCATATCCATGTCTGACTGGCTACACTGCGTGCTTAAAGCTTTTTTTTTTTTTTCTTAATTCTTAATGGATATCGTAGGAAATTTAGTCCATCCTCTGAAATCAATACGGGTGACACAGAAGCGCTCCCTGACACGGTGGGAGATCAAGATGATAAATTGCCTGCGCATCAGCTTGGCCTATCGGTGCCCTGCACAAAGATTGGCAAGCAAAAAGAAGGGAAATAAAAAAAAGGAAAAAGACACACGGTGAAAATGCCTGGCTCGTCACGTGTTGGGGGAAGCCAATGGCTGACAGGAAGGGATGCTGCATTTGGTTGAGGGGATGAGAATAGAAGCAGAACACAGTCATGTGCTAAGCTACAGAATCCTGGCAGCATCAGAGCGTCTTCCTAGGTGCGCGCTTGCCTGTTCATGTGATTTCTCCTGGAAATGAGAGATTAGGCTACCGCAGGTTGCCCTATAAATACCGATGATTTTAAAGCCTAATGCATTTCAGCCCTCCTCGTTCGGTTTCCCTATTATTCTATTTTTTTTTTATTTGGGATGCTGATGAGGACAATTCTTTTACGTTGTGATTTCAAACGTGCAGCCTGAAGCTCGACAATTTACATACTGATCACTTCACATGGCTGCCTTGTATGTACCTACGCGCAATTATAAACGTATACCCAGGTTAATGGATGGTAATTTTTCGAACTCTAGTCATTTCACAAGACATCTCTGTATAGCAATTATACAGAATTAATTCAATGCATTAATATTCAGCAAGAATTGATTGTTTTGCTGCTTGTGCTTTCATTCATAATTGCTGTTTTTACAGGGCTCTGTAAGGTTCTGTTTTTTTTGTTTTTTAATAATGGTAAGACTACTGGTGGCGTTCAGCCAATTACCAGACATTAATGGAAATGCATAAACATGACATGACACAGGGGTTCAGTCTCTAAAGGAATGGAGCATGCCCACCTTGCAGGGGAATTCCCCCATAGGTAATTAAGATCAAGCTCTGCTTACTTCAATCATCCAATCAAGGGCAAGCAAAAAACGTTAATTAATAATACTATAAAAAGTTATCATTATATTTTTAATTAATATTACTTGTGATTGGGTATTCTTATACGAAGCACATGCAAAGGATCATTTACTTTATCAAGCTATACTTTTATTAAATCAATTACTTGTGACGTTGTTTAAAATGTTGAGATATTTTCCAAGAGATAGAAATGGTTAATGATCACAACCAATGCCATGCGTGGAACATGCCCATCTTGCATGGGAATTCCCTCAAAGTTAATTAAAGCGATTTTAAACTAAAAATAAAAAACAGACATACATTAAACAGACACAATACTGCTACAATAGATGCTGGGAAACTGCTACACAAAAAAACCCCACACTATATTCACTTCCCTTGCTTGTAGTTCTCATGCCTGCATCTTGGCTCCTGGAAACCCCCCTTCTCCTCCCCCCTTCACTCCACCTCCTCCTCCTGTCTCTTCTCTTCGTCTATCGGAGCTGCAGAGACTCGTAGGGGGGGGGGGGTGTGAAGAGGGGGATCAGCTGCTCACGATTTCCTGCTTGGGAGAGATCTCCCAGACACCACTTTGGCTGCCTAGGCGCGACGTAATGCAGTGGGAGGGAAGAACTCAAAACCAGCTCCCCTCCAGCTGTTAGAAGAAGATCTTTTCTTTACACTTAAGGATGTCAGCAATATGGGCTGAGCTGCAGCTGATAATGCTGAGTGACCGCCCAGGTGGTAGGTACGCTTTAAGATTAAGCTTTGCTTGCTTCAATCATCCAATCAAGTGCAAGCAAAAACCCTGAATTAATATTAATGAATATAAGTCTAATGCTTAAAATGCACAATTCTCTTTTGCACTGAAGTATGGAATAGTTTACCCCATAAAAAAGAGACAGATGAAGCACAGTAGGGCACCCATAACTGCTAGCCTTATGGGATCAATGCGAATTAAACCCAATGGAAATCCTGTTTTTATTTTTAAGAAGAGAGTCACGCTTCACTTGATACAATTTAACGTCCCACTTCTACTATGTTTCAATACAGACGTCTGACTGCAATCCGACATAAATAATAATATACTGTATGTTCTAGTCTCTCAAGACTGCATTATCTTTTTTAAATTATGTTTACAAGGCTACCGAGCAATTCGAAATTGTCTTTGAAGAGATGTTTCAGGTTGTATACAATTCTGAGACCAAGAAATAAGCATGCCATCCCAACCTTTACAAAGAAAAAAAACAAGTTTACTGGATGCAAATGATTGTCTGCTTAAGAGTGTGTTATATTTACCATACACGAGCTAAATTATGAGTTTCTTTCTTATCTCTATTGCTGTTTCTTTTCTGCAATAGCTTATTCTGACTCAGATGCATTGAGTTGTTCAAAATAAATTGAGAAAATCACCATCTTGTAGGTGGAGTGCTTAATGCTGGAGGTTGGTGGGAACGAGAGAGCTAATTTGACATGAATGAATTACAATGAAGACATTGGGTGTTAGAAGATAGGTTCCATTATCTTTTGATGCGCTGAATTTTTTTTTTCTTTTTACACAAAATAACACAGTGACAGATTATTAATATTCATTCTTCAAAGTACAAATCGACTTACAGAACAAATTAGTAATAACTTTGATTCCTCTGGTTTCATAGAGTTATAGACTAGCTAATAGGCAGTGCTTGTCAAGTCAAATCCAACCATGCAGAACATCTGCCAAATACTGCAGAAAAACAATTTGAGGAATTAGTTCATATTCTTTTCTAGACTCCATGTTCAATTCTCTTGGTCACAGTCCTTTAAAATCAACTGAAAACTGATTTAGCCATATCATAGGCATTGTGAAGAGGCACAATGCTTGCCAATCATTCCCTTGCATATGAGCTATGAATTATTTTGTCTCATGTTTATGCAGATATGTAATTTGGAATCTGTTAATCAGCATAAAACTATGGAAGGCGTTATTTATAGCTAATGTGATTTAGATACTCCTAGATAAGTCAGCATAATGCACAGTACCTGTCATTGTCAATATTTCTATGCTGCCGTTATGGAGAAATAGTTTGAGAGTTGAACATAGACATTGCTTCAGCTCTATTTATCATTAATATTCATTTCTTGCTCATGGCATGCTAAAAATACTGTATTTTCCAAAAACTTTGCTAAACGTGATGTTACTTAGCTCTTGTTCTCAATGACAATGTGTGTTTCCTATACAAGAGCACAGATGGACAAATTGAAACCAATTAAAAACAGCACATGATTGGTCATGGATAGTGATGACCGAATATCAGCCAGATCCGTCCGCGAACGGGCGGATTGTTCTTTTAAGGAAATCCGCCGTTCACCTGTTCAGGGGCAGATTCGAATTCCCCGCCTCTGCGACGTCACATTCGGTACCTGGAACGCATAGTTCCAGGTTACGATAACCAGATGTGACGTCACTGACCTTACTTCTGGCTTTACGAGCGGGCTGCTCACTACAAGATTGGCTTCATGCCCGGTCTTCTAGTGAACAGAAATAATAGAGAGTTCCTTCTCGCTGGCAAACAGGGCAGGTCGAACACCTTCAGTCACCAATAAATTAGACCTAAACCTATATTTATGTAGTTACACTATTTGTGCCTGAAAAGTCCCCCAGTAGGGCTCAGCCTAGTGTATTAGGTCCCAAGGGCTGAGAGCTCAGGGTTCCTTTTGGAGAGTTATTTGTCAATAATTTACTGGGATGTAAACAAAACATTTTCCTCCTATCACACCCCTAACCCCATTACACATAATATATTCTTCAGTAAGAAGTTCAGTGATGCTATGTGTCCTAGAAACACATATTGTAAGTGGTCCTCAAGAATAATGGAAACTTCACTGTACTAAGAAAGTCACTATAGCTAAGTACTTTAGAAACTGGCCAGTAAAGATGGTTGCAAAAATTTAACTTTATTTGTGAGTCAATTGCAAATGCCCTGAACAAGATACTGTCACAAAAATTTCTGGAGATGAGAAGAGTTGTGAGAAATATTAGAAAAAAAAAGTATTGTACTAGTTTGTAACTTGACTTTGAACTTCATTTTTGCAAAAACAATATGTTCTAGAGCAATTTAATGTTCCTACAACCCATCTCCAGCAACAATTTTACTATATCAGCTATTTGATATAAAAAAAAAAATGTGACCAATTCTACAAATCTAAAGTTCATGCCAGAAGTGAGCCTCTGGCTATAGGCCCAGGAGAGCTGTGCGGGATTCCGCCAAAAAAAAGTATAAAAGGGAGAGACACACAATAAAATAAACAAATGAACTCAAGATAGGTACGTTATGTGATAATCTTTTGGGATTGCTAGCATGAACTCATCCTCATATAGGGGATTTGGTTCAGCTAGCAATCTCTTGTGGTCCAGGTCCACGTATGGAGAGAATTATTTCCCTACACTGTCTCCACTCAGTGTATTGCTGAAGTTCTGTGCCTCACTCCACACCTGCTGTCCTCCTTACATCTCCAACCTGGTACACAAATACACCCCTAACCACCCCCTCTGCTCCTCCAGTGACCTACTAATGACTTCCCCGCTAATACCTCATCGCACGCAAGGCTTCAGGACTTCTCTGGGGCCGCTCCTACTCTCTGGAACTCTCTGCCTCATCCCATTAGACTTGCTCCTACTTTTGGCACTTTTAAAAAAGCCCTAAAAAACCACCTCATCAGTCTCGCCTATCCATCTTCTCACCCCTTACATCACCACCATGCCAATCCCATTCCCTCCACCTATTGTATACCTTGTTCCCCAACCTATTAGATTGTAAGCCCATCCGGACAGGGTCCTCTACTCCTCCTATGTCATACCTGTACCTGTATGTTATTGTGTGTTTGTATCTCCACTCTAATGTATTGCACAGCGCTGCGTAATATGTTGGTGCTACATAACTAAAGGATTATAATAGTAAAAATTGGTTCCTTTAATGATTCACACATGAAAACATCAACGCTTGAGTGAACTTCATCAGGAAGAAAGTCTTTTTTTTTTTTTTTAAGAACGGTATTATCTTAAAAGTTGGGATGCGGCCAGACTTCTAATAGATTTAAGAAGTGGCCAGGATTCTGACAGGACCAAGATTAGTAGTTAGTAGTTGTTAGTAGTTCTTAGTAGTTAGTTGTTAAGAGGTGGTATTGGCCCTGGAAACACCTTTTCACAACGCCAGGTAAACATTCTCAGCATCTGGAGAAGTGTGTAAATTTTTTACTCCTCACTTTTACAGTAAACCCAAGGCCCATCCACAGTCATGGTCTACCCCAATAATTAATGCAAAATGTCCCAATGAAAACCCTAAAGATGTCCGCTATTGATGACTGCTCATGTCATGTTTCATGACACAAGTATTTGAACCAGATGATTCCCTAATGTCAATCCATATCTGCAGTTACAGAACATGCATGCTTTGTTAACCCTCCAATTTCTTGCTTTTTGGCTACGTTTCTTTTTTTTCTTTTAATTCACCAAGCAATAACATGTTTTGCAATGAAGATCATTATTCACAGCCATGTCACTGTTATTTTCAGATTCCATTGCTCTTCACTGCTGAAAATAGCAGTCATTATAGCTAATAACGATCATTATAGCTTAGTAAATTGAATCTGATGTTTTTTAAAAGTACAGTTACTCTTTATGGTTTGTACAGATAGACAATTTGCACACATATTTATGATAGATCTTTTGCATGTGTAACTTTTAGTGGGTACCCAATTAATTATTTTAACTTATCCCCTTTTAGGACATTTATCATTCTTTAACAATGAATATGGGGACGAATTGTCCCTCCTAACTCTTGATATAAAAAATTTTTGTGCTTGAGGCCTAAATATGCTTGGATATGTACATTCTCCAAAAAATTTTCTTCCTCTGACTGTCTTTACATTTCAGTACAATGATTGGGCACTTTAAAAAAAAAAGTGTATGTGAGTAGGTTTGCATCTGTCCAATTTGTCATTGTAAAAAGCAAATTGAGTAGAGTACATCTACTTTTGAATGTTAGTTAGACAGGGTAAAAACATCAGCACGTTTCATGACTATAGCTGTCACTTCTTCGGGATGAGGGGTTTCATGTACATAGGTCTCCTTTATTCTTTTTTTGGACACAAGGGACCAATGTATTTTGCCTGTATGACTGTACACCCATATAGGGTTACCCATATATGTTCCTATTTATGGGCCATTGACAGCGATTGATATCGCCATACTTTTGGTGCATGGCCATGTAATGTCTGTACACTCATATATTGTAACATATATATACTCTTATATATGGGCCAGTGACAGCGATTGATAGCTCCATACTTTTGGTGCATGGCCATGTAATGTCTGTACACTCATATATTG
>CM070035.1:151522871-151561487 GCA_036250615.1 Ptychadena robeensis | reverse complement strand
TCGACTTGGTAACTTTGTGAGCTGATTGCAGAGCCCCTGAACATGGTATCATCACCAAACATGCTGGAGATGTAGAGAAGGGTTGTGGGGACAATTGAAAAAAAATATTTTTGCTCTACCACATGTAGTTTTTGCATAAATTAGGTTACAAAATAAAGTCGAAATTCCGATTTTCAAAATTTTTACTTGAATTTGAACTTTATTTGTGAAAAAAACTATTTGTGTTAGAGACATAATTTATTTTTTGGAGTATACCCCCAACCCTTCTGTACATCTTCAGCAAGTTTGGTGTTGATACCATGTTCAGGGGCTTTGCAAATAAGTCAAAATCGTTGCAATGGTCGAATTTTTAAAAAAAAAATCGACCATCTCTACCAGTGACCGTGATTGATGTCTTCATACTTTTGGTGCATGGCCATGTACATGTACTGTCTGTACACTTATATAGGGTTACTTATATATAATCTTGTAATAATCTTTTATTCCCTGAAAGAAATATAACACATGTACAAATGTTTACTTTACATAATATATTCTTTGCCTGCTTCACCATAGTAACAAGGGTACATTAATAAGGGGTAATTTATCAGTAATGAAAAGCCTATTTCTGTTTGAACGCACAATGCTCTCCTTATAGATCACAATATCAGAGTATCTAAATATAGCATGGTTGTGTAGGTTACACAAGACACTGCGTAACTACCTTTCATCTGAAAGTATAGACATAATTAAGTTTCACCTCCCTATTAATCACTGCACATAACAATGGATAATGATAGTTAATTATGTATGGACGTATTTAGAGGTCCACTTTATAAGGTTTTGAAGAATAGTATGTGTGAGGTTCCATAAGTGCAACACACCTGACTATTCTTAATCTTTATTAAAGGATTTCTTCTCTATGTGGCTTAGAAAGTTTTCTGGTGCATTTTTATTCTCTGTAAACGTCCTTGTGCTTCCTGAAATAAATCTGAGTGTCAAAGATGCGACCATAGCATTTTTATTGCATCTTCAAAGAGAAACAACCCTAAAGGTTATGGTGAGAAGGGATTAAAGGAATCAAACCTTCTTAAAACAGAAGGTATTCACATGGCCCAATCCATCACAAATCCCAAAAGTTTAGGTAGAAACCCTTGTTTTAGGACAGTGGACGTAGCTATGCTAATTATTCCTTTACGCCCCATCATCAAAATGCACATCTAGAACTGCTGGTGTACACTGCAAATATAGCCTTTATGGTAGAGATCCATTAATTCCAAACTGCATACAGCTGTTTCTGCCTCACTGGCCATCATCAGTGCAGTGCATGGAAACCATGGTTCTATGGAGTAGGGCTTGGGAGCCATGAAGGTTATGGTGAGAAGGGATTAAAGGAATCAAAAAGCCCTCAACTTGAGCAATTGCATCTACAGCAAGACACAGTGGAGACAAAACTAAACACCCACTACTGCTGTTCACTGTTGTTGTAAAGGACTATTCTAGTATCCAACCCCTGTTTCTCCAGCCATCCTATAGTGGAAGGGTCTCCTGGGCACCTCCACACAAGTGTTCTCTGCAAGCTATATGAAGCACAGTGATGATGTCACTGCTACTTTTACAAGTAGTGGTTGAACAAAAGTGGATTTACATCCTTTGCAGTTAACGTAAAATATATTGAAATGTCACCCAGCGCTTACTTGATCTGAAGAGATAAGGCACCTGACATTGCCCACTATTGGGTCACCTCTCTTGGTTATCCAAATACCCATTATGTAATGCACGTTTATCCAATCCCTTAATCACTCTGATACCTATTTTGCTTTCAGCCCTATGCATGCCAACATGTCTACAGCCTCCTAAATACCCACAATGCAATGCAAGTTTAGCCAATCCCTGAATCACTCTCACACCTATGTTGCTTTCAGCTCTATTCATGCATACAGAGATGCTTTTATCAGATCAGATCTAGCAATGGAAGAAGAGGCCAGATAAAAGTAAGCTTCTCAGACCTGTTTTAGGTTGTTAGAGGTGAAGAAGGAAAGGACTGTGAAAAAGTCTAATCAAAGGGGTGGAGAAGTGTAGATGATCATCTTTTATTATCTGTTGAAAGCCATTCCACTTTAAACTGTTGCAACATGGTTTGTTGAGCTTCAAGGTATGACCCAACTATCAATCTCCTTTAAACCTTATTTTTTGTGGACTTTAGAAATTACAAAAGATGCATTTTGCCAATTTATGGACAAAACAGAATGTTTGATATAGCGCTTTACATCTCAATTTACCATGAGGATTATTCTCAAAATAACATAAATTTTCATGAAAATAAAATTGCAAACAGGATGCATTTACTTCCCCTTCTATTCTTTTTGCTCATACAAAGAACCCACAGCGAGCAAAATTACAGTGAGCTAGCTGCCCATTACAGGTGTCCTCTCAGTACAGTAAGGTAAATGGACAAGGAATGGTGACAAAAAGCTATTTACAGAGCAGTGTTATCTTAATGACAGTCTTCGTGCCATTTCAAACCAATGCTTTCTTCCCTGCGCCATGCCTGATTTCATGATAACTGTATTTCATTGCCGGAATTTTGTAAACATTCCATATACTGCTACTTTAATAGGCCGCTTACTTTTTTTTTCCAAAAACTTTTTCCTTTCTATGTAATCATAGGCTTCAACTTAGTAACAGGGGTCATTGCTTCCTACATGCTACCTGTTTATAACGAATATATACACGAGAGATGGTCGAATTTTATTTGACTTGCTTACTTTGTGAGCTGATTGCAAAGCCCCTGAACATGGTATCATCACCAAAATTGCTGGAGATGTAGAAAAGGGTTGTGGGAACATTTAAAAAAAAAAAAAAGCTTTGCTCTAGCACAGGTAGTTTCTGCATAAATTAAGTTCACAATTAAAGTCAAAATTCCGATTTTAGAAATTTTGACTTGGCTTTGAAATTAATTTGTGCAAAAACTATTTGTGTTAGAGACATACTTTTTTGTAGTGTACCCCAACCCTTCTGTACAACTCCAGCAAGTTTGGTGATGATACCATGTTCAGGGGCTTTGCAATTAACTCAAACTCGTCGTCTAATATATACTTAATTGAGGGTGGTGTAAAAAATTTCTTAAACCGCCTAAAGCCATTAAAGGGCCATCAGATACCTGATACTGGTGTACCTTTTACAATGGCCCCACATTTGCGTTTCATGGTAAGATGCAATGCTGCATGTGAAATTTCATCTTTGAACATGACAATGAACCTAACATACATCCAAATTAACAATAGAAGGGCTTCCTCAGTTAAAAATAAAAGTTTTGGCCCAGCCAAAGCCCTGACCTAAATTTAAAAGAAAATCTGTGGGGTTACCTAAAGTGGGATGCACACTGTGATAGATTTGGAGAACTTTTTTAAGCAAGAGTGAGCAATTGTTTCCGAGTCAATGTGTGCCCTGTCCATTACTAACCAAATGACTAAGGGCATGTTTCCACTTTGTTTTGTGACCGATTGGCACCCACTATGTTAAGCACAGTGCTTGGCGGTGTCCCGATGGATCACATACACTGTACCTGTCCGGTGGATCAACTGCACTACGTTAACCCCTGCTTCGCGGAACGTCTCAGTGCCGTGAGAACAGAGCATTCGCCGAGCAGGTAAAGTGTATGTGATCTGTCGGGACCCCCGCCAAGCACTGTGCTTAGCATAGGGGATCCCGATGGATCAGACCACACTGTGGAGACCTTAATGCTGTAATGAAATCGTAAGAAGCTTTAATATAGGTTGAGGATGTGAAAAAATAATTGAAACCAGCTTATTATTTCATTATTTATAACCAGCTTTTATTTTTGCTCTTTTAGTTTTTTTTTTCAAAGTTCATTGTGATTCATGTTCATTGTTTTACATTTTCTATATCACAAGAACCTGGCATTTTAGGTATTTTATATCCATTGCATGCTGGTCACTTCTTTTTTGGGAATTCCAAATACCAGCCACTTATGCATCTAGCAATAACACATCTTCATAGCAATGAAGGTATCAGTACGGATCATATAGAAAATTTCTGAGTCCCTTTTAAGTGAAAATAATAGGTTCCAATAGTCAAAAGCTTGATCTTGCCCCCCAACGGAAGCAGTAGTCCATGGTACGGCACACATGATGTTAGTCATTGACTAGATATAAATATAAATATAAGATAAAGCATCCTTTCTCCTGGGTGAATTGTCTTTCTCCATATCTGCATCAAACATTGCAGAGGATGCTGGGACTTTGAGAAATTACATGATTACTTGTTGACCTATAGGATTAGCAGCTGCCATGCTGTCTTCTGTAGTTAGGAGAATGCATATCTGGATGACAGTCAAATTCCCGTTTAATTAATTTAGTCTCAGAGTCTCCGTGTGCTCACTTAGCTTGTACTGAAACCCTTCACTAGTGCATCTCCTTGTTGTGCGCTAAGGGACTACATGTCCTTTCCATCCTTCCTAACCAATGTTCATGGAAGAAACAAGGATAAATTTAGTTTAGCGACTGTACCAGGTGCCCAGAGAGTTCTCCTGAAATATGTACATATGCATGTCATACTCGATGATGTACTTGAGAGAGGTGAGGAGAAAAGGGCATAAATCATTGTCAGCGGCTGCCTTTGCCCTTTTTCCTGGAGTATGTTTCTTTTAGTGGAAATGGGAAATGCGTGTACTGTTTCAATATCAAACTTTTGTTTGTTCGAAAAGATCTCCTAGACCTGAATTTGACATGAATTTTATTCAGAGGAACGCCCTAAATGTGTTAGATAAAAATCCTATTTTACTTTAGGTGTAATTTGAGATATTTAATTATTAATAATAATAATACTGTATAAACCAATTAGTCCTAACCAGTTGCTATAGTTACTTAGTGCAGGGGTCTGCGCATGGTGAAGAGGCAGTTGTCACGGTAACTTTATTCTTTAGGGATGATGATGCCCAAGAAATTGCAATGTAGCAACTTTCTGCTTGACTGCTTTGTAGTTTTTTTTCTCTCTGATAGGAATGAGTGATGACGTGAATTGGATAGACTGGACTCAATCGAGAGTGATTATGTTTGACCTTGGTCCCAATGAATCATACAGCGATCCTAAATTTAAGTGTTCAGCCTATACTACTAGCAAGACATACCTTAATGGTCTGCCTTCTTTACTGCTTTTTTATGTAAGCAAATATAATATAAACTAATGGCTTTTATATAAAAATAAATGTTTATATAAAAATAAATGATACTAGAGATGGTCGAATCTTTCGACTTGCTGACCTTGTGAGCTGATTGCAAAGCCTGTGAAAATGATATAATTAATAAATTAATTATTAATTGCTGGAGTTTTGCTCTAGCACATGTAGTTTTTGCATAAATCAAGTTCAAAATTCTAATGTACGAAATTGACTTTGAACTTAATTTGTGCAAAAACTATTTGTGTTAGAGCAATACTTTTTTTGTAGTATACCCCCAACTAGTGATGGCCGAACATCGGCCAGGTCTGTCCACGAATGGGCGGATTGGACATTTAAAGAAGTCCGCTGTCCGTCTATTCAGACGTCATTGACGTCACATCCGGTCCCTGGAACCCATAGTTCCTGGTTAAGGGAGCCGGATGTGAGGTCACTGACGTCACTTTCTGTCCCCTTTTCTGTCCACTTTTCTTCCTCCGGCACGATCTCGCAGGTTCTGATCCTGCCGTAGAAATAATAGAGATCTTCTTCTCGCCGGTGAACTGGGCGGGTCGAACACCCGAACTGCTCGCCGGCGAGAAGGGGGGCGAAAATCCATGTTCGCCGCTGAACTGTCCACCCTGTGGGCAGTTCAGCCATCACTTGCCCCAACCCTTCTCTACATCTCCAGCAAATACCATGTTCAGGGGCTTTGCTCGAAATTAACTCCCCTAACGGTTGAGTTTGTCTGCTGTTTGGGTTCCCAACCGCTATGAGAGCGGGGATCAGGAGACAACCATATATTCCCAGAAAGCTGCGGCAATTCTCTACATTGCTGCAGAATTTACAGGTTTGTGGAACCGCACCTTCTTAATTTTTTTCTGAATCTTAAATATAGAGCTATATCTTCGTAATCGCAAATATTCAAGATTTGTAACATCAGTACTTGGAACTACCGTGCATTGCCTTCAAAATATGAGCATGTAAAAGTGTGATTTTGCTCAATGAAGGTAATAATGATTGGAGATCATAAATTCTCTCATTTATGAAGTTTTCGCAAATATGAACATTGCCTATGCTGCTCATGGCTAATAATGAATATATGGTTGCAATGATATATGTGTCATTCATATCTGCTTGGATATCAGGCTAAAAAAAAGTTGGGACTAGCCACAGTACCGTTGACCAGTGACTACTATAAGCACAGATACTGAATATTATTAGTTTTAGTCTGATGGACACCGGATATTATGAAATATTATGAAATCTTGGATAGCTGCTCCAATATTAGACAGCAAAATACATGTATAATTTAGATCAGACTTCATCAGCTTGCAGTGTGTCAGATTATGCACTCTTCTAGTTTTAACTGCACCCTTCAGACTTATACAAATACATTCCTAACAGATGTGCAAAAATGGCTGGATGGGGAGTGTAAAATCAGGAATACATGGCCTGCATATTCACATTGCTCAACAGCTGGTGTTCCCAGAACCCTAGACTGCTGGCAATGGGATGGCTGGGGGCATTACAGCTGTTCCTGGATAGCAAGCAGAAGTCGGATAAGTTGTGTTCTCTATGTGCATCTCAAGGCATTCTTTTCTACGGAGTGTCTGTGCCTCTTTTACCCAAAGTGACACAAATCACATTGTAATTACAATAACAGATATTTATACAAAAGCATAATATAACACACAAATCAAATCATTCCAATTAAGCCTATTTAATTAAACAGTTGCTTACATTGCTAGAAGTATCTAGTAAAATAATGAGTCCACATAGTATTAGATACATGTGCACTACATTATGCGTGATTTATACTTCTATGTATAATAGAACATTTTATGCTTTTATTTTGGGTATAAAATATTGACATGGCATCATTATTATGGGGTACCAGGGGTACCACTTCCTCTGCTGTATGGTGGAACACACAAGGCTAAAATCAAGCCAAGGTCGAGGACTCATTTACATGTTTATTTAGTTCCTGTAGCCCAGGCTTGGGAAAACTACGGCCGGGGGTCCATATTCAGGCCTTTAGTCACCTTGGTGTCAAGACACTCTGGCTCCCCTCTGCTCATTCCCTGCAATAATTAAAGATAATGCCTAGCGGATGATTAGAAATGTCTCCTGCTAGAGGCTGTGGTTTGCTAAGATTTACTATTCAAAGCCTCATTTTTTTTTTCATTATTACCTCCCTGATAATCAGTATGATTATTACTTTTTTAAAATCAATTTAAGAATGTGTGTTGATTTTCCACTCAGGTTGGGTTTATTGACAGGCCCCTCTGTCAAATTTAAAAACCCACTGCAGCCCACTAGTCAAAACTTGGCCTACCCCTGTTGGCTAGTCTTAGTCACACATTGGCCTTCCTAAGACTCCCAAATTTGTCTTGATAATGTAAAATAAATACATAGATAGGCTACTAGAGGTCTTGCATATAAATGAAAGGTTCTCCTAGTAAAGGTTATTCAACTCATAAGCTCCATGACATAGAGAATCTTGTTGACAGATCCTATTTTAGCCTACTCAGGAAACAGAAATAAAACATGATCACATGATCCTGACCAACAAAATTAATATTAACCTGATCAAATTGAGCATGTGGTTCTTTTTCAGCTCTATTGAAGGGAGACATTACCATGACTAATGATGGGTTAAGTTATGTTCCCACATAGGTGATCAGCTGCGGGGCCAACATGTTAAAAAAAAAAACGCACTGCCTGCGATCACGGCCATCAGTTGAGTGGGGACAGCCTATTCAACTGAATGGACACGATCAACGGTGATTACCATACCATGCCAATAAAATGTGGTAACAGTGTTTAGGCTGCCATACACGGGTCGGATTCGCACCGGATTTCGGCACGATCGATTCCGGGCGCGTGCACGCGAAACGATCGGGCCGGAATCCCGTGCAGCCCACCTTGTCCGTCCGATCGGGTCCGACTGATCGGGGGCTCAGAATCGGATCCGCCAGAGAACCGACATGTTGGTCTTTCGGGTCCGATTCTGCCCAGATCAGCGGGAGTTGCATTCCGGGAGGTGATCAATCGGACACGGATCCGGCAGGACAAGGTGGTATGCAGCGATCGGATTCCTTAATTGGCCAATCGATCACACCTGAGGATCCCGGCGGAATCGCCGGAATCGATCGGATGGTGAATCGATCAGCCAGGGAATCCGTGCCATGTATGGCTAGCTTATGAATTATACCAGCTATGCTCTGATACACTTTGCTAAGGCTAAATACCAACTGAGAGTTGTTGCCCTTTGTATTCTCCTTATAATTAAATAAACTGTAATCAAGCATTAATAAAAATTATTATTATTAAAATCTTTTTGAAGTTTTAATTTTTTTCGCCGATGGGAAGCTACATAAACAAATAGTCTCTGCATACACTAAACTGAGATCCCTGATAGCATGTGTAGGTGTGAACAACACAAATATCACACAGATGACAGGACTCCCAGTTTCCTGTATTGATATTATTCTGCCCCTCAATAGAAACAGACACATTAAGATATGCATAGCAGCACAGATTTCCATCACATATGGGAAGATGACAGTGAATATGCCTGAGCTCCAATAGCGTCAGAATGAGATTTTGAAAAAGCTGTGTTATGGAATCTGTTCTTGCTGGAGGCAGGAGAACGATGATTGTACAATAAGTTCATTTAAAGCAAGTCATTTACTAGTCTCCACTGTGAGGTTTTGTGCAGGCCATGCATATTATCCTACTTCTATTAGGGATTCTCACTTTCCTCTGTATTCTAATGAGATTTATCATTTAAAAAAACTAAAAAAATTTAATACTCAACCTGATGTGTAAAAATGAAAATACCAAAATTCTTCCCATACGCTACAATGTGTCTTGGAAACTAGAATAGAACATGAGGTACAGTGTGCTTTACCATATAGACTGGTTGATGTAGATGATGTAGACTAAAGGGACACAAACCCGGGTCGATACCCATTTGATCGACAAATGATCGTTCAAGGCTTGATGGCACACCACTTTGCGCTATCATTACCCGTTATTAAAGATGTTGGTTCCATGTTTGATTGACATCTTTTCGAGTGGGAAACAAACAAGGGTCTTGCAGGTGATCGATCGTTCAGGAGTCTAACGAAAAATCGACCTGTGTATGGGTAACTTAAGTTATTACATTGGGAGCTACTTATTTACATTCTGATGTTGATTAGCCCTCCAAGAACTTTCATGTTGAGTGAAATCCTGTTCAATGCTAGTCCATTGCAGAAAGTTAGTTAATTAAAGACCTAGGGTATAGGTAAAGCTAGTTATATATCAAAGGTTGGTACATAAACTTTGGAGCCCAATAGTCTTTTACCCTTGCCAGTGTCTTCTTTTAAGTAGAACCTTTCCACACAGTGGAGAGAATGTTATAAATTCTCCATAGGCTTAAATTTTTTTAATGGTTGTTGGATAAATAGACCAACCAGCTCATTAAACCAGCACACAAGAAGTTAGTAACATTCACTCTCACTTAGAGTCTCTGACTGCTCCTAAATCAGTTCTATCTTTTCCAGATCCCCATTTTTGAGGCTTTAAAACATCCAATCCTCAATTTTATTCTCTAGACTGGAATATTTGACTTAAAAAAGCTTAGGAGGCGGACAAGCAGGGTGCTGGAAAAAATATTATATATATTCTGTACCCCACAGCCCAGATTGAAGTTGATTGAAGTGGTGTACTGGCTCCTGGTAGGAGCTATATCAAATTGCTTTCATGGGTGGGAGCCTGTTTGGAGGACTAGGCATTTCAAGGTAGACTATATATGATGAACACTAACATAATGTTTGGTGTCCATAATAAAAAAATAACTGAAACTTAAGAGAAAGGCTAAGGCAGGGTTAGCGCCACGGTGTCAGGAGTGGATGGGCATGGGTGGCCTATCAGGGGGCACTCCTTCCTCTGACCCTTAATTATGTGTAGGTGGGTGCACCCAATCGAGTGGCATGGCGTCGCAATCAGGCAAGCCTGGCCCACCTATAGTGCTGACCCTGGGACTAGACTAGACAATATGAGATGTCTTCCAGCTCAAATTAGGTGAACTTTAGTTGCTTGAGAAGCTCACAGTGTGCAGCGAAATCTCACTAAGCATTTTCATTCCAGGAGAGGAAACTTTACAATACTAAAGGTAAAGCTTGAATTCAGCAGTATATATTTTATATTACATTTGTTTAGTTAATATAATTTTCTCTTATAAATTATTATATACATATAGCATACGATGACCATATAGCATGATGAAGAAAGATTCTTTCTTAATTAATATCACAGAGAGCAACTACAATTCTGTACACAGTAGTAAAAATATGTGAACAGAACTACTATGAAGCAGGAATTGTAGTATATATTAGCACTCTACAGCTTTAATTTAATTTAATAAGCAACAATGTCTTGCCTCCTCTTACAATCTTTTTATTTAGCTTTTTATTTCATTTACAGTCAATGAATTGAGTAGGGGAGTAATAAGTTAGTATTTTCTCTCCATGCAGTAATGCACATTTTCCTGTTAGGTTCAGGTATCTGTCATCCTTCAGCTCATACAACACCCCCAATGTGTCTCCACTGTCTTATTGAACTGAAGTGGCCATTCTAGAAATATTTATCAGTAGAACTCATTGGTGAGTATTCCGTTCTCTGCCTGTGCCAAGTTGCTATGGAAACTCAGCACTCAAGAAGCTTCCCCCCATCTGCCTGTTGTAGACAACCGCCTTGAGCGGGCACATTTATGTGCCAGAGTGAATTGGGATTAGGGACAAGCTTCCCACATGGCACCTGAATATAAAGACGCAATGAAGGATGTTGTAAAATAAGCCATCTTTCTATTTTTTTTTTCCAACACTTGACGATTGGTTTGCATTGCCTAAAATGTTTAACTGTTTCTTTCTTTATTATCTGTATGAATTCTATACAATATAAAGTTATTATAATAACTGGGAATATAGCCAGCCAAATAGCCAAATAGGAAGCTAGCCAGCTAGCTATGAATGATGTCCAGGAAAATTCAGCTGTACTAAAATTCAAAAGTTGCTCTACTTAAAGCCAGAGAGCTGTACTGAGCAGTGACAGTCTTCCTGTAGATGGTCGGTCATTGACCACCCTCAACCGCCTCTATTGGAAAATAAATGGAGTGGCCACCCAGAATGCCACTCACTGGCACCAGCCATTCCCAGGTCATTAGAAGGTAGCTTCCAACTGTCTATTATTAAACATGGTCTTAAAGTACACCCATAATCATTTTAAATACTCTCTGACTATATTACTTCCCCACTAATAATTGAGTAATGACATTTCCACTCAAAATATCATCACATGCATGGCTTCAAGACTTCTCTACGGCTGCTCCTACTCTCTAGAACTCTCTCTCTCTCTAGTCCCATTAGACTTGCTACTTACTTTAAAAAAAAACCTGAACTCTACCCCCTCCCCCTCCATTCTGGTCTGCCCATCTTCTAATTTTTAACTTCCCCATCATGATAGTGCCATCCCCTTCACATACTGTATACCTCGTTCCTCAACCTCTTAGATTGTAAGCCCGATTGGGCAGGGTCCGTAACTCCTCCTGTGTCATAACCTGTACCTGTGTGTAATCTTGTGTGGCATCTCAACTCATTCAATGTACAGCGTTGCGTAATACTATACTAAATTTTGAGTGAGATCATTTTATCACTATATATATTTTCGCATTTTCTGATCACGGCTGAATATCAGAAGATCACATGCCCTTTCCAGTCTATTTCGAGTAAACCAAAAATGTTCAAGTGCCTATATTCACCTAACCTACTCCTTGTAATTTGCAGTCAAACCCTCCATTGTAGCCCCATCTAGAGACCATTGTGGGAACATAAGGTAAGTATATATTTTTTCTAGGACAGAGGAGTTTGTGGGTAAATTATTTTTTTTTTCAGTATTGGTCCACCTTAACAGCTGAAGCTAAAGCTTTAAGTGCGCCACCTACTGGCTGCAAATGATTAACATGTGATATTCATTTGTAACATGTGATGATATGACCCAATTGCTAAAGAAATATTCAAGCCTGTCCTTCAAGCTCTTGACTTTTCTAGAAGCAGTTTTGTGTAACAATGCCATTTTCATGTACAAGATTAGGAAGATTAGCTTGCAGCTGACATTTCCCATAAGGTGTATGTACACTGCCATTCATTTTACCTAGACTGTAGTATTAATGGCAAGTTTTTCCATTATGCGTAATAAATCCTATTCAGACGCAGCAGCCGCCGTAAACATTTTAACATAAATGGATGTGAAAAAAATGAAATAACTGCACTATGCATTACATTTATTGTACTAAAGCTAAGTGATCGCTTCAACTGACCACTGTTTCCGTAAAATTTCATAGGCAATAAAAGTCTCCCATTCTTTTTCTTTGACAGCGAAACGCCTTGAAATGCAAGGCAAACAAATGTGCGCCATGCATAAACGTATCAGAAAAACTAAATTGTATTACCCTTGTTGTCCTCAGGGACTAACTAATGAGAGAGACTTACAAAACAAACTGAAACTTAAACTGTAATAAATGTGAGTCTTCCTTGACGTGAATAGTTATCAGGCTTTTAACTATGCCAAATTCGTACTTTGTTGGTTATTCTAAACAATTTTAGGTGCCAATCAATAAAACTCCCTTTTAGCAGTAACGAGCGTGTGAATTAAGAGGACCCTTTCGGCTCGCATAGAACTTAGTGTCGATATATGAGTCAGTTTTACGCCCGAGCTCTCTTTTGAGTTGTGATAACGTGTTTGATGAGGACGAGAAGAAACCAGACGACATGCGCGACACCAGTGGATACAATTACCCCCTTATGAGCTTCTGGTAGCAATGCATCAGCACTCATCATCTTCTGTCTTTCCTCCACGAATTTACTCATGTAGAAGTCTCTGAGCTACTTTTCAGCACAGCAGGCAGTAAGCCTTCCCTAATTACCACCAGAGAGACCCAGATGCTTTTGTCAGCTACTTCAATAAAGTAGAAATAGATTATATGAAGACAAACTAACCTAAGGATCTCAGATCGTCCAAAAGAAGAGACAGCATTAACGCCTATCAACAAAAAATAAAGTTATATAACTGTTAAAGCCACCATTACGCTATAATTATCAAACAGAGGAGACTTTATAAGCTGACCAAAGATGGCACGATACGTGGCCAACTGACCACCTGTGATGACATCATGTAGTGATGTTCGCAGGTCTGTCTGCGAACAGGCGGATCGGACATTTAACAAAGTCCGACATTCTCCTGTTCGTGGGAAGATTCAAATTCTGGGTAATTTAAATCGAAAAAAACAGAAGCTGGAACGCACAGTTCACGGTTTCGGTATCCGGACGTGATGTCACTGACGTCATTCCGGTTTAAGCCACTCTTCTTTACTAGAGACCGGCTTCTGTACCTGGGCTCTGGTGAAATAATTCTTCCACTGGCCGGATCTTTCTGATCCGGCCAGTGGAAGAATAGTAACCTTCTTCCCGTCGGTGAACAAGACGGGTCGAATATGTTATGTTCGAGGACAGTTCGGCCATCATTAATGGCCCGTCATTCGGAGAACCCTTTGTGTGCCGGCATACTCTTGGATGGGGACGCTGTTCTTGTCCTTGGTCAAAATCCATTAAATTGAATGGGGACTGAGCTCTGCCAGAAGAGGGATGGGCTGGCTGCAGGAAACTGGGTCCCCATTATACGGTAATTGATGTGCGCATGTGGTGCACATTGATTGCTGTACGATTTACCCGCGATCAATCACTGCATGGTGACATCACCACGCTGTAATTGATCGCTGGTCGATTGCACGGGAATCTACCCATGTGTGTCCAGCTTAACACAAACGTTTGCTAAAGCCCCACATACACATGATCGTTCTCAGCCAGAGAACGGTCATGTCCACTTTTCTCTGGCCAATCACAATACTTCACACGATCACACACAAAGGGTGCTCCCTGATTCTCTGAACGACCAGCCACAGCGTGATGACGTTATCACGCTACAACCGCCCGTTCGAGAATCGTGCAGGGATCACTGTGTGTATGGGTAGCTTAACTCCTCTGCCAAGCCAGGATTTTAACACTTCCCTATGTCCAAAGTTGGTAGGAAAAACATTGCCGTTATGTTTTAATAAGGAATAACAACTATATCTCCATTCCAAAGGAAGCTGGAGAGCAGTTCATCTATCCAAAATATCAGATTTAAGTGGACTCACCTTTTAAGGGTCCGTGGTGCAGATGTTTCACCCCTGGTAACAAACAATACTCCAAAACACAATTATCTTGTGTGCACAGCCACAGCAAACATTTACAAACGGGTTCTCTTTTGTTTTCCCATTTTACCTATTAAAAATATCTGTGTGTATTTTACTGCTATTGAGTTCTCGAGCTGTGCCGTGCTTGTTTGTCATGTTATTACTGTGTCAACAATTGTGTCTATGTCTCTCCCAGGACACGGGAAGGTGGAATGATCCAGTCATGGAGAATCCCGTGTTCCACAATAATAAACATCTACGTTAGGGCTTATACGTGGCTCTGGTTCAGTTCCTTGATTAATGATATCTAAGCAGCTACTTGAAGACAAAACATTAGAGAAGGCAACCACTGACGAGCCTGCTGCGCTTAGCAAATTTAATTTAGAATTATTGTTGTTGGGTTCGTTGTAAAGTATAAAGATCCTTACAAACATGATTTCTTTTCCTTCATAATTTTTAGTTTAAGTTAATAACAAACAGCAGAGTTGTCAGCCGAGAATACCGTATTGATTTAAAGCTGAAGCATTATGTCTCTCTGATAAAGTTACTGGTAAGAATGCAGAAGCTGAATGCCTGGGTTAGGGCTTCACTACACTCCTTTTTTTTTTCCTGCATTCAGCGCATAGCAAAAAAAAGCACATGTTCATCCCTATGGGCTATGATGTGCCTTAGTTCGTCACGTTGGCACATCTTTTGTTTGTCGCATCAGGATACGCCAGATATTTGTAATATGTAATATGTAATAAATAATTTTTTTATCATTATAAATAAGTGTGTACTCTGTATCAAAAATACCCCAATTCAAAGAGCTTCATAAAGCTGTGGTTAGTAGAGATGATCAAAGTGTTTTTCAGATATTCGTCGATTTCGAGTTAATTTCAAAGCCCCTAAACATGGTATCATCACCAAACTTGCTGGAGATGTAGAGAAAGGTTGGGGGGACATTTGAAAGAAAAAAGTATGTCTCTAACACAAATTAATTAATTCAAAGTTAAGTTAAAATGTTGAAAATTCGGAAATTCGACCTCACTCTGGCTTTAATTCTAGGTAAATTTATTGGCCTACTGCTATGACTTTTTTTTCAAGCTCATTTTATCTTGCCATAAAAAACAATCTAATAAACAAAAGTGTAAAATACGTATGCAATATGAGTAAAACAAAGAACACAGAAGAAACACAAAGCGAGCAGAATTAGTATGACTTTTTTTTATCTTTTTCCAATGTACTATTTTATTTCCTATCGTTACCATCGCCATAAACGTTTTCGAGAATATTATGCGGTGGTATACCTACCTTATATTTTATTCTTGTAGCTATAAAGAAAAAAAAACTGATCTGGATGCATAAAATACATCAGAGAATATTACCAATTAAAATTTTGTGGAAGAATGCAGGCAAAGATGTGAGCAATTATTATTATTGCAGCTTCTGCAAATGGCGCCTCGAACATTTTCCTGTTTATGGTTTAACAGGCTTTGGCTTTTTTTCTTTTAATTGACATAAAAAAATGTAATGGGATTTGAAACATTTTAGTGTACATTGTTTTAGATGAATTGACCATTAAGAAACTTTCAATTCCTTGGAATTTTAAGAAAATGCACGTGTGATATAGAAATTTGCACAGTTGTGAAAATAAAGGAAGAATCAAAGGGTAACATTTAAAACTTTCCAGCTGTGGCTATTTACATAAAAATACAACTGAAAATACAGGGAACCAGCTGTCATTTTTTTTTTTTATTGGAGTTATGTATGGATCCCTCAAAAGCGCATATTGAAATAATTTATGGGTCTATTATAAAGAAAATGCATTAGGATTACATTTACCATATGTTACCATGTAAATGGTTACAATACGGCCTCATTACATGTATTACACGTAAATGAAGAATTATTTGTATCCAGCTGCTTGCAGTGGTGGACACATTCAACAAGAGGCCCTATGTGTGGTCAATGTTTGGGCCTTCATCCGATTATTGCCTGACTACAAACATTTGTTCACCATGTTTAGACAGTAATATGTGGTGATGGCCGTTGCGAACAGTATGGGTGTTCGTCTCGCCTCCTTCGCTGGCAAGAAGAAGTCTATAATTCTTCCTCCAGCCAGAGGAGGAATTATTTTCACTAGAGACTGGGTAGAGACTCCCGATCCCCAGTGCTTTAACAGGCACAGTCATGAAATGACGTCTGGCTGACGTCACTTTCGGTTTAGGAACAAGGAACTGTGTTTTCCATATACTGGAAATGACCTCAGGGACATCACTACCGGTATAGCTACAATTCAAATATGATCCGCATGTTTACTTAAATGTGTTTTGGGTCACACAATAGATCTTTCTCAATGAAATCTCTGCCCAAAAGGTATCATTAATGGAAAAATGGACAGGCAGGAGGGATTGACCATCACCATTAAGGTGCCCATACACGGCGTAATGGGCGCTCGCCAGATGACCTGTTCTATTGCTTTACATGGGGACCAGCATGATGACAGATGCGTCACGATGACGTCATCATACTGGTCCCTATGTAAAGAAATAGACATCGACTGTGATATACGCTCATGTCGGATAACCCTGTCTTCAAGCGGGATTGATTGATGCGGCTTGAAGACAGGAATGGCCACATTAGATATGCACCAGGTAGATGACTGTTAACATGCACGGCACTCGAAGCTGCCATCGATCTAGCGCATATCTATGCATTTATAGGCACCTTAAGTGTTGAGCACGATTATTTGAATCACAAATTGCTACTCTAAATATTGCCACTTTAAAAATAATATTTACCTTGAATATTTGAAAAATAATTTGTGAAATGTTGCGCATTAGAATATTGCCTTTGAGGCTCATCACTAATGATTATAACAGTATATGGTGAAAAAAATACATGTCCTCATCTTTACCTGTAGTAAAATATTTATTTTCGTCTGGGTTTATGCTGCTTTGCGTTTTCTTTGATCCTGTTTTTGTTGTATCTAATATCATCTATCAGCTATCTATCGTTTTTTTTTTGCACAAAAACTGGGTAGTTTGGTTGCAGATAAGGTATTTGAAATCTTGATTGTCATGAAGAAATACTATTCTATGTTCTTGACAACCATCAATGCAAAATCGAATGTTGGTATTGGGGAATTTCTTTTTTATTATTATAAAATCTAGAAACTAGACTTCAAATCAGAAATATAAGCTCTGTGCATGAAAAAGTGAGACACATGGTTTTCATGTTGCTCTAGACAGAGCAAGCCAAATTCTGTTCAAATGGTGTACGGTGTACGAAGAATTCTCACCACCACAAATAGTGTACGAAGAATTCTCACCACCACATGACTCAAGGCAAAAAACATAGTTGTGTATTGGCTAACATAACCAAGCATAACCAGGATATACTCAACTCTTAGACATCTTAAGGCAGTTGACAGAGAATGTCATTCACAAGTGATTTGGGCCAGATTTTTAATGGACAACCCCTAAAATCTTTTGCTGTTGTAAGTCAAAAGAAAAGTCCTCATGTTTTAAGCAGCCAGATTTTCTTGTATTTACAATGAACTGATTTTTTGGATCCTATGCACCACACCTTAACTACGACAGTTCTTTTGTATGAATTCAGCACTGATGGTCTTATATAGCATACTTTGTATATAGGTCACCTTGCTACAATGATTTCCCCTGACTTCAAAAGGAAATTGTTTGCAAGTGACCGTCTTGTGCTTTTGTAGATGTTCGCCTTTATTCTGTTTGGGTTGCAGGGCAGAAGCGGGGCTGTCGTGAGAATATTTTGATGAATCCTCTTCAAAGTCACTGCTTCAGTATAAACAGAAACACATCCTTCAACCATATTTTGCCCTCAAGATTTACCAGCCATGCTTAGGCTCTGCTGTTTGAAATGGAGCCAATTTAATTCTGCTTGGGCAAGGAGGCGTCTCCATTGTTCCAAAACATTCAGTCGCCCTAGGGTACATCACAACTGCTGTTTAAGTGGCTCAGTGTTACCCATGAAAGCTCAGTTTGATTGAGGAAAACAAACCACCATGACAGATATTTTTGGTAATAAAGCAGTCATCCTCTGTGAACCATTTATAGAAAACATTTGTAAGAAATGACAGATAGGCTGTCTATGTACATAGAATCCAGGCTTACATCGTATCTTGTAGAAATGGGTCACTAATTAATGGAACGTTCAGAAGATGTCATTGAAGCATATACGAAGCACATTGTGTGTTTCCAAGAACAAATGTTTAGCATGAGAAATGACCTCAAAGAAAGCTATAAACCAAGATATGACCTAAATTGATGTTATCACAATAGCAAGGGAGATATTTTGAGGTAAGCTAAACCTATAACAATGCAATCTTTTAAAATGATTAAGGAATATGGACTAAAGCCAATAATATGTCCATTATATATTGATATTTAGTCAGATGGACATATTGTGGGCATAGCCTTTGAACCACAGACATTATTTTAGAGTATTAGGACTGAACCCTTGGCTTGTATCAAGCTGAAATATGATCACAACTTCAATGCAGGTTTTCCATAATAATATTAATATATTAAACAGCGTCTATAATATCTTTGTGTTATGCACATGACTGAAGCCTTACTGCGTGTTCCTTTCCATGGAAAAGCTTTTAAGCTGTCAGAACAGGCTATTGAAAGTCTGTGGGGCTGATTTGGAGTTGAAAACCACCGCACATAAATTGTGTAAATAGTCACTTCAATGTAATGCAAATGTATTTGTATTTATTTCATCTGTAAATCATTGGGCATTCAAAATATTTTATATCATTTATTGTGTGAAGATCCTCAACTCCAAAGTAGTCTGTTTATTTCAACGCTTTACTAATAGTTCTTCCAATGCACAATGGCAGACCAAGTATCAACCAGACTCATGCTTTCAGGTTTAGCAGTAGATTTTCTTCCAATATTGTGCTGTAGTCCCATCTGTGAATTTATGATGGTACGCAATACTATATGTCATGGACACAATAAAGGAAGTTTACTAAATAACATTATCAATTTGTTACTTATTCTTCGCAAGTGTAACTTTATAAAAATTAGGCTATGTTTTCACTGTGTTATGGGATGCACTGATACCCTCTGCATTAATTGCATGTCTTGACAGGAATGTCAGTGCACGCCATACATAGGGATGACTTCCCATCCCTCCTGTTTCCATGTTGTTCATTGGGTTTGCCAGCTGAGAGGGCAGTACGTCAACCTCTACTAAACGTCATGGAAACAGAAGGGGCAGGAAGTCATGAATTTGTATGAATTTGTATTTGCATGCGCCAAGATCTTTGTCAAGGCATACAATTAATGCAGGGGGTATCGGCACATTCCATAACGCGTGGAAGCATAACCTTACATTTCAAAGAAATTTCTTGCAAGGTGAATATGTGATCTGCTACTTCAAATTGGACAGTGGCCACCAGAATACTTTTTTTTTCTATTACCTTAGTTTCTAAGTTTAGAAATGTAAAAGAGCCAGTCATCTGACATTTTTTAACAGCTCCGGCCATATTTTCTACAGACAAAAGTCATTTCAAAGTTCAGTTTGTGACAAAACTTTATGAACATTAAACCTAATGACTGCTTTGCATAGGTGAGCCATACTAACTGATTTCTGCCAATCAGGGTTATGCAGAATGCTGTCATATAGCTGACAGATGGCAGATTACTAAAAAAAGAAAATGATCAGTGCTACTTTTTCTTGTGTTGGGATAATGCCAGAAAGATAAAATGAGAAATGTTCCACTATCTCTGTTTTGCCAACAATAGTGTGTTGGTTCTTTTTTTCTTTTAATTGCCCAGTTTTATAGAAAAAAACTAAATATATAATAATACATTAGATAGTTAATGTATATGCTGTTTCTAGAGGCTCCACTGGTGTTCTACAGTTGGCACAGCTAATGCGTTTCAGTCTAAAAAGAAGTCTTAACTATGGCTTAACTGTGTCAGATATTTATTTTATATATTTGGTATTAAATCAATGAGACAACTATGTGAATTTATATAATCATATTTCATCTAATGTGTTAAATGTGCTGACTATAGAAATACACATGCATAGAAAGTAACAAGAGACTCTTCTGACCAACTCATAAATTCCAATTGTGATTTAGGTGTATGTTAGGCAAGTTCAGATCAAACTTAGATCTACTAACCGTACTAACCGGCTCCCTTGTAGGTGTCTTTATTCTTCTAGTGCTGGTGGCCAGCGTGGTTGTGGTTTCCATTATAGAGGTGGACATTTCAGACTGCATCGCAGTGCCGGTTGACTCTGTGGTCATGGATGAAGGCACATCACCAACAAGCCTCACATTTCCCTCTATCACGATGTTGGTATCACTTTCAGCAGCCATGTTGAGAACTTTTAAGCCATTGTAGTAAAGACCACTAAGCTGGCCTTGAAAAGGATGTCCCCGGTCCTTCCCACCGATTTTTATGGTCGCCTGGCTATTGAAGATTGTGAGCTGGCGTCCTGCAAAAATAATATTACATACATGCAAAAATGTTGACTGTGAACTTTGTATTCTGAAAAAGATGATTGACAAATTTTTCATGGAATGAATAAATGGATGCAATAAACTATAAGGTAAGAAATATAACTCATAATTCATTGCTTTTTAATGACTTGACCATGACATGTATATCTATTTTATGAACTTAATCGAGCTTGAATGAATGTCCATGCTGAAAGGCCAATCAAAAGCTTATATCACTTTCACAATACGGAAGTTAAGTAATTACATTTTTTTTTTCTTCTTTAAATCTTACTTTTATTATATGTTATGACAAATCCGTGAATCATTTATATTTTGTATTATTAGCCACGTAAAAATAACTATTAATTGCTTTAAAGGATAACACTTAAATACATTAAAATTGACTTGAATACGAGTAATTAGAATACTCTTGGTGGAGATAGTTAACAAGTATCGGAGGGAAAAAAAAATCAAAGTAGATGGTGAGAAGATATTGCACAAGGTATTTAGTTCTGAAAGGTAATTAGCATTTCATTTTATACATTCAGCGCTTTAATATCAAATTTTGTTTGCTTCACCACCAGTTAAGGAAATAAATGCATTCTTATGCAGTCAAAGTATAAAACGGCTCTGATTGGCATTTAGCAAGACTAACAATTTAAATAGAAATCTTTCTGATGCAAAAGCGACTTAGGTAATGATACACGTACCAATGGTGAAATTATGGCACAATTTCATTACACAAAGGAATCTTTAAAAAATCGTCAGCAATAGGAAATCAAAGATTTTTTTTTTGTGTGTTAGGCAGATTGGCCTCTGCATATAATTAGCATGCACATCATTTTTTAAGATTTGATTTTTAATTAAGGTTTGTTCATAAAAAAAAAAGTTTCTTTGAAAGGATGCAAATGTTAAAGGGACTTCGCTTTGATTGGCAATTCATTTTGCCCACTATTTAGAATACCTGTAGTTTATGCCAAGACATGTTTTGTTTTTTTCAGGATCATAAGAAAAATAAGATAGCTACACATATTTTAGGTAATAATTTAGACGTGGGAACAGGAAAAAAAACAAAAACAGTCTATGAATAATTTAGAAAGCTTGATTAAAGTTTTCTATGAGTTTCTTCATAGATTCCGTTAGAGGATCGACTTTACAGTCCCTTTAACCTTAAGTTAACAGGGTACGATTATTAAACATCTAGACAGGCACGACAATTATAACAACGTATGCCAAATGTTACGCATCTAAATTTTTACTGTTTTAAAAGTTTTTAAGTTAGTTTTACTGAAAATTTATTTTAAAATGTTTATTAGCGTTACAACGAAATACTACTTGGTTATGTTCAAATTATTTTTATTTGAAGTTTTAATCAATGTTTTTTTACCTTTGTCGAGTAGCCAATCATCAACTACTCGACCAAGTCGATATGGAATTCGCTGTCTAGCAATCGCCAGGCGTTCGTTATCATTGTTTCCTTTAAAGTTTAAAGAGACATTTCATTGGTTAAAATCTGTAAGGTCAAAGGTTAAAAGTTAATACTTAAAGCTTGAGCTATACAGTTGCCACATGACTTTTTGAAATTTGGATTTTTAAAAAAAATGGTACCTAGAACATATCATATTTCATCCACTCATTTATTTTATTTTAGCAAACAGAATTATTCCTATGTTAATGGAGAATTAGAAATCTGCACTTGAATTAAGTTATTATAATTATGTTATAGACAGACCCAAAAAACATATTTAAGCATCATAGAAGCGTTTTTTGGTATTTATTATCTAGTTAAACATGTTCATGTTGTAACAAATTTAATTGTTTTTTTTCTGGATACATCCAACCTCATAATCCAGGTTAGTGATTGAAAAAAAAAAGTCTACCAATCTGAATATCATATCTGGATGTTTTACCAAAGCATCCATATCACCAAAATATTACAAAGCTAATCCAAAAAATATTACTTCTCATCCACGAGATTCAAAAAATCACATGGTACAAATGCATTGCAATTTAAATGAATTCAGAATAATGAAAACTATAATGGTAAAACTGTGCTTCAGTTAGCATGGAAAAAGGAATTGACAAAAGTTATTTCGTCTGTATTTAGATATTGATCTAACTGGAATGAGCTTCATCCTAATTAAATTTTCATTGCAGGTATATGTAATGTTCCTCAAATACCCTGCTGGAATCCATAATTGCTTCAGTTGACAATTTAGATGTAATTTTGATACACATTAGCCAAGACAAATGAATGAACCAACACAAGGCAATCTCAACTATGTCCTATAAAATAGACGGTGCATTACTGAATATATCTAGCTTGGATATACATCTCTTCTCACTCATGTCTTCTACCATTTTCCGAAATATGAAGTTTCCGTTGAATGAGATAAAGGAAGGGTGTTCTTATTTTTATAAAACCTAACCCTAAATATGGAAAGCATATTAAAGACTTACACAATTTCCTCAGTTAGCTTACGTGTTACAAAATTTCCACGCCTCACCAGTTGGCTTACGTTTTACAAATGGTATAAAGTTTCCAAAGTTTATAATTATTAGAGCTCAACAATGTTATGACATTTTGAAGATGTGAAACAAACATTTAATAGTCCAATAAGCACATAAATGCATGTTCATGTCCTATAACTATGTGAATATTGTATGATCTTCCAGAGGTGCAGTGCTGTGCTCGCTCTGTATATAATTTCCAATGGAAATTTTATGGCCTTGGTTTTAGAAAGCTGCACTTGTGAGCTAGTGTCCTCAAATGGTGAATTAACCCAATCAGTGACCTATGAAAGCAAATGTACTATAAAAATGTAATGTTATCTTGATTTATCTTCAAGAGAAAGAAAATATGGGAACAAGGTTTACTTACCCTTTGCCCTAACTCCATGAGAACATACTTACCTAAATTTTGGAGCTCTGTATTCCATATGTGGACATTATAAATGTAGGCTTTTGCCCTGGTTGGCAAAAATACTAGAGCCTCCCCTGAAGGTTGGTGCTCCAGGATCCAGTGTTCTATGCTTGCCAGAAATAATAAAAATAAAAGGGTCTAATATATTACAGCAAGGGATTATGGGTAAATATGAACATACTGGGCACACAGGGTATTTATTCTTCATGCAGACATTTTAACATTTAATTTATAAATGGGGTGTTTATTACCTCCATAACGGTAAATAAATTATCTTATTTTGATCAGAAATTTAACAGGTTATAATGTTTAACCTCACTAGTGCTTAGCCCATACCATACAGTACTCTGTTTTTCCCGCCCCACCTCCTTCGCTCTACACATCGCTACTGTCATCGATGAATGACTATGGAGGTCTATGGCACGACCGCCCCTTCGACGTCTCTGATCTGCTAGCCTGGAACAGGTAAACAATTCCAAGTATGGCTTGAGGTTAGCGATTTTGGTTATTAAAATCTACCCCAATCCATACTCCAAATTCCACTAGGGTATGGTTAAAAAAATGGAATATCTAACCTTAAAAAGTTTACTATTATATTACTATATTACTCTACTAAAAGCGATATTACAATATAAAATAATACATCATTTAATCCCATTAAGCACACTATTTTCTTGAGAGATGCTTCCTGTTTGGAAGGCAGATGGCCACTTTTTTCTTTGTTTTGTGTGATACAAAAACACCTTTAAAATCTCAAAAACAAAACACAGTAAGTCATGTAGCAACCAACTGTTCAGTCTTTGTATTCCACTTAGGTGCCGTTATTTCTGAAGTGTCTCATTTGTCTGGAATACCAATCCCAAAGAACACCGCTAAAGCTTTTATTCCTTTTTATAAAAGTAAAGTGTTTCAGGAACCAGAAATTCCCTAAGAGGAAAAGAAGCTTTGGAGATTGTTTCAATGCATCTGTCTTTCTGGATTAACATGGATTTACTTGCAAAAATTAATCCTAATAAACTGTATCTTTCGAGGGGATCTTGTTTTGTATTATATTATCCATCAAATAAATGTACTCCACTAAAATGTGAAGAGGCAATACAATGTACAAATTAAACTATCCGTATGCTATCATCTTCCATATAAAATATTGGCCGTGATATTCGTCTCTACAAAAGTTTTAAGTGCGAGGTGTTTGGCAATATACATGCTTGTCACTACCGATATAAAAGTGAACAAATGATAAGCATAAAGCTTAATTGAAGACATCTATTTGTTGTCAAGCAGAAATCATTTCGGCGGTGGGGAAAGCGACGAGGTGCAAATAAAACACAGGTCAAAGTTTTGTTGTGAATTGTGTTTGTGACATTGCCTACGCCGGCAGAATAGTAAGCAGGGCCTTCACCGGAGAATATGAAACATGAGAAGATAGAAAAATATATAGGAATATAAAACTACTTTGAACCTTGGCCCAAAAAATGGGTCAAAATCAAAAGCTTTTTTTTGTCAGCAATTTGCTAACATTGCATCAGGCAACAACAAGTACAAAAAAGGAACTAGAGCCAAATAAAGTATAATTGACGAGAGTAAGGATGGGATGTGCATTTAGATTTTGTGAGTTTTCTGTGACCTCTAGAGTTTATTGTTCTCCAATTAAAAAAGGTGGCATATGTTATGCACCCCCATTTTACCTTAAAAGGGTGAGTTTAATATTTACAGGCAGGTATCCAGCCAGGGCTGAGTGCAAGCACTTCTGCTCCGGCCTTGGCCCAGGACCTGTAGAATATCAATGCCAGAGACTCTTAGAGATATTTGCTCAGAATTCATTGCAGTGGGGGGGGGGGGGCATTGTTACAACTGTTCTGTTATGTATGTTAAAGAGAGGATTTTATAAAAACATTTTTTTAAGCGCTCTATTTCTTTAATCTCTAGGTTTTTTACTTAAGCCTTTAGGAATGGTAAAGAGGTTAAAATATTTTTAAGTAGAAATGTTTAACTTGAAAATGCTACTTTAAGTTGAAAAAACGGCCGGGTGGTAGAAATTTAGCAGTAGAATTTTTTTTACTGGAGTCAAAATTTTCAAAGAATCAATTAGGCAGAATTCAACTATGGGCTTGTTTTCACTAATGCAGATGGCTGCAGTGCTATCCACGCGGCTGCAACCTCTCCCAACGGCACCCCAAGCTGTTTAGCATGCGGATGCACGCGGACCTCCGTGCAGTTGGATGCAGACTCTGGGCCGCCCCCATGTCCAGGGATGCGGTCGGTTGCGGCATCCGCACGAAAACGCTGTATGCGGGCGTTCAGAACCGCACCGCATCCACATCCGCACCGCATCTGCATACATCCGTACTCAGCCGCACAAGTGGAGCCTGGCCGATGCTTTGCCTTTAGATGTGGTCGGAGGGGCTGCAGCCGCACGGTTACAACCGCAGCCATCCGCACGATTCCACATGTGGAAAAAAAGTGGAAACAAGCCCTATCTCTTAATTACTGTCTCTCAAAGGAGCACACAAGCTAACGTCCTGACCTTTCTCATATATATATATATATACACTAGTTATTACAAGCATGCTCTTGAGTATATATCACTGTCTAAGTCATAAGTAGTGTTGATCGTGAATATTCGAATTGCAAATTTTTATTTAGAATATCTGCACTTTGATAATTCGCGAAGGTCTCGACTATAGTGCTATATCTTAAATATTCGAGATTTTTACAATATTTGTGTTGATTGCGAATATGCGAATTTTATTGCGATAATCTTTTTCGCAATGAAGGTAATAATGACTGGAGATCGTGGATTCTCAAATTTACGAATTTGTAGCCAAGCGAAACATGTGACATTTTGTGAATCCGAATATTGCCTTGGCATCTCATAACTAGTCATAACTATCTAACATACTTAAGCTAAGGAAAAGTTTGGGGGAAGGCAATTAACCTACCAGGATGCCTTTGGAGTAGTGATGATCGCATTTTTTTGACGGTTTCTAATTAATTGCAAAGCTCCCAAACATGGTATCATCACCAAACTTGCTGGAGATGTAGAGAAGGGTTCGGGGTATACTACAAAAAATGTATGCAAGAATTACATAAGCAAAACATTTTTTTCAAATGTTTCCACAACCCTTCTCCAGCTATTTTGGCGATGATACCATTTTAAGAGGCTTTGCAATCAGCTCACAAAGTCAGCTAGTTGACAAATTCGACCATCTCTACTTTGAAATGTGGGAGGAAACTGGAGAACCCGGAGAAATTCCACACAGACATGGGGAAAACATGTAAACACCTTGCATATAGTGCTCAGGCCAAGACTCAAGCCTATGACCCCAGTGCTGCATGGCTTGAATGCTAACCTTTAAACCCCCATGCTGACCATTAAGGTTTGCTCAATGGGTTAATTTTAAATAGCTTTAAAGAACTTCATTGCAAACTGAGCCTGGATGAGTTATCCATCCCTATAAGGGAGTCTGTTGTACTTGCAATTCTAACAGACTGGGGAGTACTTGACTATCACTAGGGGAAAAACACATCCTGGAAGGGGCAATCCATTGCCATAATGTCCATGAACCAAATTAAGTATCTGCCTGTTTTTATAGTAAATAGACTGTAAATCTTTTAGATCTGATCTATGCCTAGGTGACATTTTCACAATAAAAGAGCAGTTTACCTTTCTACAGTTTTTATCTTTTTGGATAATAGGTTTCCAGATAAAAGCTCCTGGAATTTTATTATCACTGAGTCTATATGGCATTAGAAGGTAATACCAAACAGAAATAGGGAAAGCTATAGAAGAAAGCTATGCTCATCCAGGGACTCTGAAACGGATGACTTTTCATGTCAGTTGAGTAAATGGCCACATTGCATGGACCAAAAATTTGATTATCTGCCATCGAATCCAGTTTCTATAATTGACACATCACAAAAGTTCCATTGTGCTTTACAAAAACAAAAGCTGCCTCCATAGCCTGACTGCAATATGTGTCCAGGCTGGAGACACATTGTCAATCTTTCTGTTATTCAAACAGTCAGTTCAAGACAGTTTCGTTCACCGTAAACTAATAACACAGAATGCTATGGGATGCTGCAAAAGGGGAAAAAAAGGTCAAACTGTTGAATTGAATCTTTTTGTATGACTGACAAAAGCAGTCAATCAAGTTTATCAGCGCTTATTATTGGAAGGTCAGCTAGGAAAGCTGCTTTCCTGAAGTCTGAAAAAGTGTCTTTCATTTCAAACATTATTACCTTCTTCCCCATAAAGTGCAATTTACTTGTGTTTTCTAAAAAAGCAGAGAAAGCAGCAGCAGAGTTCACACACTGACACACCGATTTATTCTGTAGCCGTACTTCTAATAATCATTTAAATTACATCATGAAGTGTCAGGATGATTATCTTAAGAACAATAGCTTAAAAAAGACTGCGCTGCAGCAACAGATTAAAACATAAAGTAAATAAAATGATGACCACTATTTCTGCTGCTGGTAAATAATAAATAATACATATTGATGTTTGTACTAAAATTTACTAATAAAATTAGGTGATCGGTTCTATATTTGTATATGTGACTACACAATGGGATTGTTTTGTATACAGCATTTGCTGTGGCCAGAAATTTAAATCTATTAAACATTAAATTATTTTTAGATTTGGGTTATCTTTTTGCATGGGAGTCAGAGTTCCAATTTAAAGTCCCACTAGGGGATTTCATTCTTTGGTGGTTTCTAAATTCTAAAACATCCCAAAATACAAGAGAGATAGAATACTGTATTGTTCACACTATAAGATAATCTGGACAATAAGACACGCCCTAAAGTTTTTGAGAGAAAATTAGGGGGGGGGGGCAGAGACACAGCCATTCAGATATCATGTGAATATACAGAATGTTCCAGCAGAGTAGGCAAGACTGGACCATACAGTATTCACTCTATATTTCTCTAGCAAAAAGGCCAGTACCAGGAGGGAGGTCTTCACTGCAGCAGAGTGTCAGGCCTGAAACTTTAGCATGTGTACACTAGCAGTGCCCATTCTCTGAAAACGCTGATCAATAAAGAGACACATTTTACAATCTGCCACTTACAACTGACCCATGAGCAGCTATTTACATATGGGATGGGATATGAGTCTGTGTCTCAAAATGTATTTATTGCAATGCAGAATGTTAATGTAATGTAACACAAACCATGTTATCTAATTGTAAAACGCATCTATCCATAAGTTGGTCAGTGTGATCAGAGAATGAGTACTGCTAGTGCTAATGCAGATAAGATCTCTTCTTGGCAGCGGCTGTTTGGCTTGGCTGAAAGAAAATGGAGCGTATTTTTGCCTCTTGGGGTGCATAAAAAAAATTTTTGTAACAAATTCGGACCATAAAACGCAGGGACACTTTCCCATTGATATTGCATTTTTTTAACTTGCTAACTTGTGAGCTAATTAAGCAAAGCCCCTGAAAATGATATCATCACAAAAACTACTGGAGATGTAGAAATGGGTTGTGGGAACATTTGGAATTTTTTTTTTTTTGCTCTATCAAATGTTGTTTTGGCATAAATTAAGTTCAAAATTAAAGTCGAAACTTTTTGAATTTTTTTTTCTTGATTTTGAACTTAATTTATGCAAAAACTATTGTGTCAGAGCAATATTTTTTTGTAGTATACCCCCAACCCTTCTCTACATCTCCAGCAAATTTTGTGATGATACCATGCTCAGGGGCTTTGCAATTAACTCGAAAACCTTGAAAAAAATTGACCATCTCTAGTAACAATAAGTGTGTTTTATAGTCCAAAAAATACACTACAAATAAATTTGTATCTCTTCAGGAAAGTTTTCTGGGGAAATCTAAATACCCCAGTGCACTTGTATTATCTTCCTATCGGTGAGAACTTGAATTCTCGTTACAGAATTCTCAAAACAAATCATCAAATAAAAAACTATCACTCCACTAAGGCTTTTTGTCCACTTTCTTAAAAGTCCCACATTTATTCATCATGCTCCACCATGGATGTGTGGGCCAACATTAAAATGGAAGGGGGATTTTTTATTTTTCTTAGGCTAGCCATACACAAAATGATCTCTGTACACATAGTTTTGAGTTGCACTTGGCAGATATAAAGTACCTACATTCAGTATTCGTATAAATAAACAAATAAGCTGTATCAGAAAACAAAATGGCGTCTTCTGCAATGTGTAGGAGTGAGCAAACTTTGATCCCCAAATCAACTGACATTTGAAAGGACTGTGCAATCTTTACTTCGTCAGTTGTTCGAAAATAATGAGGGCTATTGTGCCAACTGTCATTTCTTATCTATATTCTCCTATAAAGAGCTAAATTAGAATATCACATAATTCTAATTGCATTGTAATAGAACTTGCAGTGATGCCTTTTAACCCCAGGACCACAGCTTTTTTTCTTGTTTCATGTAGGAAACACACCGCCATGTTGTACTTTTGTTCCTCACCTGCTTCTCATTCATATATCTTCATTGCAATGAGTCTTTTGTACCATGTGTTTTTTTTGTGTTTGAGAAAATGAAGGATCGATGTGAAACTTTGAAGATCATCCAATTATATTTTACTCAAACAGTTCGGTTGTTGCTTTCTTTTGTTCCTGACATCTTTAAGATACATGTTCTTACATCTTGTTTGGATATTCTACGATTCCTGCACGTAGACGTCACCAATCATCACACAACACAATTGAACATGCAGTACCATGAAAAAGATGAGCCCTGGAAAAATGAGGTTCACTTGCTAAAGGAGTATTTACTTAGCAGGGAGTTCGTTTACTTTGCAATGAAAGCAACAAAATGAGACTTTGTAATCATATTTTTCCTGAAAATTTACTAATGCAAAAAAAAGTGCATTGGCACTAAGTAAAGGGCTGGAAAATGTATTTGAAGACATACAATGCAAGGATCTCCCTGTTTCTGCTGCATGAAGGTACTACATTTTTACTGTTTTAAACATTAACCAAGTCGGTCAGCCTGTAATGTGTTTTTGGATTAGACAATAATCTGCTTTGTTTTTCCACCCTCACTTCTTCCCACTTCACATAGGGATGTGAGGACCAAGAGTGACATTGCCTGCATTGAATGCCAGTCAATGGTGTGGGCCCCTTCCCACCTCTTTGGCAGACGGAACCCAGAACCCGGGAATTGTCTAGTTTAATTGATGCAGACCGGGGACAGGTAAGTAACGCAGAGTGTAGCTTTTTAGGGTAGGGTTTGTAAACATTCAGGGTAACCACCAAAGAGGTTAATTGGGAAGTTGTTTACCCAAGAGTCCATGTATGGTTGAGGCAGGAGGCCATCATTGTAAATGACAATGTTGAGGAGGTTGCGGATTGTTGAGAATGTTGTCTCTGTGGCTGTAAGCTAAATAAGACTAAATTTACATGGTCGTTTCCCAGGCTGCTCTCAGTCCACAGAAGCTCAGGAAACAACTGTATATGAGCGCTTGCAAAATTACTTGCAGTTGGTAATATGACAAACAAAAAGGTCAAATTTTAGATCTCTGCAATTTTTTTTAATTTGCCTTAAAAAGATCATATCTCTTCAGCTTTTGTATAGATAGAACTGTAAGATTCAGCTCTGTCACTATACAGTTTGTATAGGATATAAATGGAATATATTTAAGGTGGTCATCACACAAAGTCTAGAGACCCACAGACTGGATAATGTGGCTCTTCAGAAAAGATTCTGTGAACAAGGATGCAGTACTCGATGAAAAGCCTATATTTTGGAAAATTAACCTGAATTATACTTGTTCTATTTGGATGCTTCTAGTGCAAGTTCACTAAGGAAATATAAATAGCACCTCATTGCCAGCAGAAATTTATTTTCTCTGAAGTCACTAATGCCAAGCGCAGCCACATACAAATTGATTGACCTGAAGAATCTGATCCTTCACGTGTTCATGCACAGAAGAGTACAAGCAATGGAAAAATTAGAAATACTGGACTGGGTGGTTATTGGGTGTACTTATTTTTTTATATAACATGTAAAAATTACCCTGCCTTGTATAGGGTAAGTTAGGGCTGTCATATTAGTTTTAGATCATCATTCCCTGCCACAAAGACAACAGTAAGCAAGAGCAAACAGTAATAAAAGTATTACTCATTACAGTAACAGGTAACCCTATTCATAAATGTACCTTCATCGCATTCATTCTAGGAAAAAAAATCAAGTAAAACCCAGAAACACAAAAAGCAATACTGAAACATCATCTGGAGTAATCTTACTAATTGACCCTCGGGTTTGTTTCAATACTTGTTGTCACTTTTATGGACCAGTTTAATGCAATGATGAAGGAAGGACCTTTGGTCCTATTAAATGTCTTGGCTTTTGATAATGGAAAATGAAAGGACATGTTCTAAATATTCCACCATCACTGGTTCTATTTCCTAAAGAGAATCATTCCCTCTACTCTGTATTAAACCTACTGCTAGTAGGTTTCCAGAATATGTTTATCATCATTTCTATGTTCATTTTCTTTTTTCTTTCTAATCCTCTCCTACTACATCTGAAACAATTTGTACTGGAATTACCCATCAATTGTTACAATACTATGAGGTCCAGATTTCTGTACCAAAAGAGCACCATAGACTTAAAGGGCACCATAGAAATGTTGTAGGCCTGTCACTTCCCAAAATATGTCCGTACAAGGGTCTAGTAGACATTCTGAATATAATAATGTATGAAACAGTCAATTATGTAAAAAAAATGAAAGGTATCATTTGAATGATAAAATCTCTAAAATACTTCTTTTCTTTATTATGTTTATATTGTTTATAATAAAATAATAATTTTAAATTATTATTTTAAATATTTTTAATTCAATTGAAAATGTGTTATGTGATTTTTTTTTACCTTGAATTGTATTGTATACAGTTATTACTGTATCCAGTACAATTACCTTTGGCACCCTCTCTCCCCTGGTGTGATGGACCTGGTGACATCACACCAGGCGAGAGAGAGTTAACTTCAAAGCGGGGGTATCTGGGGAATCACACTGAAAACAATTTTCTCCATAGAGAACTGTTTTCATGCGATTTACTTTTGAATCTCTCGCCGTTTTAATGTGACGCCATCACGTCAGTCCAGGGGAGGGGGTGGCTTCTATGCAGAAGCCAGTTCAGAAGATTGGAGCCACCGGAACAGCGCAAATTATTGAGTTTACGCTACTGGGACCCTGATCTCTGCCGGACGGCCCCATCTCGTCCAGTGCAAGACTAACAGGACAGCGCTGGACGAGATGGGGCTGTCAGGAACGCCAGGGGGGTTAAGCAACCTGGGGAGATGGCTGCAGGAACTTTAGATCCTACTTAGATTACCCATAATCTGGTCTCTCTTCCCCTGTGGACTGGGGGGAGGCTGGTCTTGCATTCACATCCTTCCTGGTGTGAGGGAGCACCAAGTCAGCCCAATATGTCCTCATCATTGTTGAACGTTATAATGTTTATAATGAGACATATTGAGCAAAATATGGTTCAAAGTACTTGTACTTGTTGTGAAGTACTTTTGCATTGGCTTTTACTTTCCTTTAACCTACAATTGAATATAAATAAAATACATCGGTCTTATTATTGAGTGAAATGTTGATAAAATTGGTGCCTTAAAGGTCCCGGAGCCCCAGACTTGCTTTTATGTGGGGAGACATGAGATAGCTAGCCCTACACACCTCTCCCTACCTTTCCTGTACATGTATGAATATTGGGATGTTGGCAAGTTAAGCCATTGTAGAGGGAATAATAACTTTTTAGACTACACATCCAAAACTCAATAAAAAAAAAACCATTTTGTTATACTGTGCCTTAAATTTGGGAGGTTATCAACATCCCAGCCCACAATATAACCCCTGAAATACAGTAAACGATTTCCCCCTTTGCATTGTAGATATGTAGACAACGCTTAGGCTTTTATTAAAATGAAACAGCAAACTTTGCAGCGATAATAAACTTGTGAGATGAAAAGGCAATCCTTGCAATGCTTTGTGGGAATTTTTAGCATTCAAGCCTATCTTTAACTTCCCATTATATCATCCTGATGCTTGTTATTCCACCAGGAATTTAGCTAGAATTTGAATCGGAAGCATTGAATTTTCTGAAAAGCTGAGGACAATAATTCCCTTTTGGGGTTTTCATATTCTCTTTTTAGGTTGCTAAGATTTCAAAGTCTTCGGTATTAGGAAGGACCGTTGAGGAATTGATAGCAAGCATGGATTGTGGCTTGGGACTGTAGTCAGTTAACAAGGCGCGCAGTCTTCATTTCACAATGATAGATAGCTTTCACACAGTTTGTCACAAATAATGGCTGCATTACCAGCAGGAACAATGGCATAATGGAAACATTGTGTCCGGCTCATAGTCCGAATTCCCATTAGTTTACTTCCCTATGGCTTTCGGTATTTAGGAATTAATAAGGCCTCAGAAAACAACAAACAACAGTAAAAGACAATGATGCAATTTGATAGATTTGAGGTTTCCTATTATCTCAATGTTTTAATTAAATTAAAGGACTGTGGGAGGTTTTATTACACATCTTACGATATGCCATAGAGAAAATTAATAAGAGAAAAGTGTTGTATTTGTACATAATTCATCATAGTTCAATTCATAATTCACTCTAGCCCAGTGGTGGCCAACTGAGTTGATATGGAGGGCCACAAGTGCGTCCCTCAGCATCACTAACATTTTCAACCTATACTGCTTATAAAGCCCCTATTCTGAGGTTATGTGTCGCAGTATATATATAAAAGAACACCTCCGATCATTGGTGAAATAAAGGGAGCATAGGCACTCACCAGTCTGCTGATGCCCCACCAACACTAGAGGAGAACACTAGAGGCAAGGGACTTGCTCAGGCAACATCTGGGTCGCTGTTATGTACGGGCAAGGACCTGTCAGCGTGGGATCGGTGAACAGGTGAGTTCCTATGGCCTATGCAATAACGCCAAAGAACGACCAAAGGGCCGCATTTAGCCCCCGGGCCGTAGGTTGGGCACCTGGGCTCTAGCCGTTACTTGAAGAGTTGTGCTGGTTGATTGCCACCAGCAGAGTTAATACTTTTGTTTAATGGTAATAACGAAAACAGTAAAGTAATGCTCTACAAAATGTTTGCTAAAGTTGTTTCAAATAAACTTGACCTTTAACCCAACCTGCCCCAAATACAAAAGGCAAATCTTTATGGTCTTTATCTTTATCTTTATTGGTCCTGTGACCAATGTCACTGAATTTAATTAAGAAAGGAAAACTTTTAACTTGACCTGAACAAAAGAGTTAAATCAAATGGTTTTCATGACAAATGTCTGATAGGGGATGGTGGAGAAATTTCTTCTTACCTCCTGTTGTGTCTAAAGCATGGGAAGTGAAAAGTAAACTATCACTTAAAAACATTAATATTGAGTTAACATTAGGTTAATGCTAATAACTTCAATATATATTAAATCACGGGGGGAGGTCAATGTGTCTCCTAGTGTACATATAATTTTATTTTTATTAGTATGACTACAGACCATTATACAGAACTCCCCAGAGAAGAAGAAGGACTTGTTCCAGTAGGGTGGGTAGCTGGAGCTCACTGTACATTGCTAATTACTAGCTATTTACCACTTCTCAAAATCCAGAGGCTGACCTAATAGAGACCTACTTTACACTGGCAGCTGCCTCTGGAACTAAATATTTGCTCTGGAGGAGTCTCTGGCTGTCGCAGCAACTAATATATTCACAGCACTTGCAATTACATATGCGGAAGAAGCCATCATTAAGCATGTACAGTACCTGCTGTGATAGCCAGAAACGTTCCCCTTTCCCCAAGTAAACATGTAAATAGCATGTTACCAGTTGAGCTACCTGTGTAAAGTTAGTCTCTATTAGTTAGTCTCTGGGCTTTTGAGTATTGGCTCTACTCCTATTAAAAAACAAATATACAGTATTTTCCAGCCCTGCACACCCTGCAGTCTCTTTGGTGATGGGACAAAGCTAAAACAACATGCATTGTCAAGCTCTGCACTCTCTGCTAGCTAGAACATACTGTAAACTCACACTTTTTGTGAATAAGTCTCTGTTTTTTATTATTTGCTAATTTCCTACCCCAAACCACTTTGTGTCATATGGACCAGTGCATGTTATCATGCGTAAAATACGGTACTTGAACTAAGTTAATGAACCTTATAGTTTGGAAAGACTTATACTAACTCTGACTGTTTAGAGTCATGATGTTACAGTCACTTGTTATGAGTCACTTGTTACAGAAGGAAAACATTGGGGAGGTGACTGCTTTGAAAAGGTCTTATGTAGAGAGCACCATAGGTCCTAGTAATGATAAATAATGGCATTTCTGAGAAACAAAATCTGTTTTGTGTCAGCAGCACAGTGCCAGTGGTAGCCCTAAGCCAAGGGGACCTGAACTCTTCTCTGCCAAGCTTGAAAGTGGCATTTCAATTTGTGCATTCTTGCCTGAGAGATATTTTACTGTAAAGCAGTAATCTCCTTGCTACGGTAGTGCTGTAACTTGCACGTACTTTCTTTGAATGCTTTTGGCAAGGTACACGGATACTCTAAATAACAGAAACAGATGCTCGGGGAAATGATGGCAGATGGGTGCTTTAGGATTGCAGAACTATTTCAAGCCGTCCACATGAAAAGTCAGTGACATTGCCTGACCTTTAGCCAGGGCTGGTACTAAAGTCAAAGTACAGGCATATGCTAATGAAAAAGCAATGCCTGAGTCTTCAACTGATGCAGCCTGTATTAACTGCAATGTTCATTTAAAGCAAAATTTATTGAAGCCCGACATGTTATCTTGGGGGTTAGAATATACAGCCAATGTGGCTTTATTATCTTTTCCCAAGCTTCATCTGCTACAAGATGTCAAAAGTTTACAGACTTGAAGAACACCTGACTTCATTCAAGCCAGACGTTCGACTGTAATGCTGGGCATGTCACCACGCTGTGATTGATCGCGGGTCAATCGAATGGTAATCAAAGTGCACCACATGGGCACATCAATTCCCAATCGATGGGGGGCCAGTTTCCCCTGTGGTCCCCTGGGTCTCTGCTTTTCTCCAGCCGGAGAAGCAGAGTCAGCCAGCCTGCACGCCCCCCCCCCCTCTCCTGGCACAGAGACAAACTGACCACGCCCCCTTCACAATCCCACAGCAGCTAGGTGATCACAGCCATCTGTGTGCCCTCAGCCGGCAGCCCGTCCATTACATTGGATGGAGACCTGCTGTCCCCATTCAAAGTAATGGATTTCGACAACATGTTGTATCCGTTGATCCTGCTTGAAGGAAGCGTGGATGGCTCGAATGAAGAAACAAATAAGAGCAACATCAGATGCTGTAAGCGTGCATGGGGCTTGATAATGCTCTAATCTGTTTATTCATCGAGCTGTGTATGGCCAGCTTAAGTGTTTATGGCTCCATCCAATGAGCCTGGAACCTTGCATTAGCCTTGTGTTATAGCAGAAATAAAAGTCTATGTCTCCATGGTGCTAGACGGTCTGTAGGCACCCCCAGTACTAAGCGCACTGCTGATGGACCCGATCTACATTACCTGCCTACAGCAACGGCTGTGCAGTCGAATCATACCATTAGTCATCTTTTCATCACCAGACCTTAGGTATGTGAAGGGGGTACTTCTATACCTGGCAAGTTTTCCCTTTGCAAGTAAGGGAAAACCTACTGAAGGAGTGACATCACAGACAGTGCAAGCTGTAACTTCCACGTTACGAAAGTGCTCAAAAAGCCACATGTGACACACACATCCTATAAACAAGCATCCTCTCTCCTAACTTCTCACCATGCACATCTTTCAAACAAGTGGAGAGGGTAATGTCCCACCCCTCTAAACCTCTTCTCCCCCTTTACTTCCTCCTCTTTCTCACCATACTTCCAGATTAGTATTTTCGTGAACTCTGTCAGTAGGCTTAGTTGCAGGGTACAACTAAGCCTACTGACAGAGTTCCCAGAAGATTTTTGGAAATAAAAAACTAAACCAGTAGGATAATGAGAAAGAGGGGTTTACCGGCTAAAACAGGATACTTAACAGGTATATACATATTTTTTGGGGGGGTTAAACTTAAATACCGTATATGCCGGCGTATAAGACGACTTTTCAGTACCTTAAAATCCTCCCCAAAAAAAAAAATTTTATTGAATTTGTATGTTCTCTACTCTTCGGACTGTCACCCACAGATCTCACACCCTTAGAAGTTTGATCTTTTTTTGTATTAGTAAGGATAGGATAGTGAATGAAGCATGTATGCAGCATAGTTATGCTTTATGCTAAATAGGGAAAAGCAATAATTTTTTATAGGGGCTATTTAGTAGCGAAGGATTATGCTCGGGACATGAACATTTGCATGGAATAGTATTTAGGGGTTAACTAGTAAGTAAACCCACACTGGACATGAAAAAGAATTTATGGAAGCTGGGATTTAGAGGAAATGAATTATAAGTATTATAGCCTAGATGGTGGAACTCGGGGTTGTTTTGTAAGTAGTAGTACGGTGAGGCATTATGACCCTGAAAGTTTCATCATATACTATAAATATTTCCTGCTATGAATGTTCAAAATTACAACAGAGTACAGCGTTGTATTCTCTGTGCAGGAGAAGGTCCGTAGCCATGGTAACCACTGCCCTGCTCCTTGATACAATGTATCTCAGACCGCCGCTAGCCAGCTTTAGATCGCAGGCAGAAAGATCCATCCATCCACAGCTCCCCTAGATGGTCCCGGCACCCCCTTGCTGCGGGCACCCTTGCGGTATAAGACGACTCC
>CM070035.1:151476996-151522846 GCA_036250615.1 Ptychadena robeensis | reverse complement strand
TGTAAAAGTTGGGGGGTCGTCTTATACGCCCAGACGTCTTATACGCCGGCATATACGGTATATTGTTTACATTTTATCTTTTATGGTCTTGCTTTGAACAGTAAAATTACCATTCTAACCGGCATTCCGCAATTCAGAATTGTGCAAATCTATTTCAAACATTTACAACCATCACAAAATATTGGACAGGACTGTTGAATCAAAGGTTGTGTATGGAGAAATTAGACCGAGGTAAACAATTCAGTGTTACAAATGACATGTTGTGAGCATCTGAAAATCAATACCATTTTGAAAGACAAACAGCATTGATTGGAAGTGTATCCTGTGAAAGTGCTATATCAATAGATAAGGAAGCTGAACAAAAAATGGTTTCTTTGCTCGGGTTGGATGACAGCCCTTTTGTTGAATTTATTTTTCTATAATATGTTATCAATCTAAGATGAATGTAATTCACAGGGATGACACAGTGAGGCAAGTTGTGTGCTTAAAGATGTCCTCTACTTCAGCCTAAAAATAAACATCCTTTAATTCCTGACCAAGTAGAAGTTACTGTCTTTAGTTTTCTGGTGTTCAATTGTAGATGTCGGCCATGAGAGTTATAAGGGCTCACAGTTGTTAACCGCCCGGTAAACGACCAATTAGCACAACATGACATAGACCAGTCATAGGGTCCTTATCTAAACGACCCATGAACGCCTGCACAAGTTTGCAGGTGCTCACAGACAGGAGTGCCCATTTGTTTCCCAGGCTAATGCGGTGGAGCCCTGGAATGATGTTTAATCCTTAGCTTTCACTAGGAGATGGGTATAAGCATTATGTGGGTTGCATGTAAACATATATTATCAAGTCATACATTATCTAAGCAAGAGGTGCCCACACTTTTTTGGCTTGCGAGAATGATCTACCAACAAAAATATATGGTAAACATATATTTATTAACAACTGTACTTTATATTAAAAATATATTGTTTACCTTGTATATAGTGATGGCCGAACTGCCCGCAAGGCGGACAGTTCGGCCGCGAACAAGCATGTTCGCCCTCCTTCCCGCCGGCGGACAGTACGGGTGTTCGACCCGCCCTGTCCGCCGGCGTGAAGGAGCCCTCTATTCTTCCTCCGGTGGGATCATACGCAGCGAGATCCCGCCGCAGGAAGAATGTTTCCACTGAAGACCGGGTAGAGAACCCGGTCTTTCAGTGGAAAGCCGGCTCGCACACCCGATTATGATGTCAGTGACGTCACATCCGGTAAGCACACCAGGAACTATGCGTTCCAGGTGCCGGATGTGACGTCACTGACGTCACATCCGGGTTTTCAGATTCTAATTCCCCGCCTAGCAGCGGGGAATTTAAATCTGTCCGCGAACGGGCGGACGGCGGACTTTTTTAAAAGTCCGCTCCGCCCGTCCGCGGACGAACATGGCCGAGGTTCGGCCATCACTACTTGTATACCATAAGGAACATGTCTGGCATAATACAATTCTCTTAATATACAGCCCTTACCTTACTGTGTGTTAATGAAAAAAAAAGCTACTCCAGATGTCTTTGAGATCTACGATAGACCGCGCTCAACTATTAGGGTACCCCAGATCTAAATTATATATTTTATAGCTATGAAAAAGCAAGGGTATGGACATAACTGGACATTAAAGAACTAAAATAATATAGGAACTACTAAAGAGGATATATGGAACACATTTTAAGATATGCAACATCAAATCTAGCTTGTTAGACTTAATATTTTAGGGGTGAAACCTACTATCATCCCCAAGATGTATACTCACAGTTAATTGGAAGCTCAAAGACCATTAAAGCCATAGCAGTAGCTATGTCCCTTGAAGCATTGCACAGAGTCATTCCTTCCATTAAAGTGTTTTCAATATCATGCCAGCTTTGTAATTCTACCACCCTGCCCCTACCCTGGCAAAGATTACCACAGGAATGTTTCTTTTGAACTCTACTTTTCTGAATACAGTCACTCGGCAAACACTACTTAGAAGCAACTGATGAGGAGTAATGGTTTACAAGAAAACTGCTGATTGTACAGTACATGGTGACATCTAATAGAAGTAATTAAAATGACATACTGTAGGTTTTCCCATGATGTGTATTCATCAGAACAAATGGTGTGGAAGATGGTGCTGTATTCCTTAAATCACAAATATTCATCATCATTAAATGGAGGATGAAGGGAAATTCATGCAAATCTAGGGGAGCTGTTAACCTCAATGAAGCAGGAGGAGATTTTAACTGTTATCTAATTCTACAACACAACTGTTCATTATGTCACTGTGAAACACATACACATTTAGAGAATAAACCAAGAAATATGTTTTATGTTAGAAAACAACAACAGAAATGCAATTAGTGAGGAATATGGAGCGTAATGATGGCGATTAATAGTGGCTGGATGTATGGTATTACTCCTCCTAGCACTTTGTTTTCCATTGCCAAGCTACCCTACTACATTTAATGTGTAATTTAAGTCAGAAACACACTAAAAACTTCAATTTGTATTTTTGAAATCCTAAAACAATATACTTACCTGTTAATACGGTGTTAATAGCTATCAATACCAGTATTCTGGGGGTTAATGAACTGCAGTAATGCATACAGCCACTGGAGGCCGCAAGATATATTATTTTTTTTTAGTAGGGAAAAATTTGCTCTATTTGAAAAGGATTTGAATTATCTCAGGTAAGGATTACCTCTTTGTATCTTTTTTTTACAGATTGTCCAAAAAATAAGGAGCAGGACAGATCCTATATATCTTTTACAAGCTGTTTGCCTGAAGTTCAGTTTAAGTTCTAGAGATGTGTTTAATGGTTCTGTTGACAAACACGTTTTTTTTTATCTTTTAGTTTCTTTTAGTAAAGCAATGATTAAAGCAGTAGCCTCTCTGATTATCTTCTCCTGCAGACCAGAACTTCGGCTCCTACGCTGACAGCAGGTGTTTTCTGAGGGCACATGCGGAAAGCTACAGAGACAATATTTTGCTTAGAACTCAAGTTTTAAGCAATTTAATAGAATGGCCCCAGCAGGGAGCCTTTGGAGAATAGCTGGACCACAAGCTGAGGGATCAGTTGTCTATACTGACCAATCAAATTCTACCAGAATTGGAAAAAAAGCAAAGCATACATCTTGTTACTTATAATATTGTATTATGCAGTGCCTTTAATAGCCACTGAACGGTTTAGGAGATTAAAACTCAGCAAATTCCCAAAACCTCTATAGATGTATATTTTGCTGTAGGCACACTATTAAAACCCAAATCTTTGCTATCCTCTCTTTATGAGCAGACTTTTTAATGGATGAATTTGTTGTGTTCAAATTAAAAAAAATTACATTAACCACTAAAACAGTGTGTCACGATCCAAACCCAGGGATGCTCCGATGCCTGGTTGTAGCTTTACCTGCTGAGCCACCTCACAGTCTGACTTCACACCTTGCTGAATCCCTTGGACCTGGATACCAAGTTACCTAGTTCTCATGAACCCTGAACCCTTGGCCCCTCCAATGAACTTCCTGTAAAAGCCAGGTCCCAACTTGCATTCAATGCTAGATTATTGTGCCTTGCCAATATCTTGCTCTGTCTCCTCATCGTGCTCCCATTGCTATTAACTTGTGTACAGAACCTTGGCTAAATATTGACTACTCTTCTCACATCGCTACATTCCTAATGTGACATCATTGGCTACTGACCCCGGCTTGGATTTGACTACGCTTTTGCTTGTTCCCTGACTGCTACCTGTGTTTGTGCTCTGTTCTTGAACTGTGATCACCTGTCTGCTGTTTCAGCTACTGGACTCTGAGCCTGAACTGAGATCGTTACACAGTGGTTCTCAACCTTTTTAGATCTGCGGCCCAGGAAGTGACGTCACAAACTGTCACTTCCTGTATTTGGTATGTGGAGATGCTGATGTGGAGTGTCACCACGATGGACACACCACAATTTAACTTCTGGCACAATAAGGTATCCAACTTACATACCCGCTTTTGCAAATGATGTGCAGGGTCCTAAGTGAGGAGGGAGGGGGCACTACTCTGATGCTATCAGTGGTAATTCAACATCCGAGGGAGTCTCAACCCACATGTTGAGAACCACCATACTAAAAGAATTGTCACCCTAGGACCGGAAGTGTGTTAGAGGCAGAATAGACATAAAAATATTTTTTTAAAAGGCAATGGCACTTGGTTAGCTTAGCTATATAACATTTTTGTTCTTGGGCTTGCATATACTTTAACTTCAAAAGGTACAAATGACCGCCATAGGTGAAAAACTGCGGCCAATTGTACTTTTATTTAGTCCTTTATTCCGTTTTTACATCTTAAGCCTTGGTTATTAGATCCAACGTTAGACGGAGAAAAACATTATGATTCTTTTCCTACGTGCTGGGTCTGTACGCCATGGCAGCTGAAGCGTACAGGTACAAGTGTACAGGATTAAATGCTATTACACACTTACAGTATGTGTCACGGCTATACAATTTAAATCTGAAAATTCTCATAGAGAATAAAAAAAAACGATTTGTGGCAAACCATACTGTGCTAATACGTGCAATCATTCAGGTTTGTGATAGCTCAGAAGGCAGCGAGAACCTACATATAGCCTATGTGATTTAAAAATATGAATTACTTAGCATTTTGGTTTTAGACATAAGGGATTTGCTGGTGCCCTCAGATGTATATTCATTCTGTACAAACGAAGGTAACCATGGATACTTAAAAAATGTAGAAATCTAAATTTAATGTGCTCTTATCTTCAGACAGTGTGGTAGTTTTGTTTATCTACTTGAGATTTTGCTAATGTTTTGAGGCTGAGGGAGAGATTGTGGAAGACAAGTAAAAAGAAAATGTTTCCCCCATACATGTCCATGGTATACAGGGGTACTCACTCTGGGGCCACTCTCAGCATCTTACTAAGCTGGCTGAAGGGTCAATGTATCTCCAACATATGTGTGTCCATTGAAAATTGTAAGGGGGAACTCAAGTTGGCAACTGCAGAACAATGATGGAGATCATTATCCGACTCGGTGGAGGTAATCTGACACACTGTGTGTGCATATTTATGGAAAGGGCTCCACCAGCCTTCTCACATAGGCTATGTTTCCACATACGTCAGGACCCCCTCCACTATGCGTATTGCTGGCGAGAGGCCCAGACGGAGCACATTTACTGACCTGCTCGGCGAATGCTGTGTCTTCACTGCGCCGAGCCGAGCCAATGCAAGGCTGAATGTAGTTGAGTACGTTGAGCCTCTGTATCGGCAGATGTCTAAACACAGCATCCACTGAGTAGGTAAAGTCTATGTGCTATGTCGGGATCCCCGTCAAGCCCTAAGATTTCATTTACACTTTCATTACTTAACCTCTTAGGTATACTGCCTCTTTCACTACAAAAGCACTACAACCAATCAGAGTAAAACCCTCCCTCCCTTTACAATGAAGTTAGGGATATGAGGAGGAAAAGCAACATTGGCTGCGTATGCATGCATGCAGGTCAATGGTGATGCCACCTCGCCTCTTTGCCATCATTGAACAATCCCCAAGTTGGCTGATGTTCAGTATCGCACAGGTTCGCCAAAGTTCGGTAAGTATGCCTGAGTGCAGTGAGTTTATTTTCTTAGCAAACCTGGGGGTAAACATCCAGGAGGTTAATTATCAAATGTATTTACCTTAATTTTTGTAAATATAGGCATGTATTAAAATATTTTATGATAAGCTCTTTGAGCATGTTAACATTAAATATTAAAATGTACAGCTTTTTTTATATTGACTCTGGGGTACCTGCCATGAAGATCCAAGTTCAACTCTAAAAATCTCAACTTAAATTTGTACTTATGTATGGGGGACTAGAAGTGTTAGTATTGTGTTTTGTTTAAAGCTTGAAATGTTAATTGGTCACCTAGGTAACACACAGCTGGGTGTTACTATTCCTTCTCACTAGTTTAGGCTCAATTGTCCCATATATAGTGTTAGTAATTGTGGATAAGACTTTTCCCTCCATCTCCTACTATTTTGGTTATGATACATTTTGGTTATGATACAATTTTTAGGGTGCCTGCAATTAACTCACTAGTCAGAATATTTTTTTTTTTTATATATCTAGGGTGTCCAGATGGACACTCTGTAAACGAGCTCTGCAATATGGAGGCCCATATAAGCCAAAATCTATAGAGTAATGGGAAAATTGAGCTTTGGCAGATCCCACCATTCTAAGAAGAACCCTTCAATGTTTCAACCGAAAGCTCCAGACAATTCGCCAGCATCCCTGCCATCCAATGAGGAGGCAATCAGCCCTGCAAGCTTAGAGGTAGGCCCTAACCTCTATCCACCAATTGCCCCAATAAGTGGATATCCAGCTGATCTTCAGCAGATCACATCTGTGCTGGCCTCAGCTCTGGCAGACCTGAATTCTGATATCTTTCTAGAAATGAGTAGATATACTTCTTTCTAGGTCTGAGTAGACATACTGTCTCTGTGTTAGGAAGAGCTGGCAATTCTGTGTAAGAAGAAAAACAGTTTAGATTCATGTGTTTACTGATTGCATTGGTACATGCCCCCTTCAAAGTGTCTGTCTTCCGATACCTTTTGACATTTGCTGACTTATTAGTCAAATTACCAGATTTGATTAACCTCCCTGGCATTACGGCACAAAAAATGGCACGAAAAGCCACTGCCCGGGCAATTGTGGCAGAGTACACTGTACTCCGCTGTGATTTCCCGCTCTCTCCCTGGCTCTCTACACTCGGTCAAAAGCGACGCCCCCCCCTTCATTAACATGGAGGTCCCACCCCACCACTTGGGACCTGGGCTTGAAGATCTCTGTGAGTTCTACAGAAATGCTGAAGGTTCACGGAGAGCTGGCGATTGTGTTCAATCCCAGCATAGGCGCAGTTTGATCCAAGATCAACCTGTGTGCATTCTGGCTACAGACGTAACACCCAGATGGTTAATAAAGACATTTCAATGGGTTTTTAGAAAAAATTTTAAAACTTTGGACAATATGGATAAAACTATTTGCAATATGAACCCAGTAAAATGTGCCTATCCCTGGAAATATAATCCCCCATTCCATTGTAAAACCCATCCAAGACTTTTTATTTGGTCTATCTACTAAACACAATCTCCAACTTAGGAGTCGTATGGGAAAGCAGAATAATATATGCATTGCATCAGAATTCTGTACACCATGTCTCTATAATGTTTCATGGGGTAGAAAGTCGTGTATATACAGATAAGATAACTTCACCCCTTGCTTTCATACTGTGTATCATACTTCCTATGAATTAACATGTATGTCTATTTTCCTAAAGAATTTATTTTTAGAAGCGAGGCAACCAGTGTGTACAGATTTCTGCAGGAATACTGATAAAAGACCGTGTTAGGCCATATTAATATGGGAAATAGAAGCTCAAGCTGAAGAGGTTGAGTTGGAAGGATGACAGCCCAAGGCTGATAGACAGGAGGCTAGAGACATGACTACAGCACTGCCGAAATGAGAAAACAAATGCTTATCGCCCCTGAGGCATAACTGCACCCACAGTCCCTTCTTACTAAAGCCGAACTGGTTGGGAACGTCTATCGAAAAATCTCTGGTACAGCTGCTGCCACATTTTCTTTTTCTGCGGAGGGCAAATGGCACATCAAGCTTCTTATCAGAATTGACATAAAAATATGTAATGTGAGATAATTGCTGAGAAAGAAATTAAAATTAAACATACAGCATAACAGGACACTCTGCTCCAAAAGAATGACACGATATAAAAATATATTAAAAAAGTCACATAGCAAGTAATATATTCAGTGACGTCTATGTAAAAATGTCATGGAACATGGAATATAGAACATATGAATGGAAATCAAACATTTTAAAGTGTAGGTGTTTGTTTCATTTTTGTCTACTAAATATAACTAAATTGTTTTGGTTGATCAATCCAGACAAAAGGGACAAATCTGCTGGTGTCCTATAGCATCATCTAGGGCACAAGAGTCAAACTTTGGCCAGGGGGCCAAGTATGTCCCGCAGTGTGATTATATTTGGCCTGTCAGAACAGAACACTCTGGGTATTTTGCCCATAGCACATTTTTTTCTTTTGGCCATAGCACTCCTTCACTGTGGGGTGGAAAAAACAACATTGCCTCCAAGACATAGAGGTCAAGGTACCGAACCCAGCTCCTCTTTGGCGTTGATGCAAAAACAATTGCCGGGGATAGGTGAAATTTCATGAGTGTAGATTGTGGTGAGTTTGCGGGGTAAGTAAGTAAACTTAGAAAACTAAAAAAAGCTAGCTCCCTGAACCCTCTGTATATTTTTGCCACATCCCAAAATTCTAATTAGTACCAAAAAACATTTATGAGAGTGAGGGGCAGGTGCGTTCAACAGCACTTTCACTCTCCAATGTGAGGACTAGGGACTTGAAGTCCCTTGTCCTCATTTTGGAGAGTAAAAGTGCTGGTGTTGAACACACCTGCCCCTCACTCTCATAAACATTTTTTGGTACAAAAGTAAGTAAACTTACCCCAAGCTACACCCGGGGTTAATGACCAGGAGGTAAAATAAATTTAGGAAATGAATAGCAGATATTTAAATATGTTATACTATTACTCTTTATATAGTATTGCACCTTTAAATAAATATGAAGGTTAGCCCTCCACTTTGTCTAAGTTTTTATAGGGCTTGGCCCATTGTATATTTGAGTTTGACACCCTGTTGTAGGGGTAACACAAACAATCAGACCTTCCCCGTTTAAGTTCAAAGTCAAGTGGAAATATTTAGCGTCAGATTTCGATCCAACTTTGAACTGTATGCAAAAACGACATAAGCTAGAACAACTTGTTTGTAATATTACCACAACACTTCTCTACATCTCCACCAGTTTTGGTGATACCTTGTTTAGGGGCTTTGCAATCTCCCCAAAAAACATTCACACTGTGTGACCAATCTCTATTAATGGATCTTATTGCTTGAACAGATCATTTGTTATCTACCTCGCTAGCGTTAAAGTATGTCCTCCTAACATTATTACTTCATGGGGACTAATCTGTGAATGTTATTTCCCACTTTCAGAAGAATTAGGACAAACTGGATTATTTCGTTGATATGAATCACTCAATCTAACATCCCTCTGCTGCTTTTTACTTTAAGCTCAAGTTTAAGCTCAAGTTAAAGGCTAAAAATCATTGGTGTCTATTGGTCTTTTTTAGGCTCAGAAGAAAACCAGCACATCATGTGCAATAAAAAGTCACTGGCTCTATTTTATAAAGCTGGCTCAATGTAAAATAAGTTTTTGCTTCCTTTTTGCCAGTTGAAGAGAATTTATAGGTGTTGAAATGTATTATCCAATTATTGGATCCCAAATTAGCCACTCGACCACTCCTTATAATTTGATAACAAGACATTTACATGGAAGTTCCACCCTAAAGCCCCCCATAGACGGGCAGACTCCCGGCCATAGTTGTAGCATGCGTGCGCGCTCCCGCCGATCACATCAAGGTTGGTCTGCCGCAACTATGTGGGAGCCCACCTTAAATTATGTAGAAAAAAAGCCGGCAAGTCGGGTCGCACACGGATCCGACCTGCCGGTTCTTTTTCTCTACAACTGCGAGGCAGAACAGCTGCAGCTTGTAAACAGGGAGGGGGAGTCTCCTCCCCCTCCCTGTTAATTGGCTAGTCGGACGGCAGTCCTGTGTGTCAGTGGAAGACACAGGATTCCTGTCCGACATGTAGCAGACTGATTACAGCGTGGTGACGTCACCACACTCTAATCAGTCTGCTAAAGGTCTGCCATAGATCAAGGTGTCTATGGCAGGCTTTAGGAAAAAAAGTCCATAAACATTTATTGACTCATAGATGATAAAGCATCACACAGACTCTACTGAGGTCTCCTCAACCTGAAGAGGAGACCAAAGGAGAGACTTTGTGTAGAGATGGTTGCAATTCATTTTTGCAACATTGATGGTATCATCAGTAAAGTTGAGAGTTGTAGCGAAGTGTCCAGGGTATACTACAAAAAAGAAAGCACTAACACCATTAGTTTTTTTATAAAATAGGATGATAGTCAAGTCAAATTTTTTCAAGTCGAAATTTCAATTTCGACTTTGAACTTCATTTATGCAAAACCTACATATGCTAGAGCAATATTTTTTAAATGTTCCCACAACACTTCTCTACTTCCCCCAACAATTTTGGTGATGATAGCATGTTCAAGGGCTAGTCACCAAATCCAAAAATAAATTGACCATCCCAATCTTTGTGATTAATGTTTATGACTTTTATCAGTTGTGTGTTCCGTGAATGTTGTGCTTTGTGATGTGAAGATAAGCAGAGACCATATATTTGCTCATCATTAGAACAAATTTTTTGCTTCCTCTATCCATATCAGTTGCTAATAATATGAATTTCTAAAGGCTGCCATACACAGCACGGATTCGTGCCGGATTCCGGCGCGATGGATTCCGGGCGCGTGCACACGGATCCATCGTGCCGGAATCCTCTGCAGCCCACCTTGCCCGTCCGACCGCATCCGATGGATCGGGGGCACAGAATCGGATCCGAGGAAGAACCAACCTGTTGGTCTTTTCGGGTCCGATTCTGCTCTGATCAGGGGGCGTTGCGGTCAGGGAGCCGATCCATCGGACACGGATCCGGCCGAGCAAGGTGGGCTGCCACGATCGGATTCCCTAATTGGCTGATCGTTCTCACCTGTGGATGCCGGCGGAATCGCCGGAATCCATCGGTGCTGAATCGATCAGCCAGGGAATCCGTGCAGTGTATGGGGGCCTTAACTCTCCCAAATCCAATTCCCAATGGTGTTTCTATAGTGTATGAATGCTCAACTACCATGGAGTGTCAATAAGTAACTTCAGGCATGCTGATGGAGTGTAGTAATCTCAATATAATATGTAGTTTCCTTTTAACAAAAACTTTACCTAATAACATTGAATACGCTTGTAAGTCATCATTTTAATAGTTCATTATGAATTCTTTCTGAGACTATAGTGCAACATCGACTGAATGTTTTCAAAAGTAAATCTCAAAATTCTCACATTATCTAAAAATAAAGTAAAAGTAAGTAAAACCACATAACAGTTAGATAAGTTAAGATAATAATTTTTTTTCCAAATTGTAATACTTAAAACTTTTGTCAAATCCTTTCCATTTGTCAATGAACAGGCTGGCTGTAAAAAAAAAAACTTTAGCTAACCACTAACAAGTCATACATTTTTTACATTTAATTTAACCAATTGCAATCAATAATACATCAATTTAAGTCTATACACCTCAGCCCTAAAATTTTACTTTAGAGAACAATTATAAGGTAAAATAAAGTAATTTTTAAAAAAATGTTCTTACCTGCTGGGAAACGTTCTATTGTCGGTAAGCTGTCGACTTGTAAGGTGGCATTACCCCCACTTCTCGTGAAACGTACCACATGGTACTTTCCATCATTAATAATTGCATTAACTTCTTCAATTGATATGTCATCCGTTCCCACATTAAATTTGACTCCGATTTTTCCTTGGTGCTAGAAACAAAGAAAAAATAGCGCTAATTAAAATTTGTCTTATGAAGAATGTGAAACGCGTCGAGCTGTCTTTCGTCTCTTAGGGTTTTATTTGCTAGAGCAAATCTCTTGACATTTCACTCAAGTCTGGGACATCTTGTTCATGGATAATTGATATTCTGAATCGGTTACAGTACTGTTACTGATGGATTTAGTATTTTTTTTTGTCTTTGCAATTTACAAAAGCGAACAAAACCCTTTTTCCTGCTCCGTGAAACACATAAAAATGATGTGTGAATGAAAATTAACTTTTTCTAAAGCCTTCAACAAACTCCACTTGCTCAAAAAATTTTTAAGAAAAACATGCTTTGTTCAACTGTTGGCCAGTTTTAAAGGACTTATTTAAACTTAAGGCTTGTTCTGCAAAGAAATTAGTCTTTCTGGTTTTCCCATTCCCACCTTGTAAACCTCCCAAGTGGTCAGCTCCTACAGCACAGTATGGCGATCGCAGCAGAGTAAGCTGTACTCTGCTTGAATTTCCTGCCCTCCTCCTCCCCTGTCCACATAGACATCATCATAGATGATGCCCCCCGATCCTTCTGCATCACCAAAGGGATGGTCCCAGACACCCGGAACAGCGGTGGCTGGACAGAGAATAGCCGAAGCTTTCTTGGGGTATGGTCGGTTTTTACGATCCTAGTTCATTCAGAGTTTCTCAACCGCTAGGGGTTGAACTTTATTATCTTCATTACATTTTAGTCCCATTGCCATTACCAATGTATTTCTATGCTTTAGGAAAGTCATAGCTCGTGGGAGGGATTATCAGGGTGATGTACGTAGCATGGGGGGGGGGGGGCTAAATCAGGCATGTCCAAAGTCTGGCATGGTGCCAAATTCAGTGCTTGTTCAAGTTTTCACCAGCCACCAGCATCAGTGTTAAAAATATAAATGATATTCAGAGGAGTTCCGCGCTGGGGTGACACCATTTACCTCCTAGAAGAGGCATGACACTAAACTTTACAACCAGGGCCTTCTTTATTATTTTTATACATGGCTAAAGATTTTCTTCGAGTGCAGCAAGAGGATTCCCATCTCCCTTACAGCTACAATGTCAGTGTGACAGCTGCAGCATAATCTTAAGCTTGCCATCCCCAGGAATGGTACAGTCCGGAGTTTACACTGAGCTCTGCTGTAGCAATGTGTTGCGGCCGTCTGTGCTGGCATCCCTTCTATCAGGATGCACAATTAATGTGATTTTTGCTGGGGAATCTTCCCACAGGTCAGGACTTCTATGGTTAGGTTCTGTGGCTGGACAGCCATGGGGAATACAAGTCCCAACATGCCTAGGGACAGCCTCCACCAGTAAGTGAGTGTCTAGTAATGACAAGAATGTGTAAAGGGAGAGGTCTGCCCCATGGCATCGCTCATTTAATGTAAATGGTTCAAAGAATATCAGGGTGTATGGTCGGCTTGCCACACAATTTCACCTCAACAAGCCTGGCCATGTTGGCGAAAAGTTTGGACACCCCTGGACTAAATTACGTTGTTTGTCCATCAGTCAGAAAACTAGCTATGAATATTCAGTAGAAGAGTCAGAGATCAATTTTTAAAACTACATAATCTGTAAATGACCTTAAAGATCTCCTGCTGGCATCCTAGAAGGCTCTCAACACCTGGCAGAAGGTTGAATCCAGCTTGCAACCTTCCCCACAACACCAAAAATGGGAAAAATCAATCACAAGTGTGACGTTACATTTATAATTTTAGCAATAATCACTCATTTAGATAACTAATGTGATCACATTACAAATGTGAGTTTGTTTTTCATAGTAAAAGCAGCATTGCTCACATAACGCACAGTAGGGGGACTGAATCAACATTAGTGAGGATAATGATTTCCTTTTTCGCATTTTATATAGCTGCTAGAGATGTTTGTAGCTATAAAAAGGACCCCCGATCTAAGGAAAAAGAATTCTTTAAGGATATAACTGTCAGTGACTATGTACTTGTATTCGGGAACTCTGCGGATAAGTATTACAAAGGAAATCAGAGGCATATGAAATGTATTTCTCTTATAATTTTTGTTAATAACAATGAAATACAAAGCCCAGCATGGCACGAATCAACGCCGCAACATTACACTAATACTGTAATTCCATCATCTGAAAAGAAAGCACACACTGAGTTCCATTTTTTTTCCCCCGTTTCATTATACGCTGAGATTCCGTATCAGCCAACAAATGAAGAAACCTAAAGAAATGTTTGTGAAAGGCTCTAACAATCTAAGGCGCAGTTAGGACACGAGTACGCGGGTGTCAGCATGTAACCAAGCACTGGAGCTCGATCACTAATGGATGACGATCACATTAGCTTTCTGTCACTGCCATAGCCGCAGGTTAAAATGTAAAGTACACCAGAATTAGAATTAGAATTGTTTTTAAGTACTTCTGTGTATAAATGACTCGCTTGAAATCTACCAAAAACACATTATCATTTCTTTCTTGCATATTGTAATATCTTAAAAACATTGGACTGAATTGTAGCCTGAAAAAATTTGGGAAAAAAGGGTAGCAAATAGAGAAACCAAAGACAACTGCCAACCCAAGAGAAATAAGGAGGTTCCAACTGCTTCTACTTGGACCTTGGTCATGTAATGGTTACTCTCAATGCTGTGAAGGGTGTTAAAGGTACTCCTATACCAGTGGTTCCCATGCTGGGGTCTGTGCCCCCCCAGGGGTCTTAGAGATGTCAGGGAGGTGCACCATCAGGGCATGACACCTTGTGTTTAGATCTGTGCACCACTCTTTCTCTGTAAGCCAGTCCAGTTCTGGCTGAAAAAACTTACTGAAAGTGGAAATCCAGAGCTGGTGAAATGTAAACAAGCAAAATCGCAATCTTGTGGATGTTTATGCAGGTAGGAGTTGGGGAGCTTGGCTTGGACACAGGCAAGGGAGACCTTAAAAAAAAGGTTGGGAACCACTGACCTACACCATGAGGTGATGTATAACTAGTAGAAAACTGGATAACTGTTTTTTTTTCCAAAAATGAACCATTTGTTGTTGAAGAAGAGACACCACAGTAGGGTAAAGAGAAATCTGTAGACATAATCAATGTATTTTGTGACAAACAATCATTCTTTATGTATAAATTCAGTTTCAAGCTCACTGATCCAGCATACTATCCAGTTGTTTACCACCAAATATGTTAATGATAGACTTTTTTGGTTTGCAAGCTACATTGTCTATATTTGCAGCCTTCCATTGACAACTGTATCAAAATGCTAACTAACTGCCTTTCTCGAGTGTTAATGATTTCGGAGTCGCTGTCCCGGGAAAGGAATGCAGCTAAAAAAGGTCAAAGATAAGTGAGAACCCATCATTTGTTCAGGTCAGAACCCACTAGAGGATCGATGATAGAACAGCCTGGACTTGGCATTTTAGGAAGCAGTGGACAGCAACTCCATCCTTAATATTTTCTCAGGAAAGGTTACAACTTTTATAATCCCATTATCACAAAATCTTACGGTCATTTGTAAAACTTCCACTTTCATTTTCAAATATAATCTCCCACAGGCTAGTTTTAGATAGCTGAAAATATTTAATGTGCTACTAAATCCTACAATGCACTGCTTCAGCACATTTTGGGTGAAAGTTATGAACAAACTATCTGATACTCGGAGAAGGTGGTGACAGTAAGTTGGTTCAATAACTAAAAAATATGAAAAAATGGCTACTATTTAAGTTTGCATATGGGTCTTAAACAAGTTAAAGATATAGTGAAAATGAATTCAGAACAAAGCTCTAGTGGTTTTACTGCCGCTTCGGTGCACCCAAATCTGATATTTCACTATGGAGGCTGGAGGGATAAATAACCAAGGGCTAACTACAGCTTAGCGGAACATATGATTGCTATGGGGCCCAGAAGCACACAGGGTTCAGCAGTGTCTGGTTACACAATGTTAAACAATGCCAGGGGGCAATGCAACACACCAATGTCCCTACAATACTTAAATGCTTGTTTTGGGTTAACACTTTAAAGTTCAAAGTATATTTGTCACATTCAATGTAAGGTTTACGGAAAGCCATCTAACTATCCTAGTCATGCCATTGATAGATAATGGTCTGTACATTATCATCCATTGATATAAAGGGGTATTAACACTGTCATACCATTGATATAGAGGGGTAATTACATTTGTATACCATTGATAGAGAAGGGTATAAGCATTGTCATGCCATTGGTAAGGATGGTTATGAGCATTGTCATGCCATTGATATAGAGAGGTAATGAAATTGTCATGCCATTGATAGAGAGAGGTATGAGCATTGTCATGCCATTGGTAGAGAGGATTATGGACATTGTCATGCCATTGATATAGAGGGGTATAACCATTGTCATGCTATTAATATATGAACATTGTCATGATAATGATAGAGAAGGGTGTAAACATTCTTATGCCATTGATAGAAAGGGGTATGAGTATTTTCATACCACTGATATAGAAGGGTATGAACATTGTCATGCCCTTGATAGAGAAGGGTTTCAACATTGTCATGCCATTGATAGAGAGGTGTATGAACATTGTCATGCCATTGATAGAGAGGGGTATAAACATTGTCATGCCATTGATATGGCACAATGGAAAGCTTAATGCATGATTTAGCTTTGTAAAAAAAAATCCTATACAAAATGGTTTCCAAAAGAAAAAAGATTGAAACAGAATATTTGAAAAACACATCTGTGATGCTAAAACACTCTCCATATGTTCATGCTGTTGTATGCCAAAGCAAATTCATCATCATTATTGTAGACTTCAATTAGTTTATTTGCAAACTTGCAACATTGATCAAAATCCTGGGTCTTTTGATCAACCAGTCTGATGTCTTCTACTTGTTTTTCTTGCTAATTGAAAGCATAAGATCACACCTACGTAGTTTTGGACATCAGACATGATATACATTGTTTTATACAATAGCATGTACAAAGCCTTATTCCATCAGCCTGTCACTTACTGGGCGTCAGTTCTCCCTACATTGATGAGCTAAAAACATTATTATCCTTGTTCGAGTCTCTTTATTAAAAATGTATTTTGCTAATCGAAATGTTGTTTGGGACTACTACTATCATAGGTTCTCAAACATCTCCCATGATTTGTTTGACAAAAGCTTGTTAATTGGTCCAACAAATAACCTCAATGGAATGACAAGATTCACCTCTTCTCGTTGACTGTAATGGAATTTTGACTGCATGTCCTCAATGTATTCACTGAGACATTGATAAAGCCATTGACACAATGACAGTAGAAACAGGAGCCAGGTGGGCACGGATGGATCAGTTAAGCCATGGGAGGGTAACTCAGGGTACTGAAAATCTAACCTGAGCCACTCTATGGAATTCCACCAGCGTTAATGGGAACACCACATATTTATCTACCCCTTATCCTTTGTACGATTCCTAATAATTCATAATAACCATTCCTAATGGTTTGGGGTGATTTTTATCTTCAAAAGCTATAACCCTGAGCCACACTTGGGGTGGATTACCTGTCCCAGGCGATCCGGTTTACTTCCTGGGACACAAATGCTGTAAAATACAGCAAGGGCATTCCTAACCTAATCACTGATATCTGAGACGTGGGTTCTCAATTTGATGCCACTGCCTACTTGATTATCTGTTTAAACCAGAATCTGGCAGAGTCTTATTATGTCCTTGAGCTTGAGCCTTCCTGTATTCTCTCCATAGGAGCAGCAGAATCACAAGGGGGGGGGGGGGGGCAGCAGTTGGCACTCTTGGACTCCTTGAGGAGGGGTGGCACCCCAAAGCTCTTAACTAAATTTTTTGTATTCATCGGCTAAAGGATCCCAATCTTTCTCAGGAAGTACAGGGATTTTGACACCACTGCGTAGGAGTAACAGAATTCTGGTGTTTGTCACTATACCTGTCTCAACATTTTAGATGGATCTAACCTACAACCAGATCTAGTCAGCTGTAAGATGTATGTCACACCAACCTCATGCTAATATCAGATAATTCTCACTACTTATTTTATCTACTAATATTCATGAAAGTCTCTTTAAAGTTAGAGCGACGGCAACTAGGCTGGTAGCTAATAATTGCTTCCAAGCTCCATTTAGGAAGTAAATCGGCACCTACCAAACAGGAGATCTGCTGGAGTTTTGCAGTAAGTATATAAATTTTACAACTGGACACAACACTTATAAGAGTGTATAATTTGTGATATTTTTCATGACTGCAATGCGAGTAAAATACATGGAATTACTATGTACGCTAAAATATTTCCAATCTTTAACCTTTTAAAGCCAAAGAAGATGATGACTACTGTGAAACATCATAAAATCTTTCAGAATTTCTTATATTTGTATTAAGATACATGTAAAAGAGTTTTGAAACATAAAGTAAATATTCCTCATAAAGGGAATTCTCCAATTATATATGAGAAACATTGAGTGAAACCAGCATCAGTGAACTTTCACCTCCCTAGCGGTTTGCCCGAACTCAGTGCCGGGATTGGGCAAAACCGCTGTCTCTCTGTGTGCTGGCGGCTCTGTAGAAGAGCCGCCGACACGGAGCCCTTCCAGCCCCGTGTCTTCGGCGTCATCTGTGACGCAGAAGGGGGGGGGGCGGCGCCATAGACCTCCATGTTAATGGAGGGGGCACCGCTCTCCTCTCCACACGTGGATTTGACGTCGGAGGTGTGTAGAGGGCTGGGAGGAGAGCCGGCAAGCACGGCGGAGTACAGTGTGCTCCTCCGCGATTGCCAGTAAAACAGCTTTTCATGCCATAAAAAATGGCGCAAAAAGCTGAAACCGCCCAGAGGGTTAAAGCCAATATTATGTGAATGAATATGAGAAGACCAACATGAATAACCTATTAAATTGTTATCCAATCAGACCCCTACACTGTATATATGCTGTATATATAGCTTACCTAAGTGCACCTAAACTCAAAAATAAAAAACACCCAAAAAATGTTATTACATTTTTACTTACCTTTAAACTGTCCCAATAGCTCAAAGTTGCTCAAAAAAAACAAACAAATATATATTTAGCTATCCTGCTGCTATCTGTGAGAGCCGCCATTTTAGATTGAGTGTTAGCTTTCAGGCTTGCATTAATTTAGGCTGCAATAACGCCAGAGGCCACCGGGGGCCGCCAAATACAATGTGTGTCAATGGACACAAATTGAAAGCAGGAAAAAAAAATCTGTATGTGTAGCTGCTGAAGCAATGTCGGTAGGGGGAGGGGTGAGGGGAGAACTATACAGATATCTCCCCACAGGTAACGATTTTTTTTGTAATTGACAAATTGCACCAATAATGTGAGTTTGGCTAGCTAGTGGGAAAAGTTTGTCTGGTGGGTTTAAGTGTGGTATAATTGCTGCTTCTCCTTTTCCAACATGAGCCCTTTCTGCATGAATTGATGTGTTTTATCTGAACTTAACTTTGTACCATGTTAGCATGTTAACATGTGCTGCATCTCGATATCGAAAGACATCATCGTGCTGTGCTCAACGGCTCCTCGAATTGCACGTGAATTGACCCATGTATACCCAGCATAAGTGTACATTAGGTAAGTAGAGGTTGGCTTTAATTTAGACACCCCCCACAGCAACCTGAGATCTGAAGTTTTCAGGATAAAACCGGTGAGAGGTTTCAACATTAGAAGCGACAAGGACATTGGAGGTCCTGGATGATCAACAGACAATTCCTGTACATGCAGAAATATTCATAACCTAAAAAATAACGAATGCGTAAACCAAATCTAAGACGCTATACCATAAATTTGTGTTTGGATATGCCGTAACAAATGTAGACATTTACATTTACACATTGAACTGCAAATCATTGTCCCTCCCGAGAAGCCACTGCATCTTCTTTTATATGAAAAGTTATTTGAAGAGTTCATTGGTTTGACCTTGAACGTACCAACAAATAACAAGATCTTCTCGGTTATAATGAACCAGGCAGTGTGAGTTCTTACTATATGCTCAATTTTCCGTGACTTATTATTTTTCTGATCCTCGCACTTTTTTGCCAGTGGATGGAACAAGTTCAACTTTTATGTAGGATGCATGGATGAAAAAACATGGTGCCGTGCCCTTCCAATACCTACACATCCTATTTCATGCATGAGAATGTTCTATTAACTGTATCTGCCTGACATTGAGCATTATGGCTTTGTTTACTTGGCAGGGCCAATTGTAATCTCTGAATCACCTCCCCCCCTCTATATCTAATGGTGATGGCTTCAAGTAACACTTGTCTAGACCATTGCCAAATCCAGTAACTATGTGTACAAGGATTACAAAGTGAATCAACATATTTCTTCATTGAAGCTAATGGCCGGCACACAAAGGGTGCCGGCCGACTGAAGGGGCCCCATAATGCACCAGGGTGCAAACGTGATGACGTCATCACGTTTGCATCCCGGAGCATATCGGGACTGGTTTGTCTGCACCCGTCGGGGTGTGTATGGCAGCAATTACCTGAGTCAAATCCTTCTTTTGTGTCTCACCAGTTCCCCGCCCCAGACACTCCTGCTCTCAAAAGGAGCATTTTGGCAAAAGTCAGCAGTATCCGTCCAGAAAGCAGTGATCAGTTACTACTACCTGACTTAAGTTGGCCATAGACGTACACATCCAAAGTAATGAGACCGACCTAAAAATTACGGACATGTACATAATTTGTCAGATCGATTTCTGGGCCGATTTAAGGTGGACATGTTAGATTTGTGGACAATTTTGCAGCAGATCAATCACTGCAATCTACTGCGAAACTGGACGTAAATCTAACTGTCTATGGCCACATTTAGTCAGAACTTTGTCAATACTAATAGCCCCGCAACATGTTTTGAAACACCCTACAGGAGTGACAACTCTGTGGGTGCAGTGGAGCATTGTTACAACCCCATCACCCTTTAACCTCCCTGGTAGTTTGCCAGAACTCCATTTGGGCAGAGTTTGTTTACAAGCTAAGATCGGGCAAACTTGCCTATGCTCTGCAACCCCCCACCGGAACCCGGTCACCGTTTCCATACACCTCCATGTAGGGGCATCAGTTTCCCACCCACATCGCCAGCATCATCGATTACACTTGTGATGTGGGCTGGGAAACCGATGCCTCTAGAATTGTGTAGAGGTGAGGAGGGAGAGAGGACAGGGGAACACAAGTAGTGTACTTTACTGAAATGGGCATACCGTCAGGGAGGTTAATGGGTATTATTGAACTGTGAAGGTGTTCCCTGACGGTACGCATATAACGCAACATTTTCAACAACACTGTATGGTCAATCAAAGCAGAGTATATTGTCCTCTGCATCCCCTCCATACATGTGGGGTAAGAAACCAACGCCACCTCCTTAACACAGAGGTAGAGGCACCGCCCCCCCCCCAACCCCGCCTCTTCAGTGTTATCTGTGCATAAATCTGCCGAAATTTTAAATCGCTGTGGGCTCACAGAGGATAGGCCAGCATCCCCTAAGGGCTCCCGCCAGGAAGGTTAGGAAGTAACAGTGCAGATGGGTTTATATTTAAGGCTATGTGTCCACATCTGTCGGGACCCCCTATGCTAAGCTCAGTGCTTGGCGGGGTTCCGACAGAGCACATACACTTTACCTGCTCGGCGGATGCTGTGTTCTCATGGTGCAGAGCCGTTCTGCCAAAGTACGGGTTAACATAGTCCAGTATGTTAACCCCTGCATCGGCCTTTGTCTGATCAGAGCATCCACCGGCCAGCTTAAGTATATGTGATCTGTCGGAACCCCCGCTAAGCACTGCGCTTAACATAGGGGTCCCGACGGATCACAAAACGCTGTGGACCCCCCCAAGTGCCATCACACATATTTGTTTCTTATAGTTCTTCAATATTTTGGGAAAAAATTTATTACGCTATGGTGGATTTCTCTTAGATTTAGAAATTTGGGCTACAGGTATTTGGCCTTACATGAAAGGCTCCTCTTCAAAATGTCAGATGTCCTCAAGTGTCTTAAGTTAGACACAGGGAGATATAATAATAGAAAAAGCCAAATGCCAAACTAAAAAGCAACAAATGTAAAGGCCAGTAGCTACAGGTGCATCAAAACAAAAGATAGTCAAAGTCTCACAGCGCAGTAACCTAAGACAAATAATCCAAATATAAGAAAAGTCTATTCAATGGAAGTACCTAGAATAAGCTGATACTGCGGAGAAGCGGGTGTCTCTCTGCATAGGTTCAGAACACCCATCAGCTCTGTGAGGATCTTGCACCACTATAAAGCTGGCCATAGACGTGTCGTTTTGCTGAGGATTTCTTGGCAGATCAAATGCGCACGATGACGTCATCCAAGATCGAATGCGCACGATGAAGTCATCCAAAGTAATAGGATGGGCTGGAAATTTACCGGCATGTCGGATCACCGTCACCATGCCCGCCTATGGCCAGCTTAAGGCTGTTTCAGCGAGGGGTAACGCTGACCTCTGGAGAGTGACCACTCTTTCCACATAGCGATCAGCCCTTCCCTGTTGTCTCTCATTGTATCAGGACAATCTCTCTAATTAACTAATTAATCTCTCTGATTTTCAAACTCAGCTTAACTTTCTCAAAACTTTTATTATTTTAATTTTTGTTTTTTTTTAAATTTATGTCCCCTGCAAGCCACTAGTTCACAGATGACAACTTGGAGCGCTTATTTAATTAAGAAAGATTCTTGAAATGAAGGAGGGGATGTTAAGTGGCTAGCAGATGTGAGAAGGCTTTTTGGCCCGCAGCAGAATATCACTCGCGTTACGGAAGTGCAAATCATTTGCAGAAATGCATAATTGAATCTCTTGCTGTGAAATGTAGTGCTCACCCCTTCAGCACTGAAATACCAGGCAGTATAAGAAATGTCATTACCGCCGCTGCCTCCCAGGAACGGGCGGATTTCACAATAAACTATCATTTACCCAATAGCGGATGTTTGACCAGCAACTTTCCTCTTCCTATTAATAACAAAGACACAAGAGGTCTTCTTAATGAAGTTCAACTTCAGCCAAACTGCTTCATACTGTTATGGCCGGCCAGCCAATCACAAGCAAGTCAGAAGATAGCGATGGTATAGCGGTCACCTGCCCACCCCCTGTCTGTGATTGGACGACAATGTTTCAGCAGGAACTATTTTATCCCGCTGCTTTTTAATGCTAGTCTAGTCTAGATCTCCAACAAATATGTTTGCTGAGGGCAAAGTATAATAAAATTGTGTCTTATATGCTGTTCCTGCAATTCTATTCTATAATAGTGATGTTAAGCCTCTGAAGTTGTATTACAGATCAGCTTGCTCATCAATACCCCCCCCTTCAGCCTTACTTTTGCCTCACAATGGCCTGAATATCTCTTAATATATTCCAATGACAACAGCTCTGTTGTGTATAAGCCTACTGTAAATAAGTCGGGGGGGGGGGGGGGGGGGGGGGGGGGGGGGGGAGACTAGCAATTTGCATTGACAAGTTGCAATGTCAGAGCTTGCTAAACCTGACAGATAGATTGGTGGTGGAATTGCAGTGATTTGTTTATTCTCCTAATGGCCGGCACGCAAAGGGTGCCCGGCCGATTAAAGCAGCCCCAGAATGCAACGTGATGACGTCATCACGTTGCATTCCAGAGCTCATTGGAGCTCGTCTGTCTGCACCGGTCTGTGGGTGTATGGCAGGCATAAGGCTATGTTGCCACTTAGGCAATCAGACGCGGGACAGACGCGGTTTTAACTGTGTGCTGTGATTGCGGCTGATCACTTACATTTAGTTGAATGGCCTTGTCCCCACTTCAACTAAAGTCCGTGATCGGGTGCCGACACGGTCTGCTCCTCCTATTTAGATCTTGGGCAATGCGCAATGTTTCTGCCCATAGACATGAATGGATGTGATTTTTTATCGCATGTGGACACGATAAAAAATCACATTCATTCATTCTCTATGGGCACGATGTAACAAATGCCTTATTGTTGAACGCCATAGAGGAAAATAAAAAAGATTACAATGTGCCTGCTGCATGGAATTGGCACACCTATGCTAAGCAGCCATTACAGACTCTTAGTGCAGCCTGTATATGAAATTTAAAAAGCCATTTTGGCCCACGTGTTGCCCAACCCTTGTATATAGGGTTGTGTAACGCATCTAAAAAACACCACACAGTTTTTATTCACTAGGACATAGGAGCTTAAAAAATTTAAATTGTGTTAAAAGCACGCCAAACATTTCTGGCACTGCCCAATGCATTTTCAATGGGCACACCAAAGCGCCTATCCTTTGTTGGTGCACCAGTGGATACTGGTCCATCAAATGAATGGGGCGTGTGGTTTCCTCACACCCTATCTACATACAGGACATTTGATTGGTTTCTTGCGCTGCCCTTCTCTTCAGAATTCTAATGAGACACATACACACCAACATAAAATAACAATGATGATAACATACACAACATTATTATTTGAAATAGTCTTAATACCTACTTAGAGCTCAGCTTTTACCCAATAAATCAAGCACGTTACATGTTTTTTCTCACCACCATCACCATCACAAGATATACAGTGCAATTGCATTGCTTCAGCGGTGATATCTGTGATGTATTACAGACACAACATCGTTGCCCTAATGGCAACCTCCAAAAAGTCAACCGTTTTTTAAAGATATATGGATGAACGCCGCCAACATCGGCCAGCTGAATGTCATTATCCACTCAGCGCTCTCGCTTCTCTTTACAAAATTACATTTTCCTACCAAATATCTGCCGAAGAATAACTTAGTCACTACGCATTTCCGCTACATATCAATAACAGGCTGGCTTAACCAGGCTTTGTCCTAACCTTTGGGGAGGGGCGCACTTATTTTTGCTGAAAATGTACATTGATTGTAGAATGAAATATCAGATCTGTTTAAGCGGAGGTATGAATGGCCAAATAGAGAGATGTTCAGCAGTTACAAGTACTCACATTGACTTCCAATATTCCTGTTCAGCCCTGAGGATCTGTTTTATTACAAGAGCATAGGGTTGTCAGTGCAATAATCTTCCGAGCTTGGATCTTGCTACTTTTAATTCTCAGAGCCGGGTCAGTGTCAAGGATACATGTGAAAATGAAATGGCGCCCAGAATATGTGAGAAATCTCACCTAATCCCAACCTCAATACTTTAGGCTACAGGCTTCCTCCTGTATGGTAAGGAGTTCCAAATCTATAAGCACCATAAAGTGAACCAAAGTAACATGAGTAGTGTATTTACATTAACATTCTGCATTGCAATGAATACATTATGTGACACAGAATCATCTCTCCTCCCATATGTAGATAGCTGCTCCTGGGTAAGTTGTTCAGTGCCAGATTGTAAAATGTGTCTCTCCATAAGTGGATCAGTGGGTTCAGATAATGAGTACTGCTAGAGTGTAGACACATGCTCATGTTTCAGCCCTACACACACTGCTGGAACTAAGCTCTGCCTCCTAACTAGTGATGGACGAATATCAGCTGTGGCTGTTTTTGAACAGGCGATTTGAACTTCTGCAAATACCCGCCGTTCGCATGTTCGCGGCGATCCTCCATTGACTTTAATATAGGGCGAACTTCTCAAGCCTTCAGCTCATATTTGTAGCCACAATACCAATAAACAAGTGGATTTTTGGAGTGGGCTGCCAGCCTGACAGTACCTTCTGCAGTTCATCATATTTAGTCAGATCTCTCTGCAATGCATAAAACAACATACCCCACCCCCAGAGAAGGACTTTTGTGGCTCAGTTATGATGAACTACATGTAACAGAATACCTTGGCTATAGTTACAGATCACTGGATGGAGTATAATAGTAAAGTAGCTCAGCCATCGCTCAATCAGTAGCAGCTCTCACTATCTATCTAGTACTGGAGACACATGATAAGTGTAAAATTGCCGCTGGACTGCTTCTTTTATAAGGGGTAGCGAAAAAATTTGTTATTGGCTGTACTGTCCCACCTGACTATAGAACTTTGTCTCCATGTTAAGGTATAGGGGGCGGGTCAAACACCCATAATGTTCGCCGGCATTGCGGACTGTGAACATGCTATGTTCACCGTGAACTGTCCGCGAACTTTTCTGCCATCTCTACTCCTAACACTGGTCTTTTGGCTTGGCTGGAGGAATATAGGAGGAATCCTGCATGACTCAGCCCGGCCTACATTGCTGGAACATGCTGTATATTTACTTAAATATGAATTGTATTTTTTGTCCAAAACTAAAAAATATGGCATTTGTTTTTTTATTCGATTTTAAAAGCCACACAAAGAAAACTCTAACTCTTATATACTTGAATAAATAATATTGAATTTGCTGTTGTGTTTATTTTTTAATGGAAGATGTGGTTTCCTTTAAATCGAATGATCTCTTTGTAGAGCGAACGCCGTGTGCGCACCTTCCAGCCTCAAGCCCACCGACAATTGTCAATATTCTTCATTAATTTAACGTGTTATTGTTTGTCTACAACTTAGCTCATGTTGATGACTTGCTTTCATACACATTATCTGAATTATTTACTCATTTCTGCAGAGCGTGTATTTTAAATTGCTAAATATGTTATTTTCTCTGTATTTGCCTCGGGGGTTATTGACAGACTATTTGCTCAGCAACATTGATGGAAATGTTTCAGCTTCTGGAGATTGTGAGATTACACATAACACCTTTATTCTTTCTTTTTTTTTTTTGCCCTAAAGCGAATATTGTGTCTAGGACTGAAACTACACGTAGCACACCATCTACTGAAAGATGGCTACGGCGCATCCATAGCCACTGTCCTCACTTATATGAGGTACGGCACTTTGGAGTTTACTAGTAATGTTTTATAGATCAGCTTGCATCTAGTGTTGAGCTTGAATATTCGATTATCAAATATTTAGCTTGAATATTGCCATTTCGCCATTTCGTGAATATTTGCGAATATATCATCGGATATCCGCAGCCATTGCAATTTTTTGCGAGTCTCCATTCATTGCTATGGATATATATAATATATATAATCGCGATGAGATTTTTTGGATGAAAATTACAAATATTCTCCCAGTTGAATATCCAAGCTCCATTGACTTGCAAGCATTGCGCATATTTGATCGCATTACACGAATTTGAATATTGCCTAGTCACTTATCACTACTTGCAGCGTAAGTAGAAATGAGAAAACTACACAAGATGGGGAAACAGAGGTCTTTGTGTATAGCTCCACCCAGGAGTGTCACTGGGGTGGTGCGTCCCCCACTGAGTGACAACCTCCCCATCAGGATAACAAGACAGACCTGCCGCTTATTTTCCCAATTGATTCCTGCATTCAGCTTGCCCTTAAAGATAAAATAGGAAAATTTTTTTATTTATGATGTCAAGATATAGTTAAGGGAAGCAGTGGTCATCCCCTTTATGTGAAAGAGATATCATTGGCAGTCCTGCCTGGGGTCATGCAGATACTTTACATGCCACTTTTCCTTTTCTATGGTCATGTCTTCTCTCCCTGTTCATGCAGCACCTCCCCTGGATGCCTGGTTACACATATGTCAGCATCCTCAGAATCCCTGTAGTTGTGGGTGGAAGGTTTGCAGTATGTCCAGGGCTAAGCAAACACTTCAGCCTAATAGTATCACTACACAATTTGACAACCATTTTACTTTCAGTGACACCACCACCACCATATTACGCAGCGCTCTACAATACATTAGAGTGGAGATACAACACAATATAGTACACACAGGAACAGGTTATAACTCAGGGGGAGTAGAGGACCCCGCCCGGACAGGCTTACAATCTAATAGGCCCTTCACAGAGAAATGGGCAAATCCGGTCCTAAACCTTTTTTCCACATCCTGGTCAGCCAGCTTAAAAAAAAACTTGGCAGCATCAATAATCTATCAATAGAGGAGAAAAAGAAGAGGGTGAACTAATACTGAATCTTTCCAAGAATCAAAGTCAACTGGGAATTGGTCCTATCACCAATTGGCAAACCATTCCGTTGACTCACATCTTATTTATTGTCTTTGGATTCATCGTCTCTTCCAGCGTTTGGTATTCTGCATAGAGCGTGGCCAGCGGAATACTGATACAAGCTGTCTATGCATGAGAATAGCAGTGATTTGGCTGCCTTAGGAGAAGAGCTTGTAGACAGCTTGTGCTTGTAATTGCCATGCTGAGCATCGGTTACTCCCCGGGTGACAGTTTGTCTGTAATCACATCTTACACCACCAAGATAAAGGGCAGAGCCAGTGCATTGTGTGAAGGCACAAGTGATGAATCTGAATGTATGGTTCACAGCTCAGCAATCAGCATGGGGCTGAGGATGATGATTGATTACCAGCAGAGTTTACACAGTTACACTAAAAGGGTGATTCCAGAGAACAAGGAACCTTGACCAGCTGACATCTGTTTAGAACAGGTGTGGGTAACATCCAACTTCTCTCGGTGAAATATGAATTGGCCACAATGTGAAAGCATAACACTCAGAGCGAGCATCCTGACTGGCATCTCAAATAAGCACAATCATTGTACTACATCATTTAGTGCGAGCACGTATTGATTCCGACGCTGCCAACGCCAATGAAAGAATATTTTTATACCTTTATAACGTTGCATACTCTTCAGAAGATATTTTAGTTTAATTAATAACCCATCCTAGACCAGCCTGATTCATACCTTTGGGGATTTTTTCTTTAAATATACTTAAAGCTACTCAACAGAATTAAGCTGGCCATACACCTTCAGATCTCTCTGTCAGATATCCTTTAGATCTACCAACAACTATGTAGCGTCGGGTCCTCTTCGATGGAACAAAGGTAGACTTGATGGTTTAGAAAGTCCCTCATATGACATGGTTTTGGTAAAACAAAAGGAGATCTTAAGGAAATCTGACAGAGAAATCTAAAGGTGTATAGGGACCCTAACAATATTTATTTTTAGGTGCTTTTTTGGTTTCAGAATTATTGGTAATTTTTGACAAACAAACTGCTGCAAACATTTTTACATAGGGATTTGTAGAACCCCGCATACACCTTTAGATCACTCCATCCATCTACCAACAACTATGTAGTGCCCGGTCCTCCCTGATAGAATACATAGTGATTGAAAGGATTAGACAGCTCCTCATATTACATGTAGTGATGGCCTAACATCGGCCATATCCGTCCACGAACAGGTGGATCGGACTTTTAAAAAAGTCTGTTGAACTTTAAATTCCCAGCCTGTTGGCAGGGAATTTGAATGGGCACTATACCACTGGTCCCAGAAAGGGAAAAAATTATAGACTTCTTCTTGTCAGCGAAGGGGGCGGTTCTAACACCGAGAAGAAGAGCGCCCGGCGGACAGTTTGGCCATCACTAATTACATGGTTTTGGTACAAGAAATTTTGATTGTACAGAAATTGTATGGTAAGACTGTAAGGTGTATGGGGAAAAGGTAGGAAGAAATTGTCACTGGGGTGACACATGGAAAAAAAGATCCTGTGACTTCAGCCAGCAGTGGGAGCTAAGCCTATCATTCAAGTCTGAGGGAGAGCAAAGATCATGTCTACCATGTAAGTGACTTTCCTTACCAAGCTACCTACTATACAATGCCCTGAGATAAGAGACATTGGTCCACTGAAAAAGACAACAATATTCCCTCTTTTCAACTGGATCAGAGCCTCAGTTCATAGTTTGTAACTGTTTAACCCATTGGATGTCCTGTCTGTGGGAACAGAGATATTAAAAGATTGTAAATACTTCTGCTTTAAAGGTCCCCATACACGGGTCCGATTCCCAAGGGATTCCGGGACGATCGATTCCGGGCGCGTGTACGCTAATCGATTGTCCCGGAATCGTGTGAAGCCCACCTTGCCCGATCGATCACGTCCGATTGATCGGGGGCCCAGAATCGGATCTGCCAGAGAACCAACATGTTGGTCTTTCTGATCCGATTCAGCACACATCAGGGGGAGTTGCCATGTGTGAAGTGATCGATCGGGCACGGAATCGTCCAGGAATCGGTGGCCCAAGGTGGTAGGGACAGGCTAAATTGGGCGATCGATCGGACATCCGATTCCCTCTGGCATCGCGGAATCGATCGGATGGGTGATTGATCGGCCATGGAACATGTATGGCTAGCTTAGAGAAGTAAAGTTATTCCCTTGCAATCTACCATCCTTTCCTTAAACTAACAGAGGTCTGTGTAAAGCATTTACTTGGTTAAAGTATCTGTGTGACGCAGCTTAAGCACTTAAGCCTATGAAATGTTTGGGGTGACGAGTACACCAGTCTGCAAAACAGCCCTTTGTACAATACAATATCTTCAACTCTGAAGGTTTAAAAATTGTGCGAGTTTGTCCTCCAGGAGATATCCGTAAAAGATGTCTGAGTATGTGTTCCATTATAATACAAACAACGCACATCATGATTTCATTGAATTCGGCTTTCCAAAATTATTTAAATTTAAATCCAGTATATAAAATATATATATAATGTATTAAACGTGGAGTATTTCCCTCATAGGTCCTCTTGGAAGCCTTAAAGAGAAATTTGCTGAATAACTATTAAGGTCTGAAGATCTCTTCCACTTATCATGGGGTCAATTATTGTCTGTATAGCACTTCCGTAGACATGACAAATGACAGTTTGTCTCCCCTCTCCTCGGCAGACCCTGCGGGTGATACACCTTCAGCACGGTTGCTGCCTGTCAGCCCGTTCCTATACTTGAACTAATTAAATGTCTTCAAGAATGATCTTAGACTTTCTACAGCATTAATTACTGCTAATTACCTGAGCTGTAGCGTATTTTTTTTAACATCTACTGACATAAAGGACAAACGAGTTTCATACTCCTCTAACCCAACTTTCATGAACTCTCCCCATAACAGCTTCTTACTTTCTCCTGTACCTGATTCACATGTTGTACGTAGCCTACTTCTTCAACCCTGGCAGCACATGGGATCTGTGTTCTCTTAGACTTGTATGGATGTGGGAGATCCTTCCTGGGATGACCAGAGATGCTTTATTATACCATTTAGATGTCATTATTGGTATTTACATAGGGTATTGATCTTAGAGTAACTGACCATGAATGAAGGACATACAGAGGAAGAGTTTTTTCAAAGTAAGGAGAGCTATGTGCCATGCATACCATATTTTTCGGACCATAAGACGCACTTTTTCACCCCCAAAATTGGGGGGCAAAAAGTGCCTGCGTCATATGGTCTGAATGCGTGACGCCCGCAGCAACTCAGCAGCCGTTGGCCGCACCTTGGCTTCCCACCAGCTCTCCCGGTGTTATTGCCTATGCCAGCCCTGAACTTGCATAGGCAATGAAGAGAGAGATATAGGCGAACTTGCATCTATACCTATCTCTTCTGAAACAGCAATGGCTGTGCTGCCCCACGAACACAGAATCAGTAACATCGGGAGAGGAAGGGGAGAGCAGAGCAGAAGACAGCCCAGCCCCCCCCCCTTCCTCCTGTAGATCAGTGTGGAGAATGACGTTCTGCTGAGAGTGTACTGCTGCTAGGGACATCTTCTGGCTGAATTGAATATTGCATCCATTCAATTCATTGCATTAACCCAATTGATGTGAAAACTTATTAAATCTTTTTTTCTAGTTTTCCTGCCCTAAAAACTGGGTGCGTCTTATAGTCCGAAAAATATGGTACTTATAGTTTATTATTAATCAAGGACGGGAGCTCTGGCAGGGGATATAGAAGCTTAAGAAAAAAATTTGAACAAATCAGCAAGGCCATATAGAAGACATTCCCCGGTGGGCAAATGTGTCCCACAGACTTTATATTCAAAGTGATCCACACTGGGGTGACACCATTTTAATCTCAGAGAAAGGATGAAACCAAGTATTCCATCCAGTGCCTTCTAGTGCAGCAAGAGGATTTCCATCTCCCTAAAATTACAGTAACCATAAGCTCAATGTGTAAGAGAATATCTTGAGCCCCCCATGCAATCTATTAAGGACATGTGCGTAATGTATAGATCGATCTCCTTACTTGCATCCCCATCCAAAGTAAACATCTGCACTCAAAGGGTGCGTGGCTGATTCTCGGTATGCCCGTGACGTCATCAAGCGCGGTCAATCTGCCGGGAGAGCGGCAAGCAATCGTGTATGGGAGGGGGGGGGATTTAAAATTGGGCCAATGATGACTCGAAACAATTTGGTTTTGGTAAACTGGAATGTAAATGGTCCCTAAGGGATTGCGGCATATGTGGCATAAGTGCTCTTTACTGGATAAATTAAACCCAGGGGATTTTTGGCTGCAATTCCCATTCCGTGATGTAATTATGGAGTTCTAGACAACAAACATCCAGCTTAATTTAAATGAGCAGCTGAAAACATCAAAAGAAATGATCAGCAGCATTCAGTATGGGCTGAACCTGTCAGGTGTAAGCAAACATATCATTCTCACAAGTTCAGGATGTTAACATATATGGAACGTAATGGGATTGGCCTTTGGCCTGTTCAATACTTAAATGCTCTTCACAATGCCATTGAGATGACAAGGTAAATGAGTCAAATGACAAGAAATTACTGTTTATGGTGACAGTCACACTATTATTAATGTTTTTTTTCATGCATTAGGATGGTTTCACTGTTCATGGTCTGAAAGTCAATCATAGTTACAGCATACATAGTAACTAAAAGGAAGTGAGTAAGGGCTGCAAGATTATTAAAGCCAACATTTTTGAGACCTAATAATGTTCAGGTCTCACAACAGGATCTGGTAGGGAAAAAGGTCTTAGTGCGACCTAGTGCACTAAGTTAAGTTCTTTTAATAGTAAAGTAAAAAATAGAGGTACAATGAAAGCAAGAAGAGTAGGAGAGAAGTAGTGACTTCCTACAGGGACAGGAGTTGCTGTGTGTGCGTGTCACTCCTGCAGTGTGGATACCAAGATGCATTTACCTTCTCCTTCAATCCAATGACTATGTATTCTATCAAGGAGGACACTATACTACATAGCTTTTGGTAGATCAAAAGGAAATCATACAGAGCGGTTGCAAGGTTAATGGTGGGCTTAAGAAACCTACTTTGGTCCTCAAGCACGGTCTTTTGAAGATCTTGCCACCTCTACTTTTTAGTCTGTTGGCTATGGTGAAGCCTCAGCTAAAAAGAGATATTAAAGTTAGGGGGTCAAAATTCTTCAGATGAACGATTTCTTGAAGTCTTCAAGGAACTAGAAGGAACATCTATAGATTTTGATTTAGCGGAGACGGACAGACAGATACATAGGCACAATAGATACACATTGCGCTCTGTACCTGAAAGCTAATAAAAATATCAATGACAGAACCGTGTTAATTCAGTATATAATGCTTTCAGCGATGGTCTATTTTATGCCATTTTGTTGCCATCAGAAAAGATTTGATGAGTGCTTCTAACCAAGTCAGTGAGCCACATCATATAGCTGCAAGCACTCATGAAAAATATTGATTTTGTTACCTGTCTCCAGCTGTAAATTTTCTTTTCAAACGTGACAAAAATGGGAAAGTTGAATTTACAAGTGTACCAATTATGGTGGCTGCCATATATCTATCGCTCATCTCAACATAAAAAAAGACACTTGGTTAAAATATGTGCAAATGATGACTTCTGTCGGTGATAAATTCTGTCAATGTGTTTCATAAAATACAGAGGGGGAAAATGAGAAACTAGCCATAATTAGAAGATAGGACTATTGTAAGAAGAAATTGTCTGCATATGGTTAATAATTATTTATTGATATTGCATATCTATGCCATTTAGATAAGAAGTTGAATATATTTTGCTTAACCTGACATGGCCTCAAAAAATGGCAAAGGTTAAGTTACAGGCAGCCTGAAAGTCAATGACTCTCAATGAAAAAGAATCTCAGGACCTCCCTCGTTAAATTCCACCCCTTCTAACGTCAAGTTTTATCCATGTCATTAAACAATCCAATGATACAGCCTTAGAAGACAGTAGAGGTTCTAGCATTTGTTAGTTAAATGACACAGAAAAAGACCAGTAGCAGGAGAGGATGCTTGAAGAGTATCCAAGATGCAGTAATCATACTGGTAGATCGGTTTAGGGGAGCAAAAGTCAACTTTGCTATCCTTTGCCAAAGTTTTTTTTATTATTTTTGCTTCCACCACCTATTCAAAACATAGCATTTACACAACTCCCTTCTTACCACCATTATTGCCATATATCAATACTGCACCACATATCAAAATTGTTGCAACCACAGATGGGCAATACAATGCCAAATGTAGACGTAAGACTATACAGTATTCTTCACACTATCAGACCATAAGACTTGTTCCATTAGAAAATACGAAGTAAAAAGTTTGAGACACAGCAATTGACATATAAAGTAGGTATACAGTATGTGGCAGCAAAGTAGGCAGTTCTGGACCTTTCCCCTAACTAAGCCAAAAGGCCAGTGCCAGTAGGTAGGGTTTTGGCCTCTTCCTCCAGCAAAGCCAAAAGGCCAGTACCAAGAGCTAGGTCTGCAGGATGTGCAGCAATTAAACTTAGGCATGTGTCTATACACTAGCAGTACCCATTCTCTGCCAAGCGTATGCAGAGACATATTTTACAATATGGCACTAATAACGTACCCACAAGCAGCTATTTACATATGGGAAACATGTAAATGCCACATACTTTTTTCTTTTACTGCAATGCAGAATGTAAATCCCAGCCTTCTGGGATGCAAAGATTTGCTCACAGCAACATTTCCCCAAAATGGTATATGTTTGCAAATATATGCAGACTGAAAGAGAGCCAATCAAGCACAACAGCTGTTCTACCTGATTGACTGAGCTCAGTCTTAATACATTTTGCATGTTAATGATGACATTTCGGCACCTCGTTGACCTCTAGATGCCACCACCTTCAAATAAAGTCTGAATTAATTGTTAAGTTTGGGAACTGGGCATTGTGGAAAGATGGAGAATCTGAAAATGTTGGCACAAAAATCTACTGCCTCAACCTTCTGACATAAAATTGGTTGCCATTATTTGAAGAGTAGTACTAGCTTTCAGTTATTGATTTCATTAGATGTTACAAGTTGTTCTTCAGAGATTTCTCCTGAACGCCTGCAACTATTTTATTATGGAAAGCATCAAAGAACAGCGCACTAAAACGTCTCAGTCGACACCTCAAACAAAACCGGTATAAAAATGCCCAGAGGGATCATAAAAGTAAACTGCCTCCATTGTTGCACGAATACATCTGCTTTCGAGAAGTAGTTACAGCCTCTTAACGGAGCCATCAGTAGAGCTCTTCAATGTGCTTTATAGAAAAGTACACAAGCCGTGTTCATTGCAATCTACAAGACTTGGATTTCCTCATCAAAAGGTCTCTTCTTAGATCTCTGGAAGAAGAGGCAGTTGAGGCTTGAATGACTTTGGATAGTCAATGGATGAAAAACATCTTACACTGCATTAAAAAAGCCTGCAGTCACAAATCAATACACTGCAATTTATGAAGTGTTTGCCGAAATATAGAGTCATCTCAAGTCATTTAAACCTTAGGTGTCGAATGAAAATAAACCTCAACTTTAGGCAAGCAGGTAAAAAAGCAAAATGGAAATATAAATGATGTGCTACCCATCTCCTGAGTGTTGCACACATGGCTCACTTTTTTTAACCTCAAACCTAGTTTGGGCAGAGTTTGTTTACTCCATAGACCTCCATGTTAATAAAGGGGCGTCGCTTTCCTGGCTGGCGATTTGAAGAGGGGAGAAGGGAGGGTGGGGAACCATGACAGAGTACAGTGTTTTTAACAGCGTGATATGTCCATACTACAAGTTAGGTTAAACATGTAATCTACCGTGAATCCTCATCCACTCCCTTCAAATAATGGCGGAGATGTGCTAAAAAAAAAGTTGCAGGCCTGGAAAAGATCAGTGGGTCTGCCGATACTCACTACCTGTGGGCTCTCTGGGGATAGGTGTGTATCGCTTGGGGTGAGTTTTTAGTTACACCCCAAGTGTAGCTTGGGTTGAGTTTTTAGGGTAAGCTAATTTACCCCCAGCAAACATTCAGGAGGTTGAAACTCGTGTCCTTGTTCCTGCCTCTCTAGCAATAAGCCCCACCTGCTTTTACACCTGACCAACCGGTATAAATTTATAAATATCTACGGAAGGACAATGTTTAGATTTTTTGCCCAAGAAATATAACATACTTCTAGTTTGGTAGAATGATATGCATTGAATGGTGCAGTGTATACAGTTTAGCGGTACACACCACATCGTATAAATGATTACATTTCTGTTTGAGAATGTTGCACAGAGTATTATTTAAGAACGTTTGTTGTAATGTTCTTCTAAGAACGCTCTTTTATTTATTTATTTGCTTGATGCTCGGCGGCTAGCTCCTATTTCTTATTTAAGTATCCATTTATTTATCAAAATCTATTCACACTTGTGGGAAAGCTTCTATCCTCACTTGTGTGGATGTGACAATGAATCAAAGTACCTTCCCTCTTGTTATCCGAGGTGATAATGGAGAAGAGCCGAGCCTTGCCAGGAGGCTGCAGGATGCCTTTTCAGCACTCTCACAAAATCATCAAATGAAAGTGGAGCAAAGGCTAATTTTTTCAAGTAGATCTCTCTCCCTAAGGAGTTGTTTTAATGAGGAACCTAGCCGAATACTGCACTGCAATAATTTTCAAGAGATGGCAATCAAGAATTTCACTTCCTAGTCCTGTCCAATTCAAGGAAACGACAATTACTTACCAGGGAAGGAAAAAAATATCTTTGGCTCTAAAAAAGAAAGGATTTAGTTCAATATTAAATAAAAGCTGAATATCTGCTCTGTTATATTACATGAAAAAATTAATCGGTAGTTGGAAAATGAAACCATATTGTTTTCTACTGGGGTGTAGACCAACTGTTTATAAAATACTAAATAAGTTATAACTGACCCCATTTATGGTTTTATCTCTAGAAACCAACCTATTGGAGCATTTCTCTTTCTCACCAATGAAGGATGGTCCTTCTTCTGCTGATGACCACTGATGAAATATAATCCTTCTCCAACTGACCACTGATAAAGGAGGGTCTTTCTCCCACTTGCCAACAATAAAGGATGGTCCCTCACCTACCAATCACTGAATATGGATGATTCTTTTCCCACTGTGTACTTATGAAGCATGGTCATTCTTCTACTGACTACTGATGAAGTATGGTCCGTTTCCCACTGACCTCTAATGAAGTATGGTCCTTCTCCCACTAACCAATGATGAAGAATGGACGCTTACCAATCACTGAATAAGGATGATCCTTTACCCACTGACCACTTATGAAGGATGGTCCTTCTTCTATTGACCATTGATAAAGTATGGTCCTTTTTCCACTCACTACTGATGAAGGATGGTCCTTCTCCAACTAGCCAAACATAAAGGATGGTCTTTCACCTACCAATCACCGAATAGGAATGATTATTTTCCCACTGACCATTTATGTAGGATGTTCCTTCTCCTTCTGACTAATGATAAAGTATGATCCTTCTCTCATTGACCACTGATAAAAGAGGTTGACCACCAATTATTGGTGGTGCCTTGTCGACTGTCCAACAATCTAAGGGAGCTTTACAATGAAAAGAAGAGGTTACGTCATTAACCATCAATGTAAGGAGGCACATTTCTATAGCATAACACAATTGCTTTAAAAATCTACATTTACATTCTGAGAATTATAATAATTCATTTGTGATAATTAGTCATGAAACTTATCTACCAGAGGTGCTACCTTAGATATCAAATACATGAAGTAGACTAAAATTGGATATTTGTTTTCTGTGTATTCCTCAACTTGTTATTGATGTCAATGTACCCTTAACTGTAAATATAATCACAATAACCAGAGCTTAACTAATGGTTTCTTCATGTTCCAAGGTTAAGAAAGACAGGTCTAAACAAAAAAAATAAACCAAAAGTTTACTTTCTAGTAAAGATTTCTCCTATCTGACTGCCCCAGTCAGCATTTGAGGTTTTATGTTTCTATAATACTGAGTAAAATGTAACCATTTTAATCCTTCTTATCCTATTAGAGGCTCAGCCAGTAGATACAACAGTGGAAAAACACATGTGATGTAACAAGAAATGCTCTTTTTTGTGTATATTAATATTCACAAGAGGAACCACTGGAAAATCAAAGGACATATTTCCTCCTATAATGTAACTACCCTTCTACCCTGGAGAGAGACCTCTTTCCCTTGAATGTCCTTGTTTGGATACTGTTGGTTCTCCAAGCACCCAACTTCAACCACTAACCTAACTACAGCTTGTTTTTTTGTAATGGCACTTGTTACAACTTAGCGCAAAATACTTAACCAAACCTGTGTTCTGCTACAAGAATAAGCTATTTGATGTCATACTTTGTGTCAAAGGCACACTTTTCGAAAACTTTTCTTTTGCTATGTAGTCTATTATCCATTATTCATACCTAAATGGGCATGAAGTCGTTCTTACATTTTTGTTCTACTGTGATGCTTTTAAATGCATTATGTCTGCTTTACTTATCTGCCTTTACAATGCTATGCGGTCAGATTTGATAAATTGCACTTTTATACAGTTTGCAGTCCTTGTTCCATGTGATGAAGTGAATATGGAAAGTAGCAGCTCCTCTAAACTATATTTTAGCACGTGCAAACTTTTTTATATATACTGCTGCATTATTTATTATGAAGAATCATTGGCTTCCGTTTGATTTGTAGAACATAAGTTCTATTTTTGATCTAGCAACATTTCAATGGTTGTGGAACGCTGGAAACCAAAATACCTTCATAACTTATCCATAGGGATCATTTCTTTCTGTGGCGGTACCTGACTTTATTTCGAATTAAACCTTAATCCTAGGCAAAACCAAATAAAAACAAGCCCTTTCCCCATTAAGAAGTACTCATTCATCACTGCTCCTTCTCTAAATCTGATTAAATCTGATCCTCTATGGCAGCGGTTTCCAACCTTTTTTCCTGGAGGCTCTCCTTGCCTGTGTCCAAGACAAGCCAGGCCCCCAATCCTAATTCCTACCCATATACACACTAAAAAAAAATTCACAGACGTGAAGCCAGAACTCTCTTGCCCTGAGGTAACGTTCCCTCCTAACTTACATGCACACAATTCACCTTTATGTCTCCAGAAATTGTGTGGGGTGATAGCATGTTCAGGGGGGTTGTAATTAACTCACAAAGTCATATAGTAAAATTTTCAAAAAGGAATTCAACCATCGCTAGAGAAAATAAGTAAATACGTCCACAAGATGGTGCTGTCACTTGTTTATATTTCACCAGCTCCAGCTCTACCTTCATTTGGTTTTATTACCCCAAGCTGGACTTGGCTTATAAAGAAAAAGCCCAGAGCTTATCACAGGGTGTCACCCCCCCCCCCTACAATGCCACTGACAGTGCGCCCCTGTGTGATCATTAGCATCCCCAAGGTTGGGAACCACTGCTGTATGGCATACCCTACTGGTGACAACTGTCCACAGCTCCCCTAGACTTTGAAGCCCTGCCGAGGACAAAAAGAGCTAGGGATAATGTGATAACATTTGCTATTTCCTTCCCGCATAGACATAATCAAGCATTTAAGCATGATATTGCAAAAATTCTTACACATTTGAGATTAAATGCCAAATCTCAGGGCAAGGAGGGGAGGTGACCCTATTTTTAGTATGAAGCTTGAGGAGACTGCCAAGGTCAATGCTTTAACCAGAAGCCACTACTTTATAATATTTCCATATTCTTTGTTGGCAATTCTAAATTTTTTAGAAGGGTGTGATTATACTTTTCTTAAAATGGAACCAAAGTCAATGTTTACAGCAATCTGCGGCTTAAGGAATTAGTTTGTGCCAAGAGGAAGAATTTCATGCTTAATTAATGTTTTCTTTTTTGTTTTTTTTCAATAGGTCTTTTAAGACAAATGCCACACAATGCACAGATAGAACCTGTTTGGGATAATGCTGAAGTATGTCCAGCTTCAGGGTTGGCACCAGAGTGGCAGAAGCGGGTGGGGTAGCCAATCAGGGGGGCACACATATGTCTCACAGGTCGGGCTGCATCGCTAATCAAGCAGGCAAGCCAACCTAACTGGGCGGTCCTGCCCATAGTGCCAGAGCTGTCCAGCTTACAGGATATCTGGCAGAATATATCGATTTTTTCCCACCCACTGCATGAAAAGGTTCAATGCTAAGTTTCACAGACTAAAATTAAGCAAAAAATAAAGTTTTGTTGTTTCCAAAATTCTTATTAACTTTTGTTCTAAACCCTTTCAGTTTAATCATGGTGATACTTAAATAAATAATATATACAAGTGCAAAGTTGGCCTGCTAATTGGAATTTACTCTGTCAAGATGGCCCTCAGACAATTATTAAATGTATTGCGGTATTCACTTGTGCCCTTTCCATTTACTATTTTAATACAGAAATAGACACATTGGGGATGCAGCATGCATCAAAAGCCCGCTCCTTCTGCTATTAATGTATTTAATGACCTTGGTTAAATGTCAGGACAAACATCTGCCATTTTCCTTTCTTTTAACAAATGATGCCTTGAAATACATGATGTTTGATTTTATCATTCTTGGCACTTAAAGACGCATTACCCAAAGAGATGTATTTTTTCTTCCAGTCCAGTAGAACCAATGTATTAATAGGGTATAGGTTATATAAGGTCAGGTTAACAATTGTTGTATGGGATGGATCAACTGGTAGGTTTCCTTAACCAATTCTCTGGTCAAACCCTCTTTTTATTTTTGATATGGATTGGTCCATTGATCAGGTGACAGAGATCTTTTACTAATACCAAATTAAGAAATCTTGGTTGTATTCTAGTTTGTAAAAATAAAAAATTTTGTTCAATAAAAGACAGCTTGTCAGAATTAATGTGTTACTAGGGTATATGTTATATAAGGTTAGGTTAACAATTGTTGTATGGGATGGATCAACTGGTAGGTGCCCTTCACCAATTCTCTGGCCAAACCCTCTTTTTTCTCATTGATATGGATTGGTCCAATGGTGACAGAGATCTATTACTAATTCCAAATTAAGAAACCTTTGTTGTATTCTAGTTTGTAAAAATAAAATGATTTGTTCAATAAAAGACATTCTATGTAATGTGTGGTTGTCTTGGCTGTTTTTATATTTACACTCTGGACCCAAGCCAACGTTTACTGTACATAACAATTATATTTCACATGACATAATACACTGAAATAGAAACAAATTTATATTTATTTTTACTAGCCATCTGCTATGGAAAGCACTATTTTTATTTTGTAGACATCGGATACCACAAGCTAGCTGTCAGGTGTTTTTAGAAATGGCGTCAATGGTGTTGTCATTGGTGGGATGGTGATTATCGTGATGGTGGTGATTGCCAGTAAGTCAGCAAACCCAATAACATTGTATGTTACTATATGAAGTTCTTTTTGTGTAATGTTTTTTCTGTAAAGAGAAACAAATTGTGATCCTATCAGTTGATTGGGCAATGGGGATGGATCATTTTATGTTCAGCTTCTCAATGTATATGGCAAGAAAGAGGCAATTAAAGTCAATCTAGATTAAATCAGCAAACATTTATATAAGCTTTAAAGAGACTGATTGTCCATGCTGGACAAAGTGGTAGTGTTTCTCTAAAAAGAGCTTCCCATACTCCCTCCTATAGTAACCTTAAAGTGGCCATACACGGGTCGTTTTTTCATTAGATTCCTGAACAATCGAACACCGTGCGTGTTCTCGGCGATTGCTGGTGGCTGATGTTCAGAAATTTAATGCAGGTCGAACCAACATGTTGGTAAATCCCACCTAAGAATCAAACAGGATCAATTGCACAAATTGCGCAAAGTGTCATGATGACATCCCCACATCCTGCTCGATCATTTAACGATTGAGCGGGAATCGAACCATGAATGGTCAGCCTTACTATTTCTTCCTTGTTGGTTTCCTAGTGCCACTTTCCACCCAATTATAGAGAGCTTGGGCTCTGGGATTATCTGTGAGATATTTACATGATCATGGGGGAGGCAACATATACCACCATATCCTGATTGACAGGGTATTATTGCAAAATATGATGTAAGAAGAGGTAGCAGAGTGGTATGGGTGGGAAGGAACATGCCTGTTTAGTCAATATTATACTCTGTTCCTGTTTCCCAATATGGCATCTGCATTGTCTCCCTGGAGATGGAAACTTCAGGTGGTCATTTTAATACATGAAACACAGTTGTCACTATAAGGAAACATTCCCTGGGTACATGTATATAGATAAGAAGTGGCTAAAGGCCACAGCAGGAGCCATGCAATGCAATAAAGGGTCAAAAACAATAAAGAGGTATTACATTTTATGTTAGAAAATGAAGCTGTTATATAGCTAAAGTCTCTCAAAGTTTATCATTTGTGAAGCACAAATGTTTTTTTTTAAACTCTAAATCTGGATCATACAGAATACTGATGCATTTTTTTGCTTACATTTACACATATTAAATTATTCCAAAACAACTTATTAAAACAAAGTTTTTTGTGCTGGAATAATCTATAATGGTGGTAAATGAGATATCTAAGCTATCAGAATTCAAAGTCAACTCACTCAAGAAATCACACATAATTACTAGTGCACATAATTACCTAAATTGCATACTACAATAACATTCATTGTCTGGGTTATTTTCGTGCACAAGAAAGCTTTTGTTGCTATCTCATTTAAATGCACACCTTCAATAAACTATTATTTAAAAGCATCGGTTGTAGTATTCAAAGAACACATATTCCATGAATGTTTATGAAAAGCCATACTGTCTTTTCCTTGTCAGTTTTATGATGTCACTAAAGACATTTACATAAATATTATACCTTGTTAAATGTCTATTAGTATGAATAGTAGTAGTGAAAGTACTAGAGTTTATTAGGGAACTTTTTTATTTATTATTTAAAACTTCTGAAATAATCACATTTCGAGTTCATTGCACAGCCCCTGAACATGGTATCATCATTAAACTTGCTAAAGATGTAGAGAAGGGTTGGGGGTATACTACAAAAAAAGTATTGCTCTAACACAAATAGTTTTTGCACAAATTAAGTTCAAAGTCAAGTCAACGAAAGACTTAACCCTCTGGATGTTACGCGCTTTTCACAACATTTTTCATGGCACAAAAAGCCTGCTGTCCTCCCGGATCACTAGGTTAATTACCCGGAGGTTAATTCATGCGAAAACTACATATGCTAGAGCTAATTTTTTTATGTACCCACAACCCTTCTCTACATCTCCAGCAATTTTGAGGCTTTGCAATTAGCCCACAAAGTCAGCTAGTCAACAAATTCGATCATCTCTACTGACCAGCATAGGTCTCCAATGCATTTCTGTGGTGAGGCTGGAAAGGGATGGAACATTTACACTGAAATAAATTAACTGTGATTTATTTCAAACAAAAAAATCATACCGCTAGAAAAAAAAAATATTTTGACTATGAAAAATTTAAAATTTTTCAAATATAAAAAAATTTGCTCAGTTACAACCATCTGACAGTTTACCACGAACGTAGCTAGGGGTGAGTTTGCTTGCCCTGCTGCTCACCTATCAGCAGTGAGCCTATGGTGCCATTGCCCTCCATGTTATGGGGGCAGTAACAGCTTTTTTCAACAAAGGAAGCTAGAGTGTTTTGTCACCAAGGTAACAAACAGGATAGATTAAAAAACTAAAAGGGCCGGATATGGCCGTGTCCAATGGTTTGCCCATGTCTGATCTATTCAATGGCAACACATTGAGATTCATCTACTCTTAGCTACTCCATCTTGCTTTATGGGTATGCTTACTGATCAGTAGTGATGAGCGACTAGGCAATATTCGAATTCGCGTAATTTCACGAATATCCGCCATAATATTCGATTCCATATTCGTAATCTCGAATATCCGCACTTACGACATGAATTGCCATCTAAAAATCATATGCGCAATGCATGCAAGTCAATGGAGCTCGGATATTCGACTGGGAGAATATCCGCCATCTCCATTTAAAAAAATCGCATTGCGATTATATAATTGCGATCCCATTCATTGTAATGGATTGTGATTATATAATTGCGATTCTACAATCGCAATAAAAACGCGAAAAATCGCGATCGTGTTAAATATATGATGGTATATTCGCAAATATTCGCGAAATGGCGAAATAGCAATATTCGAGCTATATATTCGAAAATCGAATATTCAAGCTCAACACTACTGATCAGTAAGTTTGTCCAAAACTATGATAATCCAATAGGAATGTGTCAAAGCTTTGCCTATGTGTGGGAGCTTTGCCCATCAGAACATAGACGTATGAAGGCAGCCTAAAGCTAGCCACACATGGTTCGATTTTAGCGGTCAATATACCTTTTTTTTAAGAAAAATCGTTGCGCTGCCCACATAGATTATTGATCGATATTTGTCAAATCGGTGATTAAAATTTGATAGGACAGGTTAGAAAATTTTGCTCGATTGTACAATCATCGAAACTACATTCCTTGCAGCCTTTTTTTTTGCTCGAGTCAGTGATACTCGATGTGTGTTGCTACTTGCCTTTAACTTCCGATTGAAACTAAAGTCGTAAGAGGAATTTAATCGACGATTTATGATTACTTCGATAAAATTTTCAGTCGAAATTGAACAATAATATGTACTCCCCATGTGGTGTACATCGATTAAATTAAAATCGATTTTGGATTTGTTTGATCGAACTACAAAATCTAATCTAATGTCGAGTTGAGTAACATTATCACTTTGTTAGTACAGTTATTTATTAGTACGTGTTCCAGAAGGCTAAGTGCTCTTAAGGCAGAGTCCCACACTAACCTGGTTCAATGAAACATTTGTCCTCTACATTGACAGATGAAGTCAGTGTACAAAACAGCTTCTTTATTTAACATGAACTCTAACTAGCCATATTAACACAATGCTCCCTGCATTATGCATCGACTCATTTGACTAAATGATTTAGTCACAACGTTGACCCGAATGAACTCCCATTAATATTTCATGAAGCCGTTGATGTCAGTTGTAGGCCATTGTTACTGTGAAAGGTATGTTGATGAAATATTAATTTGTGTCAGTCTGCACACAGAATAGTTAATACTTTTATTGTATATCTTAAAAGAAAAAGAAATTATACAAGGGAATCATATCTTTAATATTGCCGTCAATGGGACTATGGAGTATAGATTACTGGCTGGCTATCAGGACAATAGATAAATGTCATTGATACAGCAGTTTTTTTCACAAGGCCATAACACTATGCTTAAACAAACAAATAAACCTGTCTTCACCGCCTAATAATTTCCCATTGTTATAGATTCCTAATTCTCCGAATAGCTCTACTGAGCCCTTTGCAAATGAAATTCCTCCTCATTGCCCGCACCATAACCTTATTGACTTACAAGACCTTGAACTAGGGAGCAGCAGTACACCAAAAGACCATTAGTCAAGAGGTCATATCCACACAGATGAGGTTTGCTCTAAGGATTAGAGTTTAAACTTTAAGTGCCCCTTAAAATATTTCTTGACAGTTTATGGTAGCTTTTAGGCAATACCACCATACCTTGAAATATACCTCCACAGTCTGGACAATAGATGGCCACCCAACTGGGCATGTGTCAAATGAAAACAAAAGAGGAGGATTTAGTGTGTAAATCTGCAATATAAAATATGTATCCAGAATACTCAGACCTCTGACCTCTTACTTCCTATCAGCAGTTAAAACACCAAATCCCAAATCTTGCATGGTACTAATGGCTCAGGCCAAGACGTCCCCCACGTCCCCCTGAATATTCATTACATCCTGTACTAACTTCTATGATGGTCTTTGTTATGGCTTTATGAATCATACTGTTCACTGTTAATGATTTTAAAGAAGGAAATAATAAAATGTAAAAAAAATATTTTGTAATCTATTTTATGCCTGCACCTGTAAATCTCTTGAAATTGAAAAGTTGGTATATCACTGGCTGTCTATCAGAGAAGCTCAATATATTGTACTTGCTATATATATATATATATATATATATATATATATATATATATATATATATATAAAATTTGTTGAAAGCCAATTCTTAAGAATGTGATAGCAAACCTATCTAGGCATGGTGGCTCAGGTAGTTAGCTCTCTGGCCATGAAGCGCTAGAGAATCTGTAAGGAGTTTGCATGTCTCCCTGTGTCTCCTCCCACACTCCAAAGACATGCCGATAGATGAATTGGCTTCCCTCAAAAAAGTTTCCCCTATGTTAGTTACACTTGACATATGACTGTGTTAGTTACATATATACATGACTATGGTAGGGACATTAGATTGTGAGCTCCTCTAAAGCTAGCCACACATGGTTCAATTGACTGTACAATCAATGTAATTCGATCAAT
>CM070035.1:151466411-151476896 GCA_036250615.1 Ptychadena robeensis | reverse complement strand
AATGATAAGATAATAATATTCAAATGCCAGTGTGGAATGGCCTGTGTACTAACCATTGAACCACCATGCTGCCATATTTTGTTCTTTCTTCCTCTCAAAATGCTCTATGTTTTACATTGAAAGCATTGGGGTATGGTTGGATCAATGTGTCCCCACCACCCTGTTCACAGTCTGGGTCCTATAGATCTTGGGTCAAATGCAAGGGCAAAGATCTTATGGTGTAATTTGCATATAAATGCAATAGTAAATAAAGTTGTTCACTTAAATGTAACAAAAACTTAAACTGCTTTAATGAAACTTTTGTTTGTTTATAAATGTATTTTAAAACCTGTTATAGACTAGGTTTTCTGCCGTTGGATCTATACTGGTATCTACTTATATCACTTACTTTATACTGTAATATATATTACTCTTTTTTTTACTTTCTAAAACTAATTTCCTTCTTCTTTCAGTCTTGACATTGTACTATTTTACTCTCGCTCTTCTCTCTCTTCCTTTTCATACCCGGGATTACTGTATCAATGCATACATCATAGCTATCAGTAGTAATAGTCGACGAAAACACATTTTAATTAAACTAACAGTAAGCCATTTTTTTTCCCCAGAGCAGCCCTGACTTGCACGTCTAATACATCCTGTACACAGTAAGCCCTTTCTTTGTAACAAATCATCTGCTGTTGAAAGCTGATGCACAAAAACCCATCTGTCAGCACGTTTTGCCATTTCGCTGTATTCTATGAAGTTGAAGGTTGTGATAAGCTTGATAAATCACCTTATCATAATACCGCAGAGCACAGGCTGTAACTCCTCCCTCTGCAATGTTAATATAATTGCATGAACCATCTATTGCAATGGAATCATCAGCTATCACTCACAAGTAAAATCTCAATACCTAGACAGCAATGAAAAGACTGAAAGGAAAAAGTCAACCAAAGCAGGAAAAAATAGAATTTTTTTTCCTTTCCTTGTAATGGTGCCTTGCAGTATGCTACACCCAAACTGCGGAATGCACTGCTGAGAATGGCATTTACTCTACTTGGTATTATCAATATGATGTCCATTGTAATTCAGTGTATAGTCATATTTTATCTTATCTTTTGTGATGTGAAGCACATAGGGTGCCTAAAAATAACAAAGTTTAAAGAAAGAAAAATTGGACAGGATAGAAAATATTGATTGCCATGCTATTGTTGGCTTTTGCTTGACAACTGGCATACAGTATTCACTGCTTGACATCACAATCTTTATCTCTAGTGTTGCTTGTCCTACCTATGATCCCAGGAGGTATGTACATTCCAGCCTTTCTATATATATACACTGCCTGGCCACCTGTATTTAAGCAAGCAAATAGGTGCAGGTCTAGGTTCAGCAACAGTATGTGCTCCAAGAATGAGGGCACCTGACTACCTTAATATACTAAATGACCATCAATAGATTTTTCTTCCCTGATGGCACGGGCATATTCCAAGATGACAATGCCACGATTCATGCTGGAGAAGGCTTTACGCGGTGGTCAGACTCTACCATCATCAATGCAAGATCTTGGTGAAAAATTAATACAACACTGGAAAAATTAATACAACACACACATATATATGTGTGTGTGTGTGTGTGTGTGTGCTCTTTGTGGTAAACAGTATTCAATTGGATACATCAGCCAGATTAACTTTGTCAAAGAAGAATGGTTCTTTAAATTAGCTGATGCTCACCAGTGGTGGTTATTGGTGGTGGCATGGACAACATGTGAGATCATCAACACCCCCCCCCCCCCCACCCCATGGGAGTGCTCTCCCCTGGAAGTGACCAGAGATGCTTTGCATGGGGTGGGTATTGTCGCATGAGTCACATGAGTCCGTGGGGGGGGGGTGACAATATCACTACTGATGGCTCCTCTGTATAAAGTATACATAAAGTAGGCATAGGAATCTTTAAAAACTCTCTTTGCAAAGAACTCATTTGTATTCCGCTGTCACAGGAAGCTATAATATGTTGACATCACAACCACAGCTGAAACATGCCCAGGCAATAAACTCACATAGGTGGAAAATAATTTGATATGAACATGTTCTGCCCCACTTTGTAAAATTCTAAATCAACATTTCATTTTCACTCGGGTCTATTAATAGAGGTCCGCTGTAATGATATTTCTCGTTTGTTCAAAAATTTTACTTTATGCTGGCAGCTGGCTTGATCTAGGATTTCTATAAAAGAACTACAAACATGAAATTTTACTGTGGCTTTGAAATGGAAGACATATCTGTCACTTCATTTCTTCATTTCAGTAGGATTCTCTCATACTACAGAGCCTGATAAAAAAAGAAACTGGGCAGATATCTACGAAGGTAAATAAACACATTAACTTTGGTGCTGAATCTTCATGTACAAAGGTTTGATGAAACCTTTGCTTTATATTATCGGACATAAGTCAGATTGTCAACCTGAAGTGCTGTCCTTCATATTCAAGACTCATATAATGCAATAGTCATGCAAGGGTATGAACTAGTATGGCTAGATTTTGCATGACTTCATTGATTCCAGTGCAAACACGGAAGGCATATACTGTAAGTGACAATCTTGTTTTAGACTATACCAAATAAGCATATACATCAGGGGTGTGCAAACGTTTGCACTTGCTGGCCACAATGGGTTTTTAAATGTGACATAGGATCCAGACCAAGAGCCTGCTGTCTGGCAAAGGGGTCTTTAGTCCTCGTAGCTAGGACAGGATATTTAAAAAAAAAATATGTTTAAAAAAATAAGAAATAAAGGCTTTTGATAGAGAAGCTTAAACATTATATTGCTGCAAACTATGGCCTCTAGGAATCAATACAAACAATTATCCTCTAGGTGTTATCTTCACTTAATGCAGGGAATGAGGGTAACCAGATCGTCTTGACACCAAAGTGACAAAGGGTCAAAATAAAAGACTTAAGGGCCGGTTTTGGCCCCCAGGCCTTAGTTTGCCCACGTCTAATCTAGATAAAATCCCTACCTTGTGTGAAGGTTATTGCGTCACTAAAATATGTATGAAGTGAATTCATGAAAACATAAAATTTTCAATGGATTTGGATCCCAATTTAAAAATGGGACTTATGATCAACCCATAATTTTACTACTGTTTCTTACTGGAGCATCAATGATGGTAATAGAAGGCTACTTATATTAGTATCAACCACATCCACTGTCAATCACTAATCTTTTCAACTTTCAACAAGTAAAATCCAAAAATTTTAAAAGGCTTTGAAGCCCCCACCAAATCCACACAACCCCCACTTAGAAATCTCATACTGCAGGTTTGAGTTTAAAACAAGGTTAAGCCCCCCATACACCTTCAGATTCCTCCATACAACTTTCATGAGACCTACCAACAACTATGTAGTATAGTGACCTCCCTGATAGAATACATAGTGATTGGAAGGTGTAGAAAGGTCCTCCTATTACATGGTTTTGGTAGAAGAAAAGTTGGTTGTACAGAAGTTGCATGGTAATTGTATGTGATGTATGGGGGGCTTAAGAGTTCAGCTTATCCTTACTTACTCTAATACGCCATATCATAGATGACAGCTCAGCTAGCAGACATAAAACCAGTAATTGAATAGCTAGACAAGCTAAGTAACAAACTAATTTAAAAGACACTAGTAACCAAATCACAAATCTCCAACCTGCAAATACAGTTTTTTTTTACTAAGGAATCTTCTGAGAGTGACAATATAGCCCCTTTAAATGGCTTACTCAAGCTCTGTTGAATGAAACTAGTAATAAAGGTGCCTTTATGGCTTTCCTATTTAACATTACTCATTTCTGTTATAATTCACTGTCATAAAATATAGTAAAACATGTATCAGATTATTAATGCAAGTGGCAGCAAGGGATGGCTAATAGCAATGTTCATTATGGAGAAAATGGAACTAATTGTCAAGTGATGCATATATTTATCCTCGTCAACATGGAAGACAGATCCGTAAGGTATCTGCTCTGTGCCCTGCGATAAATCATCCCTATTTTGCTGAATTTAAATATTTCAGACAAGAAGGAATAATTTGATTCCAAGTCTTACAAATCATGCAAATAGACTTTTTTTTTCATTAGTGTTTCATTACTGTGGCGCCCCCTATTAACCTTTTATCTTCCCAACAACAAACTACACTGACGTACCTACTTCTGTGAAGACATGTTAAGAATCATAGATGCTAGCTCTTGTTCTGAAACTTTTTTTTCTTCATTAATGAACTGACCATTCTATAAAGAATCAAAATTTTCACCCCAACTCTAGACAGTCTATTTCTGCAAGGTACTAACATTCTATTCAGCTTAACACACCGTGAATTATTCCAGTGAAGTCCCTTTACATTACTCTTCTCAACCATACATTTATGTGATGTCCCAAAGTCCTACTCTTCCCCAATCACATACAGCCCATTTCCATGGAGGTCCTACAACTTCAGTCTACCCAACCCTACCAGACCATTTCTGTTAGGTCCCAAAATGCGATTCCCTTACCCTGCAATGTTCTTATATGTCATATACCCCCAACCTTAACAGGCCATTCCAGAAGGGGCCTAAAACTCCCTTCAGAGGCATTGATCTTTTGTATACTGCCTTAAAAATACTATGAGTTCAAATCATTTAGATGTTATTTTTAAACCTCTCTTCACCCATCCTGATGACCATTGTCATCATCAGTTTTGGAAAAAAAAAAATTACAGTGGTCAACCAGGAGCTTAAACGGGAACAGCACACATTATAGATGACTAGCATAGGGCAATGAACAGGCTCTCTCCACACACTCTTCAGCACTAAACCAGTAGTATTGGATTTAGATATACCATAAAATAAATAATCCCGATGCCAATATTTACAGAAACCACTGCAAAATATGTGTAAGTGACACATTGATAAAAAGTCAGTAAACAAAACCCACTGTTTGTAGGTCCATGTAGACCCCATTATTACAGTAATAATGTGTTGACTATCTAATCAACTTAAAATGAAAATGCGGGGTTAGAATAACCAACAGTGGAATAATTGCTGGCTGAATTGGTACTCCATAACTGGGCCTATATCACTATCTGCCTGACAAAACAGTTCCTATTCGTGTCGCTATTTTTGGCCCCGATTATGAATTTGATGCACACATATATCTTAATTAGAATCAACTATAACATTATCAAGTAAAGCGTTGGCTCTCCACCCAAGAGGCAGCTAAATTCTCTTCAACAGAATAGACAAAAAAGTATGAATTAATGTCCTTTGTGTGAACTGGCACCTTGCCTCTCCATCCCTTTTGGGTATTTAAACAGCTATTAAGCCTTTAGAAACCTAATCTGAATGAGCAGGTGTCAGTTTGGTGTGTGAGATACCATCCTCCTGATCATAGACTGCCCTGTGGATTTACAGGACCATTCATTAACGAATGTGTTGGATTTGAGACTACAAAAACCATGTAGTGTGGGTGCTAAATTTGCCTAAAGCTTCTAATTCATTGTTCTAGAAAATTAAAGAGAACATAAAAGCCCCCATTATCATGTATAAATTAGCAGCACGCACGCGACCGCACAGAAACATCGGAACACTTTTCAATAGACATTAGCAAAGGAACGTCATGACATGAAGGTAAGTTTTCAAAAGGGAACTTTTGGAAGTAATGAAACATCCACTCATTTTGTTATTCATAAAGTACTAGAATCAGTGTAACACACACTATTAATGATGTCTGTTCTTCAAAGCCTCTAATGAACGTTGCTACTGCATAACTTTAGCAAAGTAATGAACTGAGATTTTGGCATAAGCAGATGAAAAACTCTGTGGGGTTTGTAAATACAGAGCTTTCTATAAAGTTTAATTTAAAAACAACTTTAACTTCGGAAAAAAAACCTTTAGAAATCTTTACAGAGAACTAGCACCATTGACTGTCCAAAATGGGATTGGAGCCATCTCCACTTAATTTGGGTTGTAGGTGTTGGAAGTACATGAAAATCTCTTTTATATATAAACAGGTGGCTAAATGATTATGCTTAATATTCTATCTAAAACTAGAATAAAAAAAAAACAAAAAAGTTTGGCTGTAGTTGCATTGGATTTGTCACCTTAGGATCTCAGTAGGACATGCAAAGGTAGTGCAACAAGAAACGCTATCATGTTGAGTGGTGGAGTGTAAACCCCGTAGCGCTAGACCTCTATATTATTGTATATACCTCTAGATATATTATCTGTACGCTGAAATAACTTTTAGTCCTAAGATCCTAGCTGGAACTCTTAAGCCCCCCCCCCCATACACGCATATATCCCAGCTCGATCTCCGAATGGCTGATGGGCAGTATTCACCGATACTTTGGACTGCATAGATCGGTTACTGCAGGGGGACATCCTCAGTCCATGGGAGATTTTGCAGCTGATTGATCGCAGCCAATGCGCACAGTGATTGATCGGCGGCAGAATTGTCCGCCGATCTATGCATGATGGGGGCTTTAGTTCGTATTACAAAGAAGATACAGGAAACAAAAGCACCAACCCACATTGATTACAGAGTGCAGTCCAAGGATTTATTAATATGTAACAAATGAAGGAATAACTAACCAGAAGCTATGCTGCCCCTCTCCCCCCCCCCTTCCCCAGGGCTTTGCACAGCAGAAATAACCTGTTTCCCCTGAAAATATTGACCTTAAGCTTTGATATTGAATATTAAGGAACCTAATGAACCTAATCCTTTTTTTTTCAGCTGGTACCTTAAGAACAAAGGTACCAGATAGATTATATTGAATGTGGACAATGGAGAATCCACAAATTGGTGGCTCACATAAAGAAGGAATATCAGCCTGCAGAGCGTGGTCACTGAGAATGAGGAAGACCAAGCTACTGGTGGGACCATCTTGTATTTTTAGTAACTTAAGCCGGCCATAGTGGTCTCGATTCACGACCGGCTTGTCGCAGACTCATTACAGCGTGGTGACGTCACCACGCTGTGAGTAGTCGGCTACAGAACTGACGGGAGTCCTGTGTGCTCCACTAACACAAGGATTCCCAGCAGATTGTAACCAATTAACTTGAGACTCCCCCTCCACATTAAATGACTAAAACAGGATCGGCCACAAAAAGTACCGGCAGGACGGATCACTGTGTGATCAGACCTGCGTTTTTTTAGGGTCACAATTGCAAGGCGGGCAACCGACCACCATGTGTTTGGCGTCAGCACGCATTTCGGTTGATCGCCTGCACCTACTGCCAGGAATTGGCACGTCTATGGCCGACTTAAGGGGTTATTGTGTAGAAATACATAATTTGCCTTATGTGGGTGCAGGTAAATTGCATGTAAAGCCTATTCTAGGCCACAACTAGCAGTCTGTTTTAAGTAGAGGGCCTATTTTTCACAGCCCTCTCTTGAAATATGATGCTGATATTTGCAGGATATGAGCTGAATCAGCACAGCAAGAGCCTCCCGCATATGCACTCTATAGTCATGGGAATACCAAACTCTACTGCTTGTATTCCAAGGTTATATTATATAGAAATAAATTAATTTGATGTTTTATAGCATAAGCTAAATACTAAAAGGTCGATGGACAATAGTAGAAGCTTTAGTGGGTCTTTAGGTTAAAAGTATAACATTACTTACTACGATATCTAACTACATTGATATCATTATTCTCTATGTGAGTCTGGGTCTGCATTGTTACTGCGGTGAGGAGACCTACTTCTTCCTACTGAAACTACAGGAGAGAGAAATGACCTCGGGTTAATAATTTTATACCTGTGCATTCATCAATGGGACACGTAGCTGAATTAATGTGCGCCATTCCGCTTTATTGCAGCTAGACTGATCTGTTACCACAGACATAAGAAGTGACACATCCCTAAAATCTAATCGATAGAGAAACGTTCTGCTTATTTGTTTGCTGGTTTTCCTGTCTTACATTTTAGATACAAGACAACTAATGATAAAGTAACAATCCTAACATAAAAATATTTCCAAATAAGGAATGTTTATAATTATCTATACATATTTGACTTCTTTTCTGTACTATTCCTATATGTATAATAAAATACTACATAATACTTATAATACAAGAGCCAGTTACATATTTTTGTTTCTGTTTTGTGTGTTTTCAACCTTATCTATTAGGCAAAATTAACCCTGTAATGACATAATTTACATCTAATTTAAGTGAAAAAAAATTCCTTTATAGTATTTTTTGTTGCTCAAAATGGCATGGGAAATTTCCAGTTGGCTCCCACCGGTTCTGGAACCCTGGAAATGCTGTGGCAGTTTAAAAAATCACCGCAGCTTTCCAGGGGTTTATTGGTTTTTCTGATCCCTGTTCAAGTAGTGGTTGAGACGAACCTGAACTGCGGACCAACTAGGTTTGTCTCAACCGCTAGGGAAGTTATATCTACCATAAACCACACAAAGGATTACCTTCAAGCTGATTAAAATCCAGACCATCTGAATTATTGTACACTAATAATGTGAGGCATCCTGGGACATTAAATACATTCCTTCTCCGGTTGAAAATTCAGAACAAGAATTTACTAAATTTTACCACAATTCCTGCCCTAGGGTGACATCTCTCTCTATTCATTTATGGTTGAGCAGAATGGTAATCCTAGGATAGAAGTACTGTAGCAATTACCAGCACTCTTCTCATTTGCAGACCATAGTGGAAAAGGTTTTCAAAGACATACTGGTAGGTTAATTGCCCCCCCCCCAAAAAAAAAATCCTTAGAATGTGTAAGTTACATTTACCTTGTAACTCTATAGTTACTATAGCTCTATAGTATGCACAGGACACAGAGCAGGTCCACATCTCTATAAGGATTACCCATTTTTCTCCCCATCAATATAACAATTAATCCCCTGCATCGGCGGATGTGTGAACAGAGGATCCACAGGGCAGGTTAAGTGTATGTCCTCCATCGGGACCCCACCAAGCACTGCGCTTAACGTAGAGGATCCCGACGGAGCACACAACACAGTGGAGACAGCCTTAAAGAGAAGCTCTCAAACTGGATCAATGTGTAATTGTTTAATCACACAGACATAACAAAAAAGTTGTAATGATATAACTTACAGGCGAAAAGGGTGCAAATATTTATTCTTCCTTTAACACTCTACATTTTCTGCTCCCAATAAAGTTTAGCAGGTGGAGAAATATACACAGCTTAACCATACCAATAATAAAAGCATGTTATAAAATGTTACAGCGTCTTCTAGTTAAAATTTGAGTTATATGTAATAAACTAGTATACTAGTATCTAACAAAATAAAATCCCCTTAAAGGAATACGGTTATCACTATACTTTCATCTAGCCAGCCTTGTTTAATAAATGTGTCAGTTTTGATGTCATAAAGGTAATATATATGTATTTTTCTATTACCTCAACCTCCATCAACAAAGCTGATCTCTTTATTGGGCAAAGGTTCCACTGAGTTTTTTTTTCGGAAGTGCAATAAATAATCAATCCCATGAAATATTATTAGTAGGCCCATAGAAGCTCTAAAGCTTTTCTTGTCAGTGGAAGAAGTGAACTATTGAAGATGCAGACAGTTAAGCGTCATGCAGCATTCATCACCGGCAAGGTAACTGCCGTCTTCAGGAGTCGCTCGGCCAGAAAATGAACAGCTGCCATTGTTGATCAAATAGAAAGAAAATAGACGCTCAAGAGAAAAAAAAAATATCTTTCATTATTATCCCAATAGAGATAAAAGAAAACGTTCCCTTCCTATGATAGATTATGTTTCTCTGCTTGAGCCTTGGCTTAGTATGTATAGCAGCAAGTTTGAATTTATTCTTAAAGGATCATTCCACGCAAAGGTGATATTTGGGTTCTCAACAAAGGTCAGTATAGTCATTGAGCAACAGGTCTCTAAAATCTGTTCTTGTGGCTGGGGATTCGGGCTTTGGTCTCTACGCTGTGAGGTTTCGCACTTCTTTCTGACTTACAATCATTAAATATTTATGAATGCTCCATAAGTATGATGGTAGGCAGAGCTGGAAGTTAAGGTGAGATCTTCCTGGCTCTACTTATATCTAAAAAAACAGTCCTGGTGAATTGTTCTAATGGATATTCAGAACATTTGATTAATGTACCATTATATAATATTATGATTAAGGCTACAGGGAGTGCAGAATTATTAGGCAAGTGGTATTTTTGAGGAATAATTTTATTATTGAACAACAACCATGTTCTCAATGAACCCAAAAAACTCATTAATATCAAAGCTAAATTTTTGGAAGTAGTTTTTAGTTTGTTTTTAGTTTTAGCTATTTTAGGGGGATATCTGTGTGTGCAGGTGACTATTACTGTGCATAATTATTAGGCAACTTAACAAAAAACTAATTTATACCCATTTCAATTATTTATTTTTACCAGTGAAACCAATATAACATCTCAACATTCACTAATATACATTTCTGACGTTCAAAAACAAAAAACAAAAACAAATCAGTGACCAATATAGTCACCTTTCTTTGCAAGGACACTCAAAAG
>CM070035.1:151450614-151466311 GCA_036250615.1 Ptychadena robeensis | reverse complement strand
GAGGATGATGTGGTCAAAATACTCATTTGCCTAATAATTCTGCACTCCCTGTATGTACAACTGGTCGGTACTCTGACTTTAAACCTCAACCAATGGGTACAGCATGCCATGTCTCACCAATGACTTCTTGGGGGCAAGTGATGTCCACAGAACTGGACACTTGGGGGGGTTATTGACAGGTGACCACCAACTGTTACCCATACACAATTGATAACTGCTCAATGTGGCTGCTTCAGATATTGTATACCTTTTTTATGTATATATACAGTATGTTAAAATTGTTTAATCTAATTTAATTGATTTATCAGGTCCCATGTTTTTGATACTGTAGGTCCGTGGTTCTCAACCTGTGCATCGGGACCCCCTTGGGGGTTGAATGGCCATTTTACAGGGGTCACCGGGTTTACTGAAAGAGTCGCTGCTAACAAGTAGCAGTTCTTATGTACACAAGTGGGGTGGGGAGTAAGGATGAAGAGTAACTGACATAGGAGGGATGGGGTGTTACTCTCCCTTATTGCCCACCCTGCATGATTTGCACAAGTGAGGTGGGAAAATATAAGGGAGAGGATATTACACTCACCTGATTATGCCATTTCCGGTTTTAAATACAGAAAGTTACACTTCGCAACATCACTTCTGGGGTTCCGGATCTAAAAAGGTTGAGAACCACTGCTGTAGGTAGATTGATGGTGGTAGGTAAAGTGTCACCATCAGGACAGGGGATGCAGCACGACTCTGCAATTCATGAACATTCCCATGTTTTTTCTCCCTACAAACATGGGGTCATCCCTGCAAGGAGTGTGTTGATCTACTCTCACTTAGCTCATCTCTAAAATAAATAAATAAATAAAAAGCTCTATAGTATGCACAGGATACAGAGCAGGTCCACATCTCTATAAAGATTGCCCATTTTTCTCCCCATCTATATAACAAATGCATATGGCATATTTAAAAGACTAAGCTAAACAAGCAATGGTATCCTACATTACCAAACCTATGACTCTCATGAGCGTAGTCTATTAAATGCCATTTTATGCCAATAACATGTACATCACCAACAGCTTTATATCATCTGAATGAATAATTTTCTCATTTGCAGAACAAATTGCACCATATCAAACTGATAATAAATGAATACACACTAACAGGTTCTTGCCTATCATTACAATGACAATACAGAAAGCGTGACTTGCGGATGATGCCTTTTAAAACTCTTTGTCTTTATTCAGTGAAGAATGTCATGTCTCTTCATAATAAGTTTGTTGCCAGGGATATCACTTTCTCTGCTTGAAACATACAGTGGAGCTGCCTTTACAGCACGTCTACAATCATTACACGCACTCACTACAAAGACATGACATTTAACTGGGGGTAAGCTCTGTGTAGTAATTGCTAATGACCATATGTCTATAGACCATCCAGCCAAATTATGTTACAGATGAGTAGATGTGGTATTTACTGGTAGGCGTTGTGCCTTAGTGAGTCAGTAGTTGAAGTAGCCACAAGGGAGTCCGTACAAAGGTCTGATGCCGAAAAGGGGCCACAAAATAGACAAAATTAGCGCTCTGCTAGCCTTATGTTTATATATATATAAATTGTGCATCCATGATCTTATGATCTTTGTATTATAAGATGTTTTAAGTATTTAATTTATTTACTTATAGGTATCATTGTATATTCATTTTTTTACTGATCCCCCTATATCCCCCTATTTCCCATAGATTCATATATGTCTCCACTGTGCCAACATTTACGTGCGGTGGAGACTCTGTCCATTGAAAGCATTGGTGCCTGTATACATGGTGCCCCGCGTTGGCATTTACATGACGCATTGTCTGTAATGATAATGATATGACTGAAGAAGAAGACCCTGTTTAGTTGCTCATATCCAAACTGGTGGGAATGAAACAATTAACATAGTAAGTATTTCTGTCTCTTATGTGCCCCTTAAACATTCAATCCTTCAATACAATTAGGCTGGAAGGTCACGTTAATGTTGTACTATGCACACATGCTTTATATTCTGTAACAATTAATCAAATATAAGCCACCAATTTATAAGCTCTTAGATGTCCAGGTGACTTATGCTAGCCATACACATGACGATAAGCGGCCGATTTGTAACCTGACCGACGGACGTGCGCGCTCGCGCCATCGGTCAGGTTAAAAATCGGCCGCTTATCGGCATGTGCCCACATGGCCGGCCGGCCAGAGAACGGACATGTCCGATATTCTCTGGCCGATGCAAGCCGATGCCATAAGCTTCAATGAAGACGGCGTGAAGAGGCCCCATAATGCACCGGGGTGCAAACGTGATGACGTCATCACGTTTGCATTCCAGTGAATATTGGAGTAGGTCTGTCTGACCTACTCGGCATGTGTATGCCTAGCATAAAGCTAGCATAAATAGAATCTATCTATTGTGCAAGAATCTATTGAAAAATTCAATCAATCCCGCTCTAAGAAAGCTTGTTCGAACAGGGAACCAACATGTTGGAAAATCCTGTTCGATTTCGAATGAAGTGCTGCAGTTCGATATCGAGGAAGCTTAAACGCTGCACAATGACATCATCAAGCTGCGCTTGAATGGCCCCTCGATCATACAGGCATTGAGCCGTGTATGCCTAGCATCATTCTGGTTTCCCTAAGAAGGCTTTCAGTAAGTGTGATGACTGCTCACTGGCACAAATATAGGTGCTAGTGGGAGAATTGTAGAAATTAAATATAATTAAATAAAATACATAAAATATGATCTTTGGTCACATCATACTCATCACATTAACTTGTGAGCTACATATTACATTCATAACTCACAAGGCAACTAATTCTAATTTTCATTTCAGCGGAAGACAAATTGTTACTCAGACGGCCTTAAAAAAACATAAGCTGCAGCTTGCAACAGATGATCCTTATGTTGCTTACAGCAACTCTGAGCCACCCCCACAGTCCTTACCATAAATAATTGGTGCCCCATATTATAATTAATTCATACTGTAACTTGGCTGCTAGGCAAGGTGGTGAAACATTCTATATGAGCACAAACAGTTAGGCTGAAATCCCCTGAATTGGGAACATATGTTAGATATGACATGCTGGATTAACATACATTATGCAAAAATAAACCTTGTTAAATAGAGTGTTCTATATCTGAAGTGTTTTTTCCAGAAGGGAAGAGGCAGTGATCTGTTTTCTGTAATTCATCAAAAGTTTAAATACTTCATTGGAAAAGCATGGGGTTCAGAGTGAGAGCAATGAATCTAGAAGTACTACAATATACTATATATATATTAGGTATCCTAAAAAAATAAATTCGTCAAAAGAAAGATCACTATGAGGGAAGATAGTGCTCAGCTATTAGGCACAATTAACTTCATTTACATAGGTTTCTGCCTTTCTCTATGCTTTATTCTAGGATCATGGTTGGTAAGAGGTCCCAGCATGGTGCTGGCTAAAAAGCTCCCCAGAAAATACCCGGATTTAGGGATCTTCTTAATCACGCATGGTGATGAGGAGCATTTGAATTTGCAATATTTCGCAAATTGTTCTCCAAGTAAATTCGAAAATTCAAGATCTCCTGTCATTTACTTTTTGTGAATATTGGCACTTGTACATGCAAATATAGTGATAACAATATCATGGCGACATCTAGTGGCAGAATGTAAAATAACAGCTGCAGTGTTCTAGCCACGTGAGACAACACATAGAAGTAATTCTTTGCCAAAATCAGCACTTGTACATGTAAATCTTGTGAACGCAATGCATGGAATATTCGAGACTAGGAAGATGTAGCCCTATATTCAAGATCTTCATGAATTTTCCAGGTGCCGTTATTCAAAGTAAAAATCTGTGATTCTAATTTTTCTGATCAACATTAATCACCTACAGGCGCAATGGAAGTTGTTGGAAAGAGTTGGGCATTAATATATTCTGGGTACATGTTGCTAGGCTCCTGGGTAATTTGCACCCAGACAATTCTAGGTAACTTAAAAGTAAGATGCCATGATTGAAATGCAATAAATAAAATGACCTTATCATAAGGCTAGGGGGTGTAAGGGCCAATAGAGCATCCTTCTGAAAAAGGGAGGCTGGCTGTAGCTGCCTCTGTCCAGCTAATAATGTTATATAAGCCAAGCAAGTGCAATAAACAGCAGGAACCTAAAAAGAGGAGGATGGAAGGCATTAAGATAAGTAGTCACTTTATATTAATAAGCAAATACTTTATCTACAGGCTAACTGGCTAAATTTTCTCTGGATATCCTTTTTTATGGGTAACCAGAATCCATTTTAAAACACTTAAGTCCACCACTGAGTCTCAATCATGTACATTTTTCTCTTCAATTTATTTATTTATTTACTTTCACCATTAAAAGCACCAACGTTTTCCGTTTAAGGTACAAATCAGTATTCAGTGTTAATTTTAAAGCCAGACAAAATTTATCAGGAATTTCTATGACCTCTTCTTGCTTCTCCTGCGGCACCAAAATTCATAATCAAAAGAGACACTACACAATGGTGTGTCAGAAGTGGAACTGAGAACATATTCTATGCAAGGTCAGCAAGTGCAAACCAAAGCAAAAGACACCAGACAACCTGAGCAGAGAGATAAGACGGTTCCCTTACGATTGGACAGACAGGACAGAACAAAAGGCCTCCAGACAGTTAGAAAAAGCGAGGGGGGGGGGACACAGAACAACACAAGGGAGGGAAGAAATATTCATATGGAGTCTATTCCTTGTTCATTTCATTTTGCTAATTAGAATAGTTACCAAATTGTTGTTGGCACCAATCCAAACCACAAATAACCCACAGAGCTAGGGTTCCATGCTTATAAAGCTCCAGGCTTCAAAACGGCTTTTCCATTATCCTTTAGAAGCTGCTTTTCAATAAGCAAACAAAGTGGGAGTTTCACGCTGATATCAAACCTTCAGAGACTTTCTAGGCATATAATCTTTGATGGAAATGCACCTTGAAATGTCATGTTTAACAGATGCTTAACTCCTTCATTGTCATGTTCATCAAATGCTTGCACTACAACAGCAGAGACCTCCGGTTATGTGACGGATTTGAGCAGGTCTATTATAAATGCGTGCCTTTTAACAGAGCATCAAACTGGTTTACATCATAGGCTCACCGGGACTGTTGCCTATCACCAGACTTGATTGCTGAGAATGATGTAGTTTGGGGCTTTTACAGCATTAACTTTTAACTTCCCTTTAAACCATCAAGATTGTGGTTCCTCAAATAATTCTGATATTTGATCTAATCTTCAATATTACATAACTCCCATCATAAGGAGATCCAACACAATCATCATTAACCTGGTTTTACATAGACATGCATTAAACTGGGTATTCTGATCCTGTTTTGGCCGGGAAAGATTACATTTTTTATGGAACATTCCTGACCAAATCCTGATTTTACTAAATCATGGATATTTCCCTGTAATGTGAAATTGGATTAATTTAGGAGGGAAGGGGGCATTGCTCTCCCTCCTAGGTTCCCACCCTTCTTGTGTAGATAATGGGCTGCGTGGGAAGTTAGGAGGGAGAGTAATGTCCTCCCTCCCTCCTAAGTTAGTAAGCTAATAGGGGGGGGGGGAGTTATAACCTCTTGATACCGGAATTGATGTCCGTGGCTCCCAACTTCTGCGTTCCAAATCTTGGAAAATCGCCTTAACTGATGTCAATTCCTGTATTTTTTCCCTTATTTATTAAGGCAAAAGTTGATAGGTATGTATTCCAGGTGGGTCAATTATCACTTAAGAACAAAACATTCTTCAACATAAATGCTTTACTTAGTTTGTTTTACTTCCAGCATCCATTAGAACTTGAAAAAAAAAGCTCTTTTAATTATATGAACATCACATTTTCACAAACATTCCTCTTTTATTATAAAGTATTTCATTTTAATATATTTCAGCTTGTCTACTAAATTAGACACCGTTCTGCCCGTGGCCATCCGTACATGTAATACTTACTGGCTTGGAAAATAAAGATTGTGGTTCGGTAAGATTGCAGCTGAGATAATAATTAAAGCCCAAAAGACTCCTTCAGGGTTTAATTTTACTTCCTTTACCTGAGAATGAAATCTGGTATCGGTCATAGTCATATTGCTTTATGATGCAGAAGAGGAGAGCCCTATACCACGTCATGTATTAGCAGTAAGCATTTTTTTTAGGGGAATGTATATGTGAACTATTTTGCCATCCAAAATAGAAAATCTGTAAGGAAACCAGGATCTGCTCTGACTGTAACCAAAACAATGTAGCTTGGTCTAGGACCAGCCCTGGTATTTGATTTCAAAATCAATGAGATAGATTTCCTTTTATCTATATACTCTTCTCTTCCATATTTCCAAAGTGGCTTGCATTTAAACAAAAATGTCAACATTACCACGTTTCAATTTTGGTACAATTATTTTTAGTTTTACCAAAACTTTGTAATATGTTGGGCTTCTACACTACCCGATTGCTCTGTGCGCTGTGCACATGCAACAGCTATCTACCAACATGGCTGTTGGTAGATCTAAAATAAATTGTACAGAGAGAAAGGTGTATGGTAAGCTTTAGTGGTTTTGATAAAATATCTCAAATTACTTCCATATTGGTTGTCAATACTTAGCCATCATAGATTGTTCAAATCTATTAAAGGGCAGGTAAATGAGAATACATTTGGGAAGAACCTAGATGTTTAGATCACTTTAGGTACCTCTCTGGGTTGGAAGATTTGTCATTTTCAATTTTTAGCTTCAACCCCACCATGGCTCTAATAAGCTTTAGATGAAGCGTGTAGGCTCTTTGTAGGTCCAGCTGTGGGCTTTTTCTGGTTCAGTCTTCTATTTATCCCTTTAAAGCAGTGGTTCTCAACCTTTTTAGATCCGGGACCCTGGAAGCGATGTCATAAAGTGACACTGCCTGCATTTGGAACGCGGAAGTGCACATGTGGAATGTCCCTACCATGTTCTAAATACCGGAAGTGACACCGCAGAGTCACGATCAGGTAAGTGTAATGTCCCCTCCCTCCTATTTTCCCACCCCGCTTGCAAATTATGTGTGGAGTGGAAAGTTAGCAGGGATAGCAACTCCCCCATCACTGCTAAGTTGGTAGGGAGGGGGGTATTACTCTCCCTCCTAACTTTCCACCCCCACCAATCATCAGTTTGTTAGCAACTGATGCTTTCAGTGAATGGGGCGACCCCTGCGAAATGGTCGTTCGAGGAGGTCCCGACCCACTGGCTGAGAACCGCTGCTTTAAAAAGTCTTCAAAAATCCCAGACAACAAAACCAGATGACTTGCTTACATTCCTAAATCTTATCAATTGAACTTCCCCTTTAAGCACATATTGACAACAATATACAGCTAACTGTTTTTTGTTTTTCTTGTCAACATTCAGTAGACTTGAATCCCTCAACTCATTCCAGAAAAGCACTCTAACACTAAATAAATAATACAGTCATCATTTCATGTCTTACAACTTATTTGACAGAAACTTTCCTAGACATAAGAGATCCAGGCGCCAGAAAATAGTCCCTTCGTCATATTATTTTGTATAGCCTAATTATAAAAGTGTATGGCTAGGGGATATTTTACTGACTGTAAAGTTCCTTTAGTGTTTGATAAATCTAGGCTGTTCTTTCCATCCAGATTTATTCCTCTTCCCTGTAGCACCGCAAACCATATGAGAAAGGTGTGTTGCATAATAATATTTGGATGTGTTTGACAATCCAATACCACTGATTGATGGATTTTAATCAAAACAGAGAACTTGGCTCTTGGGATTTTCCCACTCCAAATGAAGCTGCTAAGGCAAATATTAAAGTTTTTTATGTCCTTTGAATCAAGGGGAGTTAGGGCATTTTACCGAAGCATGGAGGAAGCACTGCTTGACGCACATAAAATACTGCGTGCTTGGGAGTGTATTAAGATGTTATGTGAATGTGCTAAGTAAATATCTATAGACATATATTAAATGCTGCTTTCTTTTTTTTCTCAATCAAGTCAAGTAAAATGTAAAAAATGCAATAAGTATTAGAGTGATAAAAATATGTGATAATATTTATTGGTATGACACTGTAATTTATTGCAGCTTTTCTATACTTGGTGTCTTAACCTATTTGTATATTTATCTTTGCTCTAGTTACCATAAATCAAGCCAGGAAATATTTATTGCAGTATCATATCACCTTGCAAGGTCATCGAAATGTAAGAACATTTGTAGCTTTATAAAAAATAAAAATCAGCTGAATGACAAAAGCACAAGGTGCAATGCAAGTGACTACCTGACTCTGATGGAGTGTACTCTCATGAGATAACCGTTATCCAAGACAGATTCTTATTGGTTAAAGTAAAGTGATGATCGCGAATATTCTAATTGTAAATTTCGAGAATTTACGAAGATCTCCAATGAAGTGCTATATGTTCGTAATCGCAAATTTTCAAGATTTTATTACAACAGTATATAACAACCATGCATCGTGTTCGCAATATGCGCATGTAGACGTGCCAATTTGCTCAATGAAGATTTTGCACAAATGTTTGTAAATATTAAGCAATATTTTGTGAATATGTATATTGCCCATGCTGCTCATTACTATTGAAGAAGCAAGACACCTATAGCTTTGTTTCTAAGTATCAAATACAATTGTATTGTAATGTCTGAAATGCAGACAGTTCGGGGCGAACATTGTATGTTCTCTTTTCTTCTCGCCCGCGAACAGTAAGGGTGTTCGACCCGCCCCTATTGCCGACGAAGAAGTCTATAATTCTTCCTCTGGCCAGACCTTTCCGCGCCTGGTCCGACCGGAGGAAGAATTATTTTCACTAGAGACAGGGTAGAGACACCTGATCTCTAGTGCTTTATTGGGCACAGACAGGAAGTGATGTCTTATCGACATCACTTCTGGTTTGGGAACAAGGAAATGTGCGTTCCACATACCCTGAATTGACATCACTGACATCACTTCCGGAATAGCTCCAATTTAATTTAGAATTTCACTGGGAACAGGCGGACACAGCCGATGTTCGGCCACCACAAATTTTCATTATAAAGACAGAACACAAGCATATTCAATACTGTGCAGATCCTTAAGAACTATATTACACTAAATTAGGATATGCTAACAAAGGCTGTTTTTTATTTAGGTGCTCAAGGTTAGTGCTCAGTATTGCTCTTCATTGGACAAATTACAGAATGTATTAAGGAGGGTGGTTATGATGGGTTTAATGTGTCTATAGATATTGGGTCTCCATCGCATTAAACTGTTGATTCAGTAGGATAGGTCAGTGAAGATTATGGTGAGGGATGAGTGGACTAATTAGCACATCTAGGCTATGCTGTTAAGCTTGATGGTGGCTTGCACCAAAATGTTGACACTATTTTAAGCTCTTAGTGACCTTTACAGGGTTCCTCTATGCTTCCCTCCAGTGTTGTTTGGCCTACAGCTAAGCCAGACAGTTAGTGACACAAATACATAAAAGGGAAACTACTACTTGCTACTCTGCCATCTAATGTAGTCCCAGGGCAAATGAGGCTGGTTTGCTTTTGCTCAACGCCCAATATGATCTTGGCACAGGCAGAGAACGATACCTAGCCATATGTCCTGTTAATGATAGTAAGCCCCAGTACACCAAAAAAAAACCTCTATCAACATATTTGTTTTTCAGTGTACAGGGCAACCACTAACCATTGTACATTTTGTTATCTAAGATGTTTACAATATATTTCAGTAATGTACAATATCTAACTATTCAACTATTCCATGCATACCAGTAGTTTGTTTTTCACTTAATTGGAGATGAACTCCCTATCTTTGGAAGTATAAAGTAATAAAAGTAATAAAGTAAGAACTATTAAAGTGTGTCCTAATAAAGAACACAGAACTCTACCATTGGTCTAAGGATTCTAACCCCCCCCTCCCCTCGAAAATCTGACGTAAATGGTCTAGCATTCTATACCTATGTCATATGTTTTAACTGTTAACATCATAGAAACATTACCCAGGCAGCTTTGGTCATTTCCTTTACATATAAGCAGGTGAGCATGAAAGCAACATTTTTTTTTTATTAGTACTTTTAGTTTTTTGGGGGGGGTTTTTTGTTTAAACTAATTTTACTAATTTTACATTTGTACATTTTTAAACCTATAATGTATATAAAGAGCACCTGCAGCACAGTAATCCTAGATTACTATGGAGAGCAGAGCAGAAGCATCCAAAAAAAGCCAATGTGCTTAAGATATCTTAAGTGTCTTTTTGAACACCTCATATCGTGTTTGGATTGCCGTTTGGTCGTTAAACAACCTTGTTGACTTGAAAAGAAAGCGAGTACAGTTTTTGAGCATTGAATGCCTGGGTGTGAACATGTCACCTAAGCGATCCTACCAGACCACTTCTCTATACTTCCATTGGCGCTTATCAGGCTTCTAAGCTATCCACGGCCCTGGTTTTTATTAAGCTTCTGATAATTTTATGAATTAGTTTTAGAAGCCTGTTAAACACTCAGTTTATGCTTCCAGAAAATGGAAGGTGCTTGGAAAACATTAAGGGCTTGTTTACACAGAGGGTTTTTAACCACCCGGTAAATAAGCAATTACCACAACCGCCTGGTGAATGCAACATGGGGCATTCACCAGTTTGTTTTCAGGCTTTCGCTCCATAGATCTGTCATGATGGCAAGCGCTAAGCACCCCCTAAGCACCTGCACAGCAGCCTGGAAAACGACCATTTAATTGCACGCTTATCAAATGACCATGTGAATGCAGCCATAAGGTTCTCTTGATTGGGCAGGCAAGGAGTATGAGGGAGGTGGAGTCAATTTGTTGATAAATTCACTTGTGTGTTTATGGGAGTTACGGGCTTTATTGTGTTAATACAGCATTGGTAAGAAAAGTAGAGTGACTGGGATTGTTAAAAAATTATTATAAATGAATCAAATAACACTTACTCAATAAAGCAGTTTGTTACAGTAAACACTCTGGACATCAATCAAACCTATTCTTGGTTTTAAAACTTGGGACCATCTTGCCGGCTCGCGGATAGTCACTGGATTGAGCACCATACAATATAAAAGTCAGACAGGCATGAAACCCCGAGCAGAAAAGTCACTCAGAAAATACTTTTACACAAGAGATTCCAATAACCTGGTGACCAGAGCTAAATAAAAGACAACAAACAGCTTAATTGGCCATTTTCCAGAGTATCCTGACTACATAGAATAAATCAGTGAATTGTAACAAATTGCATATCTCCATTTCCACTTGCGCAGCTACCATTATATCTATGTGCCTTGACTCCCAGAAGCCTTAGAAACACAACCGCTATTAACATTTTCTTTAATTGAATCTCTTTATTGCTTAATGCGATGGGGGTTGTAGCACACAATGACACATTTAACAGATATATTTAAATAAAAGTTGAAAATATTACCGCGGCTTTTGTAGTGAGGGTGTAGTTATCTCCGTTTAAACTACATTCATGAGACAGTCCGAATGAATTAAATCTAATATTATAGGTTAATGCTCAGCCAGTTTGTCTTGTTAACGACTGATTAACAGAATTATCTCACCTTCAATTTTCCTTTTCACAAATATCAATGTCCAGCAAGCCTTCTGTCCGCCAATTACAATATTAGATTTTTATTCTTATAATGTGCTATAAAACCATGAACTGATAACAGAGCAGGATGTCATTTTGCAGTCTTATTCCTTAGGGATCAGTTTTACACATTCAGATCTTATTGTGTACATTTTTTTCCAGTTCTTTTATAAAAATAAAATATATTTTTCCATTTTCCATATAAGTATCCATCTGTGGGCCATTTTGCAGATGATCCACTGCCATGTGTGTTTGCGCCACTGGCTCGGGGTCGATCATCTGCAAAACAGAGGCACCACCTGGAGCAATCGACCAGAATAGCATTGCAAGTCGGTTGCGCGGCGATCCGTCTTGATGGTTCTTTTCTGACCGATCGCTATACCCTTGTCCCCATCCAAAGTATCTTATGGGAATCGTGTGGGAGGCAATCGATGTATGTGGCACATGCATTGTAGGCTGAATGCACGGGAATCTATACTTGTATGGTCAGCTTTAAACAGCAATCTTTAAAGAAGGAAATGTGTAAAAAAAAACAAAACACCTGTACATCGCATGGTTTGATTGTGGTTTAACACTTACAAACCCTGTAAATGATGGTGAGAGTACTCACACTTCCTACCCAAGCCTATGGAGATACATTTTTGACATTGAAATCCATAATTTAGCACCGTCTAGTGAGCATTCACATTACTGTTGTTAATGAAACCCCAGAAGACTGACAGAAAGAAAAAGTATTTGCCAGGACTAGAGATGGCAACTCCAGAGGCTCAGAAAAACAGCAGGTAAATATATTATTTATTTTTAGGATTTTGTATAGTGCATAGAGTTGAGTTAAAGTTCAAGTAGTTTTTTTTTTAGGGGGGGGGGGCACTTTATACCTAATGGGCTAGCTCAGGTAGAAATCACACCTAAAAAAATTAGGTATTTTAAAGACTCAAGAAGATCCTATATACTTTGGTAGGAGCTTGGTAGGAGCAGGTTATGGGATGACATCCACTCATGACAAAAATGGTTGAAGGTTGGATCTAATATATTTGCATTTGAAATGTAAAAAATTCAATCTAACCTTAAGTAATAGTCTTTAGACGAGATGAGTGCGTGGTGGAGCTGGACTGCTTCTTGAGTTGTGAAAACAGATTTCGAGTTTCGAGATGGAAGAGTTTGAGATGATACCTGAGCATGGTATCATCACCAAACTTGCTGGAGATGTAGAGAAGGGTTGGGGGAACACTACAAAAAAAAGTATGTCGCTAACATTTTGTATAAATAAGGTTCAAAGTCAAGTAAAAAAATTAAAAATCGGAATTTCAACTTTGATTTTGAACTTAATTTATGCAAAAACTACTTGTGCTAAAGCAACACTTTTTTCCCAATGTTCCCACAACCCTTCTCTACATCTTCAGAAATTTTGGTGATGATACCATATTCAGGGGCTTTGTAATCAACTCTCAAAATCAACTAGTCGAAAAAATCAAACATCTCTATTCTTGAGTAGTGATTAACAGCATAAGCAATATGCATATTTGCAAAATTTTCTCCATAATATTCATAGTAAATTCAACAATTCATGATTTTGTAATTATTACCTTTATTGCAAAAATCGGCACTTGTACATGTGCATATTGTGAACACAGTGTGTGTTGTCATGAGATTTGAATATTCACGATCAACACTATTCTTGAGACAGAACAGATCTGCTAAAAAAACATTCAGTCATTGGCCAAACCCATTGTTTTTGGTTCAGCTCGTGGTCAACCCAAGCCTATACATAGTCACATAAAATGCCTCTCCATTGTTTTAACAAATCTAGTGTAGATCGTGCAAAAGTATACTTAGAATTGCTAAAAAAATCAGCTATTTGATGTTCAGAATATCGGCTTGTTAACTTGCCAAAAGCATTCAAAAATATATATTTATAAAAAAAAAAGAAAAAACAGTCGGCATGTTGAACTAACCATTTGGTGTTTTCAAACGCAGGAAAAAATTTCAATGACTAATCAAGTGTAAACCTGGCAACAGCTGTGAGTAGTCTGATCAGCCAAGGAAGAACAAATTGGTAGGAAATGAATGGACAGCATACGATAATACCCAAAACTTATTCATTCAGAACTTTCTAAAGCTCGCATGCTAGAGGGTTTTACATATGGATGCTGAAAGAGACTTGTCCACAGATTCCATTGCTATTGCAAACAGGAATCACTGTGAAGGGAACAATGGCAGCTGCTGATATGTTCCCATTGAAATCAAAAAATGTATTGTAACCTTATAGAAATATCACAGATTAAAAAAAATAGCTGGAATAAAATGCGGACCATACACTTGCGATTTTTCAGTTGCTTGTCAAACATCTCTTGTCATCCACATTCATTGTGTTAATCTAGCCATACACTTATTGATTTTGCGATTGTTTCCACCAATGATTGATCGGCATGCACTTTCGCCCCCCGATGGATCATTGATCGATTCTTTGCAAATCAAAGTATGCCCACCTTGAACGATTAATCCAAAAGGGTTAAAAACGACCAAAACAAGGATCGAACAGGGATCCGCCAAGTTCGTAAATTCCTGTTTGATCACCATTACTTTAAGTTATTAGATAAGTATTCCCCAAGGTGGAGGGCATTGATTCCACGATCGATTGATGCATGATCGATCGGCATGGTGACATGGTTAATAGTGATGGCCGAACTGCCCGCAAGGCGGACAGTTCGGCCACGAACAAGCCTGTTCGCCCTCCTTCTCGCCGGCGGACAGTACGGGTGTTCGACCCGCCCTGTCCGCCGGCGTGAAGGAGCCCTCTATTCTTCCTCCGGTGGGATCATACGCAGCGAGATCCCGCCGCAGGAAGAATGTTTCCACTGAAGACCAGGTAGAGAACCCGGTCTTTCAGTGGAAAGCCGGCTCGCACACCCGGATATGACGTCACATGGCCGAGGTTCGGCCATCACTACCGCGGACGAACATGGCCGAGGTTCGGCCATCACTAATGGTTAACAATCATTCGGGAATCTATGCGTGTATGGCTAGCTTTAGGCTATGTTCCCACTTCGATCAAATTGTCCTCTAATCGCGTCCATAGACATGAATGGAGGCGATTTGCATTTGCGCGTGCAGGCGATCAAAAATCATGGGAATATAGCCTTAGGGCAGCAAAAGAGACGCTCAAGGTAGGATGTCAGCTGTTCAGCACACACAAATGTGATCAAAGAGAACTGAAACCGATTGTGTTCATGTTGTGGTTCATTGGTTGCCACATCTTAAGGCCCCCATACACGGGTCAGATTCCCACCGGATTCCGGCACGATCGATTCCGGGCGCGTGCACGCGAAACGATCGTGCCGGAATCGCGTGCAGCCCACCTTGTCCGATCGATCACGTCCGATTGATCAGGGGCCCAGAATCGGATTGGACAGAGAACCAACATGTTAGTCTTTCTGATCCGATTCTGCACACATCAGGGGGAGTTGCCATTTGTGGAGTGAGCGATCGGACACGGAATCGTCCAGGAATCCGTGGGACAAGGTGGTATGTAGCGATCGGATACTCTTAATTGGCCGATTGATCGGAGCTCCGATTCCCGCTGAGATCGCCGTAATCGATCGGATGGGTGATCGATCGGCCATGGAATCCGACACGTGTATGGCTAGCTTTAGATCTTATATATTTTCAACCAAGAGTTGGTTTAGTCCAATAATTTGTTTAGACTTTACCTCTTATTGCTTATGTTTACAATTCTTCAATACATACATTTTGTTATCTTTGTTCCTTTACCATTCGTTGAGGTGAAATGACGATGTAACTCTGCTTATTATCTTGTGTTCTATCCTGCTTATTTTGTTTATGCACGAGGCCACACTGAAATCTGTGAGATCACAATGAAATCTGCTTCGCTTCCCACCACACTCAACTAAGATATAACTATGTGCACAGGAATTCTTCAAACAGTGAATTAGTGTGAAACCTTACTGGACTTAAAGCTGATGAGGAATATATTTTTAATTAATGACAAGTAATTATAGAACTTATCTTTGACTCCACATCTCATTACATGAGATTTTATATATACCGTGTATATATATATTATATATGTATATATATATATATATA
>CM070035.1:151408032-151450604 GCA_036250615.1 Ptychadena robeensis | reverse complement strand
TATATATATATATATATATATATTTGTTATTAAAGCTGGACGGAATTTTTTATAGCTTAAAGTTATAACTTTATCCTAGTGCAAGTTTTTTTTTGCACATTTGCAGATAAATAAGACACACTCACCTGATCTCATTCTCCCAGTGGATCTACTCTTCTGTTGGTCTGGCTGGTCATGAACTGACCCTGAACTAAAACGCAATGAGCCAGAGGAGACATGGGACCAGGCTAGGAATGGAGACCTACTGCAAGGGTTACCATTGCAAAGGTTAAAAACATGCCTGTCAAACATGGGGATTTTATTATGTCAGCAATGCGTCCATCATCGCGTCAATGTCACTGCAGATCCCCACATTGACAGGTGTATAGACACATAAATATGTTCATTGAAATGCATTGGGTTGAGGGTTGTGGTTTCTATGCGTCTTTGACTGGACTGCATTTAACAAGTCAATGTCACGTAAAAATATGCTGGAAACGCCAAATAAAGACATGGCCTTTAAGTATGGCAGTAGAAGTATCATTTACCATTTTAGAGTTATTAACTTATTGCCTGCACCTAAATCACATAAAAGAAATGAACTTTAAAGCTAGTATTACAAGGAATTACTGCGAACAATAGTTTTTCTCTTGTATTTTGCATGCAGACATTAAATATTTATAACCATTTGGAAACAGCTCCGGGAAGCATTTTGTTAAATACAGTATTTCAGGTTTGTTGAGTTCTACTTAATTTCAAAAACACTTCTTATGCAGTGAGAAATTTTGCACAGTGGGCAAATTTCACATTTAAGCTAAGGTGTAATAACCTAATTTTGCTGAAAGTGTAACAAGTGGTAATATATATTTTGCTGAGTTTTTTTTCTCAATAGGAAAACATTTTCTATTCAAGTTTTGCAAAACTAAAATGTATATCTCATTTGGTTTCCTGTAAACAGTTGTCTATCTATCTATCTATCTATCTATCTATCTATCTATCTATCTATCTATCTATCTATCTATCTATCTATCTATCTATCTATCTATCTATCTATCTATCTATCTATCTATCTATCTATCTATCCATCCTTATGGTAACAGGTGTTTACTTGCATTATTTAGTCATCAGAAATATATTACACAATGCTTACACAGTAGCTAGAACCATAAACATTACTCCATTGCTACGGAGAAAGCTCACATTCTAATGCTTCATTCTAATAGGGGTTTTTCCCTTGATATTTTTTTAAAAAGATGTCTACAATTGTGATCAGATATAACGATGGAAACAAATAAAATTTTGCTGAACCTCCTGAGCATTTGCCCCGAATGTAGTTTACCCCGCAAACTCACCCCAAGCTACGTTCAGTGATACTCACCTATCCCCGGTGAGCCAGTGGTGAAGAGCATGGGCTGACCTGCTAATCTCTTCTGTGTACGCCACCAATCTCTTCCGGAGGTGCCGCTGGCTTTTTTCAACACCCCCCTGGCGTCATCGATGATACCAGGGATGTGTAAGGGGGTTGAGAGAGAGCAGAGAAGCCAGTGTGCCATGGGCATAACACTCAGGAGGTTATGCATGGAGTCTGCAACACATATGATAACAAATGTAAAAAAAAATCTGTGTTAATTATTTATCAATTAATTTGTAAAATAAAGATTTGTTCTTGCCCATGTTGTAATTTTACACCAGAGGTTTGACACCCTGACCTACAGCTTCAATATATATAACATAACTACTTTTCTAATGTGCTGCCAAAGTTAACAATAAGAAAAAAAAATAACACGGTAAAATTTTAGATACTCTTGCAATGTTCTTGTTCATTTTTTCCAATTCTGGAGTAGAATTTCAAGGACCAGAGACACTCCAGACCGGTAAAACCTATTACAGAAAGGTCCTCTGATTAATGGTGTTTGTAAAGTCACTCAAAGGATCCTAGAAGCCACCTTACATCTTGCTGGAGGACATCAGCACAGGATCATTGGCTAAGAAGCAGAAGCTTTTTTTAATACTGATTTCTCATTATTCCAGTGATTGCCAGCCACTCGTGAGGAAGAAATGAAGAGTACCAGGTCAATTAGTTTTAAAATGACAGCTATGGGTTTAGTACAGTCAGACAGCATCATCAGGATCTTTGAGTGTGGTGTGACTGTTACAAGAAAGCCATTGTCACTTTCTGCAACTGATCCAGTGCCAGAAGTTATACTTACCTATAATATCAGATATGGGGCACTCAGTATCTATGTGACATGGACAGGTCATCCTGACAATTGCAACCCCCTTCACATCCTCTGCAATTCTAAATATAACCCTAATTTATAAAATATTCCTTTTTAGCTCCAACATAAAAACTGTTGGAAAAAACTTCTGAATGTATTATTTTTGATTTACAAATATAAAGAACATTTATGAAAATAATGTTGATCTAAATTGTGACTGTAAGGGGACGGGGACAGAGAACAGTATAAAAGTTGGATGAGGGCTTCACAATTTAAATCATCTACGGACAATGATGTTTGAAGTTATATTCAATTAGAAAGACAAAAACAGTCTATAGGAGGGGTCAGCAACCTTTAGTCACCTTGCTGTGGCTCCACTCGCAGGCCACTTCTCTCCTACCAGCGCATACATGCTGGAAGGAAGAGAGCAGCCATTCTGCTCTCCTCCTTTCCAGCAAGTGGACTGAAGGGATATACAGTAGGGACAAGAGCACGGAGCCACAGTGGTGATCTCAGCTGCTATTTTTTCCTTGCATAATGAGGGTGGGGTGATATAAGCAGGGCTGCTATAATAAACTTCAGGGCACCATAATTTTTCACGCCCCCTCAGTCGGGCCAAAATATCCCCCTGGTGAGGGTTGCTGAGGATGCTTACTACTACCACCAGCCCCTCCCCGGCGCTGAGGGCTTCTGAGGATGCCCCTTCCCCTGTAAGTATGGTTACCTGCTCTGCTCTCAGCTGTGGGGACCGTCGGCAGCACGTCTTGACAGCAACATTGAGGATGCTGTCAGGATACGTATGTATATATATGAGGAACACATGGCACCAACTGGGGAGCGAGAGTGCCCCCTTTCTCCCCCTGATGGCAGCCCTGGATATAAGGATAAGGAGCAGCTAAGATTCCACTGTTCCTGAGTTCATAATCTATCTCCCCCACTCCAGGTTAAGCTGGTAATGGTAACCGTTAAATGGTCTATATTCATTAACAGAACAACCCACCAAGACATATGTGACTGTTTAGCCTGTTTTTAATTTAATAACTTCAAATAGCATTCAAATCTTCAGTAGATTCTTGTAGATTATTTATTTCAACGTACTTAGTAAGAGTACTATGTAATGTTACAACACAAATGTATATTTATATTTACGTTAAGTTAATATTTAAAGGTACCCAACATTGAGATGGATGATTTTTTTATGAAATTTCAACTAGCTGACTTTGTAAGTGAATTACAAAGGGTTGAGGGAATATTACAGAAAAGTATTGTACCAGCACATATAGTTTTGCATAAATTAATGCAAAAATAAAATTGAAATGTTTTGAGTCAAGGGTTCCGACAACAATTCTCCACATCACCAGCAATTTTGCCAATGATACTATGTTGAGGGTCTTTGCAAATAACTCATATTCAGCTACTCAAATTGTGACATTCGACAGCACAAATTAGACTGCATTGACATTGTGAAATTGTGACATTCGACAGCACAAATTAGACTGCATTGAGTACGAACGCACTGAGAAGAAAAAAACTTGAGCATTTTATAAAGGAGAAAATAGCAACAAAATATATCACAAAAGATTCTTCAATATTTTACATATGGGGAAAGTTTAAATAAAATATCTTCCCCTCATAAAAGACAAGAACATAACATTTATTTTCTAAAAAAAACGGCGCCATAATCTTGGACAATAAAGGACACCTAGCGATAAAATATATTGCACCAGTCTATCCTGAATTCACTTTATTATGGTGTGAAATAATTAAGTAATAAATCTCTATGCACAAAGCATTTCCTGGCAATTATTTGCATGAAGGATAGCAAGGAAGTGTACTCTCTAAAACCTGCTCACAAATTTTAATGGTAGCAATAGACAGAAAAATATTGCAAATCACAGCATCAAAACAAAAAAACATTATTATTATTAATATTATTATTATGATTATTATTTTAAATAGTATTTAAAAGAAGCAGAAGAACATTTAGTAAGACCATGTGAGAGAAAACCATATGACTTTTTCCTATGATCCAATAATGCAAGAGATGTGAACGCTAGTGATGCATTCAGGCTAGAATAAGATCTGGGAAAAAGTTTAAGAAGCTCTTATGCTATCACATCAATGAGAATGGTGTAGTAATGGAGTCAATAAGATGAATATTGTAGGGAAAGGAGTGGGCCTTTTGGTTTTTCTTTGGGGTTCCATCACACATCATTATCACCTTAGCTCTTCTGTTAGAATAAAGGTGTTTTTACTTCTTTATTATTCATTTTACAAATGACAACACATTTTTTTTCTTAACACTACATTAGTTGGGAAAGTCTCTTGTTTATTTTTAAATCTGAGCTTTGTGCATCACGTGCAATTGCGTCAGATTACAATGTAACCTGGTGCGATTCTCTACTCTCCCCCGTCCCCCTTCACATCCCCAGCATCATGGATAACGCTTGGGATGTGCTGAAAAAAAGTGTGATGCTTCCTTTAAATGGAGGTCAATGGCACTGCTTCCTGCCAAAGATCCCTCCGAGGATAGGTTAGTGTCCCCGCGTGTAGCTTGGGGTGAGTTTGTGGGGTCGGAAAACATACCTCGAGGTACACTCAGGGCAAATGCTTATATATTAACCCTCTTTGATATTTTTCTACATGAACAGCTCTCTATGCTGAACAACTACAATATGTAGAGTGAGAAGCCATTCTTCCAGGTCCCCAAATGAAAAGAAAAGAGATGGTTGTCAAATGTTTACTTATTTTGTTTATTTGGGAACTGCAAACATATGTTCACCATAATTGCTGGGTATGTTGAAGGGTTGTGGGAACTTTAGCATATTGGTTTTGGAATTTACTTACAAAGTCACATATCCCAAATAAAAAAAATAAAACATTTGACCAGAACAGAAATGCATGTATGAAATATATATAATTTGAAATATAGTATAGCATTTTTTATGTTTTCAACCAAACTCGCCTACTTTAGGCTTGATGGTCATTGTCAACATAGAAGATATTATACCAAACAATACCGCTAGCACAGTGAGTTATCTAAACTTGCCGCATATACTTATTCCGAAACCATGGGAGATATACATCTAATTTAAATTGTGATTTATGTGTCTACTCCCAAGCATTTCTAATTATGACTCCCTCGAATGTTACTGCCAGGTGCATTTTGTTATTTTCATTTAAGTAAGAAGCAGGTGACCTTTACAATGTTTATGTAGCTATATTAAAATCTTATAATAATTCCTGATTAGGTAATGCACTGTGTATTGTAGAAAGTAATGAGAAGATAGATGATAATGATGAGAATTATAATTCATATTATTAGTGTTGTTATTATTAATAATAGTTATAAAAGTATGCAGGCATTATATTGCAGAAAATTTTAATGAAATTGCAACTCCCCTGATTTGAAGGCAAATATATCCAAATTAAAGTATTTTAAAGTGTATGTGTGCCCTCCTCGTCAATAGGGATGGTAAAATATCCAAGGCTAGGTTCTCCTGCAAGAGAGAACCATTTAATTTTAATCAGCTGATGTGGTTGATCTTCTCTTATTAGCTAACCAGGATTATTGGATCATGAAGAGTTTTTGGGATCAGACAAACAGAAAAGTTCCATTTAATTTGCTGTTCAAAGTGATCATGTGCATCTTCATGAGTTCCCCAGTAAGAGAATTTGACTGTCTCTTAAAGTTTAAATCTGGTCAAAACAAATATTGACTAACTAAGATTAATGTGTATTCTTAGTGCATGTTGTGTATATCCATACAGTAATCCCTCATAAATAGTACTTTGTAAAATAAAGTTGTTGGATTTTATCTTACACCAAATGTGTACCCTTGTTATACTGTCTCCATGCTTAAAGTCCCTGAGGCTAGCCACCTCATATGATCCATCTGATGATGTTTCCTTTTTGTGTCTCAAAGAATCTTTGGGACCTAGTGGCATTTACTTTCTTGTGATATAGGTACAACCATATATACCACCCCATTCCCGCCTTGTGTCTTGTAAGTAGTACTTTGCCTTTGTTCTGGAATTTTTTTGTCGAACAGACCTCTCTCTGCTCCTACCATTCCATATGCAGTTTGACTAGTCTTGTATCTGCCCCCTTGTAGTATTCTACCAACAGCCTGTAGCGGGCAGTACCACATACAGCCTTTTGTCTACACAGCAGTGACGGTTTTAGGCATGGTTAACATGGGCAGTTGCCCAAGGCATGTTCTGTGATATTTTCCTACCTATTTTCCGCGCAGTTGTAAGGGTAGGAAAATATTACAGGCAGGAAAATATCTCAGAGATGGGGTTGGAAGGGATTGGAAGGTTGGCACTCGCCCAGAGTGCCATTCTCCCTAGGACCGCCCCTGCTACACAGCATATGTCCACCACAACGATAATATTATTATAATATTATAATAACGAAATGTTAACAAAGTAATATCTTGGTTTCCAATTACATTTAGTGCAAATACAATTATATTTTTTCTGGCTACTGAGAATTTTTTGAGTTTTTGCAATATAATGGTTCAGCAAGTCTCTTGATGATTTTTGGAAATCATAAGCCCTCTACATACTAAATACTTTACATTTTGTAGCCCTTCACCTCATTTTCATCTTTCTAGTAACAAAATGTATTCTCATTTGTTGATTGGTTTACTGTATTGCTGAGAATAATTGTGATTCTTCACTTCCGAACCTGAACCCCTAATAAGTCACCTCTCTGTCTCAGAGGAAGATATTTTTAATGGTAAACAAGGAAATGTGTGGCAGAGCATCTGCTCTTCTCAATGTATAAATTATTTATCAAGCTCTCGCAAGTTCAGTAGTTTGACAAATGTTTGTAGAGACTCCACTAGTACCAAGAGAGTGCAACTGATTTGCTTATTATTGCTTGCCAAGATATTATGTAGCACTGTATAAAAACAAGGACAGCAGATGACAAACCTGCATAGATAATAAGTACAAGCTATCACAAGCTATGACACATGAGTACAAGACCCTATCCAACTGAATTCTCAATTTATGTGTTAGGGGAGCATAGTGCAATGCAGCTAGAAGTATGGCTAGAAATAGTTAATAGACAGAGTAAAATACCTGGGTGAGTTTGAAGATGTTGGTGTTTTGGGTTTGTTTAAATGTAAAGGGTTTGCTTGCCAATAGCAATAGTTCCCATCTCTGCTTTAGAGGAAAATCAGGTATCTCAACATACACTCTGAAGATACCAAGAGAAGTTCAATTATAGCATTCAGCAGTGGGATGTTAGAAGTAAGAACATACACGTTGTTTAGCCAATGACAAGGGTTATCATCCCTGCCTTGGAAGTAAGCTTGGCGTCCCTATATAAACCATTGAAGATCCAAAGAAATGGTCAGTTATAGTATTAGCCAATGACAATGGTTACCATCCCAGCCTTGGAAGTAAGCTTGGCATCGCTATACAAACCATTGAAGATCTAAAGAAATGGTCAGTTATAGTATTTAGCAGTGGGTGGTTGGAAGAAAGCGATAAGTTGGCTAGCCAATGACAATGGTTACCATCCCTGCCCTGGAAGTAAGAATGGCAACCCTATACAAACCTCTAAGGATACAATGACATTTTTTCTGTTATATAATTAAGCAGTAGGAGGTTGGAAAAAATTTAAGTTGGCTACCAATGGCAATGGTTCCAACCAATACCAATGCCTTGGTGGTAGGCCCAACATTTCTATACAAACCACTGAAGATCTCAAGAAAAAAGTGAATTATAGTATTCAGAAGTGAGAGGTTAAAAGGAAGATACGGTTTCTCATTCAAACCTGTAGGTCCACCCTAAAATAATAACACCAGCCTCAACCTAACCTAAACAACCAAGTCTTCAACTATTGACTGTCTTCCTATCAATATTCATTGATGTAACATTAAGTAGCAGCTCTTTTGTGAGAGACCCATCTCCACCATTTATAATGGGCACCACAAAATCTTTCTTCTTGGTCGCAAAGTAGTAAATAGTAGACCTCACCATCTCAAATAAAACGTCTACTACCAAACTACTTATTTAGTCATGCAAGCAGAATTATGCAACATTTCCCAGGGCAGCACTGTGTTATTTTGTACAAGATACAGTAAATATACACGAAAAGACAGGGGTTGATTTAATTCATGGCATTGCTAGCCAAAGATCACAATTCTCTGTTCATTTTGTGCGCTGCCACTTCAAGTAAAGTTTTATTGTTTCCAGACGTCTGATGATGTTATGATTTTAAGTTAACATTTGGTCTTTAGAAAGCAGGACAAACATTTTGAAGTCAATGCAAGTTGCAGAAAGAAGAGTGCAGCTAAGGCAATGTATGGCAGTAGAGGTGTCAGTAGTGCTGGGAAAAAAGATGCTTCTTGAGCTCTTAATTAATTAATCCGTCACCTAAAAATAAATCTTCGAATACCGACTGGTAGCCAGATCATCCCGAGCCATCAATCTGCCTTTCAATAAACAGCATTCATTATGCATTTTATTCTGAGAGTTTTCTAACTGAACTGTAATTCTTTCGCGGGTTATATCAACATATTTGTGAAAGGGAGAAAGGAAGTTGATTGATAAATTAACTTGACACTTGACATAAGAGTTGGCAGGAGAAGAATTACAAATCAGCCAAGCTGTTTTCTTGGGCTAGCCAGTCATTGAACATCCCTGCTGAATGCTGCTGAGGGCTTTATAACCAGGCAGCTTTCCTGGCTCCTGAGTGGGGGAGAGCACTGATAAATGGCAATAAATAAATGATACCTGTTAGTTTCTAATTACTTTAAAATATTATTTTTTAAATGTGGTCTTCAGTAATGTAGATAGCATCATGAATAGACCTCACCAGTATGGCTACTTTGAATTTTTTTCTGGAATGGTACCTAGACAAATGATAGGAGCTTATAAGTAAAGAAATAATTATTTTTATGGTCAAACATCCTGAGCTTTTTAAATCGATTTGAATGGGTGGAGAGCAAAAGAAGAAGAATAGAGAAAGATATGTATGCAAGATGTATACGGAGGCTCCACATAGCTATATTTATCTATCGCTCTTATATAGTGTGAAGGGGGATAGGCAAATCCATGATGCATTTTTGCGAGTAAATGTCCACCAATTTAAAAGGACACGGGTCTCAGTGTTAACACTGAGTGAACAGACATACATATATTCAAGTGGTCAAGATTGTGGCCCGGTGAACATGTACAAGACCAAAAGCCATCATGCCTAACCACACTGGAGACTGCTAACTTGATCTAGACTGGCTAATAGATTCCTCCAGTGATGTCCGTTCAGCTCCATTTTCCGAGATGCATGTCCCAGCATCAGAGATGACAGTGGGGATGTGTGACTGCTCATGGGAATTACCAGTAAATGCCGCAAGTCTGTGAAGTCCTCACATCCCCATCATCATTGATGACACCAGAGGCCATGACCGGGCAGGAAATTTAAACAGAATACATTGTAATCTTTTTAAATTTCCCATACGACTTTAAAAAACACAAATTGTACTGCTGGGAGGTTAATCATATTATATATATATATATATATATATATATATATATATATATATATATATATATATTATAGTATCAGTATCACATTAGTACACAAAATATAAAACAAGTGAAAAAAAACAGACTGATAACTAACAATTATACTACAGAAAATAGGAATTTTAATGAATGTAGGACGCTTGTTCTGCAAGGTGAAAGCAGTAGTCTCCCTGAGAGACCAACATATATGCCTTTCACATTAGTATATGTGCCAGATACATCTCTGCTTCCACAAAATGACATTTAAAGTGGTGATAGTGGTACAAGTACTAGTTTCCCGCTTAAGTTAAAAAATGGCTTCTTTACTCTTTATCACACTAGCAGAAGCCTCATCCTGTGCTTATGCAGTTAGAAGAAATTTCCATGTTCACAAGTTTGTTATGTGTGCAGCATATGGATGTATGTTGGTGGTGTTAATAATTAATCATGAGAACATGCTGTGGAGCTTTTCCTTTGACACCAAAATTAGAGAACTGATGTCATTTTTTGTAGCTTACTCCCAAGCTACATATTACACATAATTAAACTTTACATACTCATAGCACTTTACCTAGAAATGCAAATATATGCGCCACTGCTAACTGAGAATGTGTGGCAGATGCTGCAAAATGATGTTAGTCTAATATATGTAGTGGTGACTCTGGCAACAGATTGAAATAAATTATTTTACATTTAGAAATGTGGACTAGTAACCCATATTGTAGGGTCATTGTATTGAGATATTTAATAATTTCCTATAACTTTATTGTAGGATCAAATGGTCTTTTGATGGGATTCTAGACACGGTCACTACCTCATAAATAAGGTTCCAAGCTGTCTCTGGCAGATGTGTTTGATTTGTAAAATGTTGACTTGGCTTTCAACTTGATGCAACAATCACATGTTCTAGAGCAATTTTCCTACAACCCTGCTCTACATCTGCAGCAATTTTAGTGATGATACCATGTTTCAAATAACTCACAAAGTCAGCTAGCCAAAATGTCTGTTTCCTGACCATCTCTATTCTATACCATCTGCACTAAGAAGAGTTAAGGTGTGTTCCAAGAGGACAGGTCAAGCTTTATTAGTCACTACATAGCTTGCTATGGAACCAATTACAACCCTAATTTGGGGCTCCCAATGCATGAGGTACCACTTTCTCCCTGGCAAGCTAGAAATAATGTATATAAAACAATCCTTGGAAAAGAATGATTACAGGAAATGACTAGTCTACGAGCGACTTTCATGGCACCAAGTCAAGTCATTTTTAAAACCTTTTTTGTACAAAATAGAAACACAAGGATTGGGTTTTTTGTATTGATTGCTATGTAATTAGTTGCCACAGTGTGGGTTCCAGCTTCAGAGAAGAGAACTCTAACAATGCCAGACCAGTGGGAACCATTGGGTGACAAATAATGGGCTGCAGAAGACCTCAACGCTTTTAGTGTGACAAAGGATCCATAGTTTGTAAAAAAATTTAGGCTGTTATGGATTAAGTAAAGAGAGAGATTTTTCTATTTGTACAGCACTAATTGTACCATGGAGTGGCGTCTTTAGGCATAGTCAACCTGGGCGGTTGTACAGGGCGGCATCATGCCGGGGGCTGCATTTGGGCATTGGAAATCTTTCTCCCCCACTTCTCCCCCACAGCACACCAGGCTAAACGTGTGGCTGCATCGAGAGAGAAAAGGAGTAGAGGAGACTCAACCCCCCCCCCTCTCTCTCCCCGGGGTGCCCAGGGTGCCGATCTCCCTAGAACCCATGTGAACCTAGTGCCCCTGGTGCCATGGTTTTGTAGTGTTAACCGTCTCTGTAAAAATATTCTTTAAACTGTTTTATAATATCTATGATATAGGAATTGTTAGTGCCTATATGTATTTTTTGCAGGGTTTGAAATCTATTTTAATCCAACGCAGTGAAAAAAGTAGAGTTTAGTTTTGAAGACACTAACAGTAGTGTTGTGTACAGAATATTTTAATTCTGGAATGTTTCCTAACAAGCAGATATCACACACAGGTTTGTTTTCGCCTTCCAAGCCAGGCCGGCTCTGGCGGAGATGTTTCTCTGTTCAAGACACAATTACCTCCAGAGAATTCCATCAATAAATAAAGAGTCATTCTGTCACCACAGCTGCTCCGCACCTAGCAGGCCCTTCATTAGTTTTGCTTTAAAAAAACATATGTGCATTAGAAACAGGGATCTCTAATGATGGGATGGCATTCAAAAAGATAATGAACAGCCATCTTAAAGTTGTAAAAATAATTGTCCTATGAGGCTATGTGTTTGGATAGAGTTTTGTTTGTATATAAATCATTGCTGGGCCATAAAAAAAGAAATAGGGAAGATAAAGACATAAAAATAGGTGAATTAGGGGATCTTTTATAGGTAGACTATTCCGACGTATTAGAAACCATTGTGTTTAACATCAACAGAAAATTCCTAATGAAAAACAAAAGCCACACCACAGTTTTGTCCTATAGGATAACAATGAACGTTTTGGATAAAATTGACTATATGGGATGGGAAAACCCTCCTAGAAGATGTTCTCCTGCAAGAGAACTCAAGGAGAACCACATGGTCAATTTGATCAGCTGATTAACCTTCTGGTGGTATTCTCAACTGTGGCTCAAGATAGATTTCAATAACCAATATGGGTAACCCCGAGCCACACTCTGGAATGTTTACCTACTCAGGCCATGCCCTTGCTGCCCTGCAGTGTTGTTATTAATTGATGACACCAGGGAGGTGCCCTCACTATTCTTGTGTATGGAAATACAGGCATAGGTGTTGTGAGCACTTACATCCCATGTGTCGTTGACGATGATAACTAGAGATGGACGAATTTCGAGTTAATTTCAAAGCCCCTGAACATAATATCATCACCAGAGTTACTGGAGATGTAAAGAAGGGCTGGTGGTACACTACAAAAAAAAGAATGGTTCTAACTCAAATAGTTTTTGTATAAATAAAGTTCAAAGTCATGTCAAGAGTCGAAATTTCGTTATTAATTTATGCAAAAACTACATGTGCTAGAGCAAACGTTTTCTCGCCCAATATTCCCAGAGCCCTTCACTACATCTCTAGCAATTTTGGAGATGATACCATGATCAGGAGCTTTGCAATCCGCTCACAAAAACAGCTAGAAGAAAAATTCGACCATCTCTAATGATAACATGCAGGAAGAGTGGGCGGTAAAAAAGAACCAATTACCTGATGATTGGTTGTATATTCAGTACCGCTATAGGACCTTTTTTAAGGACCTCCGGTGGAAGGGGGAGAAGGGTTAATCAGTACTGTTCTGATTGTCTGGTCCTTTTTTAAACTACACAGGATGCAGAAATAATTCTGCGCAAATCAACCCAATCAGCTAGCTGATCAACTAGATTTTCAACATTCTAAGTAGAACATTCCAACTGGGTATAAAAGAATCAGAGGGACCAAGAGAAAATTGCACTCTCAAATGGTCCTGGGGAATTGTAAGATATTCTGATTACTGAGAGACCTTCTCAGCTTTAGCAGATCTGCTCTGTTTGCTGGATAGTATTTTTCGCACATACACAGTTGGAATAGTTGCAACACGTTGCAGTGTACAAACACAAAAGATACATAAATGACTATGACACAGATCTATGATTTATGTATAATATATGCACTCCCTAGTTTCATGTTCCCTATAAATATATTTCATTTGTTTGCTGTTTACTATAATAGAAGGTCAATTTCATGTCATCAATTTGGATGCATTTACATTGCTCCTGCATATGGGTGCATAAAATTGACTAGCAATAGGCTGTTCTTCCTTTTCATGTCAAAAACTTAATTTCATGCCTAGAGAGCATGCTTGTGTTAAGCTCGGCACCCTACGCGGCAATATAGAAAAATGTATAAAGTTGTGTAAAAAGGTTAATTTAGGTTATGTGCGATATTAGGCGTATGCCGTGTATCAGGAGCACGGCATATAATGCTGAGCGCGATCTGGTGTCATTTCACTTTTGTGTTCCTCAAGCTCTGCAGGCGCATCTACTCCCGCTAGCATTTTAATATTATATCAAGGGGGGCTCTATAAGAATTAGAAAATATATGACAGTGTTTGTACATGTTGAGGCAAGAAGACATAAATATTACTGATGCAAGAGAAAGAAATCATTCTGATTTAATCAAAAAGCTGTATAACATGCTGCTTACAGTGGTGATTGCTGAGATTTGGATAGGGTGGTACTGGTGAATATTGTGTCATATTGTTTAGGTGCAAAGATGTTTGTGATTATTGTTATACAGTGTTTGCTTACTCTAACTCTTTTTAACATCCACTGCTTCCTTCTATGTCCTTCATACTCACATTGATAGGTGATAAGTAATAGATGGCCACAAATTTTCACTAGTTTATTTGAGTCTTTATTGGCCATGATATTATCACTAAAGTTCCAAGTTACATCGAAATTTCAACTCCAAAAAAGGTTAATTTGACTTTGAACTTAATAACTACATACAAAATACTAATATTTGTAAAATTTTCCCACAACAGCAGTTCTGGCGATGATACATTATGTTTGCAATTAGTCAGCAAAAAAACCAGACCATCTTTTAAAATTAAATCAACGGGGCTCTTTCACCTCTCGCCCCTTGTCTCTCTTGCTCTCTCCTTCCTTTCTTTTTTCTTTCTCTTATTTGTATGTCGAAGGTGGCTTTTTGTTTTACTTGTTTGTTTAACCTTCTGAGCGTTCTCCCCGAATTAACTCGGGCTGAGTTTCATGCATCATGAAACTCAGCCCCAGTTAGCCGGAGGAACGCCCGAGGTCTCGCCGTCTTCTGACGGCGGTCGGGAGCATCGGCGTGTATGCCGATGCTTCCGGGTCCGCCCCCGATCGCGTCACCGGTGACGCGAAGGGGGCGGGGGTAGGCGGCGCCATAGACCTCCATGTAAATGGAGGGGCGTCGCCTTTCTCCAGCATAAGTCTCATAAGGCTTATGTTTAGAACCCTGAGCTGAGCTGGCAATCACAGCGGAGCACATTGTGCTCCGCCGCGATTGCCCGTGGCACGGTTATAAGGGTTAAGGGTTAAGTTGGCACCGTTCGGGCGTGCCTGGCACGTATTGTTCTGAACAGTGCGCACTATGTAAATTCAATGTAGTGGGTTCTGCCTCCAGAGGCCTTGACCTCTTTGCTCTATATTTAAGGAGCCTGTTGAACCTGCTTATGTACACACTTCTTCCGCTTATACATTTTTTTATGCAATTGTTTGAAAACTTTAATAAAAATCTATTGAAATGAATAAATTTAATCAACGGGGCAAGTAAGATCAGTGCTGTGGTAGCTGTTGAAGGACCAAGAATACCATTCTCTAAGATGGTAGGCCCAGTCTTTTCAGGGTGATATTTGCTAGCTTGGAGCATGAGTCAAGTGTTGGCTAGTGATTGCCGTACATCCACGAACAGGTGGATTGGACTGGTGGAAAAGACCAGCATCCACCTGTTTGCAGGCAACTTGAATTGAGTAAAACCAGAAGTTACGTCAGTGATGTCACTTTTGGTATATGGTATGCACAGATTTTTTTACCCAATTTTTTACTAGAGACCCCGGTAGGGTAAAAAAGAATCCTTTCACCGGCCGGATCTGAGAACACTAAATTTCCACTTGCTGTCGAAGGATGCGGGTTGAACAACTGTACTGTTCGCTGGCGAGAATAAAAGCACAAGATGGACAGTTTAGCCAACACTTGAACTTTGTCCAAACCACTAACACAACTGTATTAAGACAACTGTACTGTACACTTGTTTAACTCCGCCTTTTTAGACCCCCAAAATTTGAGATGGTCGAATTTTTTCAACCTGCTGATTTTGTGAGTTGTTTACAAAGCCCCTGAACATGCTACAATCACCAACATTGGTGAAGATGTAGGGAAGGGATGGGAAACATTTGCTAGCAAATGTAGTTTTTGTATAAATGAAGTTCAAATCAAAGTTGAAATTTTAAATTGACTAAATTTATGCAAAATTGATTTGTGTTAGAGCAATACATTCTTTTTTGTACTATACCCTGGACCCTTTTCTACATCTCTAGCAAGTTCGGTGATGGGGCTCAGTGGCTTTGCAATTAACTCACAAAATCAAACTAGTCGAATTTTCAAAAGAAAATTCAACCATTTCTACCCAAAACAAAAATAATAAATATGCAGCAGTTTACAAGTTTTTAGGTTTTCATTACACAGGATGATCTTCCTCTCTGATTCAGCAATCCATTTCATAGCTGTATCAACTTTTTAATGATAACAAAATGTAATATATATATTGGTAGCCACACGCATTTTATACACATTTAGAGAAGCAGCCATGGAGCAGAACATATACAGTATTCCATTTTATGAAACCAACATTGCTCTTCGAGTTGCCTCCCCTAACATGCAGAACTTTTGGGAATTGTTACAGAAAGTGAACATCTAAAAGAGAAGTACCAATACAGAAACGGTAGCTGTCAACAACAACAGGACCCATAAATCACACACCAAGTAGTAAACCCCTAAAACAGAATTACTCCATTTCTATAAATATAAGAAAAAAAGTCTTATACATTATAGAGCTTTTCCATTTGAAACACAAATGCATGTGATAAAGCCCCAAGTGAATAGGGTCAGGGGCATATTAATTTTACAAGCATCAGCTAGAGCAATACATGAAAGAATTGTCGAAATAAGTCCATTCACAAGGGTGTCAATGAGCAATCTGTAACCTCAATCATGTTTTCCATTTAACCCCTTCACTGTTATTAAGTGCCAGCCAGCAATGGCTTTATAATAATGCATTGTAATCTCCGAGCAGAAAATGTGATCGCGGAGATTTGATAGAATATTGCCAGGGAACTGAGTAATATATTTAAGAGTGCCTACAGTGATCTAAGACTTCTAGCTAATGGAACTGATTTTAAATGTGATCTGGCCTCGGTGGAGTACTTATTTGCACATATATTTCATCTTTCTGCTCCGTGTGACCTCGGAGTGAGCTTGACCAAAATTATACTCAATGGGAGTCATTTATGAACACTGAAAAATTTGTTCACGAGATTGGCAAGCTCTCTTTCCTTTCTCTGTGGTTTATAGGAAAGACAGAAAAATTTAAGAGTGCTGGGCACAGGAACCCACTTTGATTCACCTATATTAGAGGAAATTTGACAAACTAATTTTATATGGCACATTCAAAGGAATGTTTCCCCTATGATAAGCCATCCCCATCAAATAAGCCACCCGCCCATTTTTGCCCAAGACGTTAAAATAAGCCACCCCCCACAAATAAGACACCCCTGCCCGAATCTTCCATTCGAGTGGTACAATGGGTAACTGTGTGCCTCCATGTGACTCCATCAGGGCTGACTGCAGTGCAGGAAGGACAAGCAAGCTGCTGATCCCTGATAATGGAGTCTGTTACCCGGACGTACCGGTAGAACCCAAAAGGGGAACAATATTTGGCCCAGAGTGATTAGAAGGGGACAATGATTGGCACAGAGTAATCAGAATTAGACATCACCCTGAAAATAAGACCTAGGGCATATTTTGGCGTTACAAAAATATAAGACAGTGCTTTATCATCGGGGAAACAGGGTAAAATTTAGACATGTGTTTTAATCTACATGGCAAACCTTTCAAACGTTTGGGCTACGTATGCCTACAAGACCTTTCTAAGTCATCTACATGGGCAAAGAATAGGTTTTATATGAGAGGTGGGTGAGTAATTGAAGTAATTTGTAATGCTATATACACATAATATTAAGCAGCCTCATCCCATATCCCATAGAAAAAAAGAAAAATACAGATCAAGTGGTGAGCTAGATCTGTAAGGGGTTGGCTAGTCCCCAGGGTCTTTAAAAAGGCCTCAGGAGTTAAAAGGGTATGCCTACTGTGGTTATAACATTCACTTTATTTGTCATGATTAAAATATGACATCCAGAACTCCAACAACATATTTGGCATTGAACCCGGTTAAAAGATTCACTATATATGGTCACAAAATTGTATCACCATACAGCCACAAAACTGTGCCACCACAGTCCATGAAAAGCTTACAGAGCCTGAACTGGCTGTGCTTAGTCCATTTGCGAAGGTATCCCCTGAGGTGTTTCGCCCCTCTTAGGGCCTCATCAGGGGAGAAGTAAAGGCCAATGGTAGTTCTGGTCTTAGGCAACATAATTTGTTTGTTTTAACATGATAGAAATTAAGGGGTCAGGGCATCCAGTATAAGTTCTAAACATCTCATATTTATAAAATAGTAAGCTCTCCTGAGCTTTAAGAGAGAAAGAACTTGTAAAAAATATACTTTTGAGTAATGCATAAGTGGACAATTGATTTATGAGGAACTTGTCAAACTAAAAGACATAATCTATGAATTATTGTATTTTACATCCATTGTAGATACAGCACAGTCTATATTTATAGCTGAACAGGTGAAAATGTTACCATATCATAAAACATTATGCTTTCTCATAACTCATGCTCAGGTATGATATGCTGTGGGGAAATATTCGAATTCAGGTACTGTAACTCTACTGAATAAGACAAGGGGCCCCAAAAAAACAGAACAGATATGGTCTTCATAGAGTTTGGTCAAAGGGTGCAAGATACAGTAAAACGTCCAAAAAATATGTATATACATATAAAATCTACTAGAGTTATGTATTTATAAGCACAATGAATGTTTAAAAAGCAATACAATTATCCTTCATATAATATTTTAGTATATATTATATACTGTATGTCATATATGTAATATTGTTATTCTGATTGGTATTATTATTCTTCATTTTACTGCCTATGTAGCTAAACAAATCTGCTCTAAACTGTTTCATAAATCCCTCCAGATAATTCATGAGTTAAAACATCTTGTTTTCCCATAGCTGTATTTTCTATGTACGCTCTATATGATGCCTGATATTGCCTCTAGAAGATGATTGTTCCGGACAACACTTCCAGAGTTAATAAAACCAGACATTGCAGGGTTTAGATCATCTTGACAAGTCAATATGTGCATGTGACCTTAGCTCTCCCTGATTTTATCTTGATCTTTTTGTCTTGATTTTCTTTTAGCATCCAGCTTTCCATTCGTCAAGCATTGCATCTGACTGCAATTTAACATTTCATTACGTCGCCATTGACCAAGCTTGTTTTTTGAATAATTTAATCTGTCTTTTTTTTGTTCACAGTAACATGCTAAAGATTTATTTAACAGCCCAGCCACCAAGGGCTGTCTTAGTTAGGTTTATAGCAATGAACAGTTGCACATCACCAGCTTCTGTGCCATGACCAGTCTTTATCGACTGTTCCATCAACTGGATCAGCCATCTCAAACTAGACTTGTGCCTCAATGGTAATTGCAAAGTGTTGCTAGTCCTCTGCGCTGCCTTACTGAATAAACTTCTTCATCCTTTTTTTTTTCATTGAGTTCCAAAACTAGGTTCAGATGGTAAGTTGCAGAGACGCCTATATGAGCTGCAACCATTGGGCAGGATCCACGTGTCATGTCCTACACATAGTTGACCTTAAGAAAGAATGGGGGTGGTCAGGCGTAACTAACAGCTGCTTACCAAAATTGTTCATAGAGATGGGAGGGAGGTGGCTGACGTTGACATCAAAAATTCAAACCTCATATTGAGTTTCAATGGGGTTTCTTGGTAGTCCTTATCTTTACATATATGTTTAGCAACATTAACAATAAAGCAATGAATGAGTACCAAATGGCAAGGATAAATTTTAAGCATCCCTTAACGTCCAGGATGCTACAAATGAATGGGCAGGTGAGTGTAATATCATTGAGTAGAGTATATCCACAATATCTTAGAATTGGAAAAGATTTAAGGCCTTTCCAGTTACAGTCAATTAGGGGGATGTAGAATGCCTATATATTTATAGCATATCTCTAATTGATGTCAGTAAATGAAATAGAGAAAGCCAACATTCAGAAAATGATTATATCAACCCCTGTCTGAGGTACATTGGTACAAGGTACAAATTGGCACTCTATGATGTCTACCAAGCACTGCAAATCTAAGTTTATTACCATATACTGATATCAACTGCAAAATTGCCTTAAATCAGACAATAACACAATAGGGGGCTCAACAATGCTCTGAAGAGCTTATTATTTTAAGTTTAAATAAGACAAATTCGAATTCTATTCTGCCAGAGATCTTAAATGCATCTTTCTCTGGATCACGTATTTTCGTGACAGGCTAAAAGATCGGCCCAAAGTGTAAAATCCTTCACATTTAAAATACAGTATCCATAAATCTCAATGAAACCCTTCACAGACGGCAAGTTTGATTATAATGCTGGACTGCTCGCTGATATGTTATATATTCTCTCATAAATACACATGAAATCAATTGAATGAAATCATTCTGCTCGGGGAAGTTAATAAATAATATTGTACGCAGCAGGATTACCCATAACCAAGATCAATATGTACAGTGTGCTCATGTCTGAGGGCTCATTTCCTAACACATTTAATGTGCAAGCGTCATATGTGATTTACTATAAGCAAATTGAAATTGAAAAAAAAAACACTTTTACAGTTCCAAATGTAAAATAGATTTTTCTGAATGTTTCCCTTCCTTTCAAAACCTTATTGTTGCTGCAGTTGTACCTCATTTCCTAAGAATAATATGTTATTAAAATGCATGCCAACACAAAAATATATTTTTCAATGTCTTTGGTGGGCTTCACTGGATAGAAGTTTCTTAAGTATTTTTTTTTATCTGTCTGACTAAACGATCCTGCCAGTAACATTAATTCCAAGCCCCTCATGTGATGCTAAAGGGTCATTTTACACAAGTCACCCTGCAGCTGCTAACAGTTTTTGAACAGTAAGGGACACGTTAGAGGTACTGCTAATAAAACCCAACATTTTGCACTGAGTTGCTACACCACAAAATTTGTGTTGCAGGGCATTGCGCATTACCGTAAAATCAAAAGTTGGGCAAGTGTGAAAGGTTTACGTTTACCTAGCTTTAGCGCTAACCACACTGCATTGCAGTACTGTACCTGCAGCCACGGTGTGAAATAAGGTAGGCCTATGGCTTTGTATCAAGTCTTTCAGATAAAATGGACAAACCATGGCCAACTGCTCAACTGACAAGTGTTGCTACTGGCTAGATCTCAAAATATATTACTACTTATGGTCTACTATAAGAAAAGAGAAAACAAAGAGGTAATCCATAGAAGATTTGAATAGAAGGTGGGTGTAGAGAGAGAACTAGATGAAGTATCCTCCTGAATATATACAAAACCTTTAAATATTAATTTGTTAGAAAAGATTGGATGTAACTGTAGGGAAAGCAGAAAATCCTTCTGATACAAAGGCTAACTGCATACATTTTCCACTCCACGCTGTGACTTCCTAACTCCTGTGTGGGTACTCGATTAGGCTGAATATTTTCCTCTGCATATGAATTTATCTTTGGTCAGAGCAGATTGTTTTATATATGTAATAAGAAAACATCCCTTTCTAAAAACAAGAAAAATAGAATGAATAAATAATGAAGTCTTGCATGGCCAGAATAATTCAACCAGATATATGCGTGTAATATAAAGTTCACAGCAAGCGGAACGCACAAAGCAATTCAAGGTGATGATTGAAGTTAAATTGAATATTGACACTTTACATTATTTATGGGTGGCCTGGCTGTATGTTAACATTTCACTTGGGAAATGGTCGACATGAGAGGTAGAAAAACATTTGTTCACACAGCTTTTGTTATCATTTATCTAGAAAGCACGGTAGCACAAGGAACAACCCTATTTTCTAAAAATAATGAAGAATTCAAGGTAGACTGCTATAGTGAAAGCTTGCATGCAGTATCTGACAAAAGTGAGCACACCCTTGACATGCTTGTATTAAATAGATGAAATTATAAAAATTTCCATGAAACAACACTGAAGATATGACACAATGTAAAGTAGTCAGTGTACAGCTTGTATAACAGCATAATTTTGATGTCCATTCAACACACAGCAATTCATTTCTAAACCTCAGGCAACATTAGTGAGTACACCTCTAAGTGAAAAATTTCAACATTGTGCCCAATAGTGATGGCCAAACTATGAAGGCATGGATGTTCGCACTCCTTCTAGCCAGTGAGCAGTACGGATGTAGCCGGCGAGAATGAGCTTCCTATTCTTCCTTCGGCAGGATCAAGAGCAGTAAGATTACAAGAGACCGGGTAGAGAACCCAATCTTCCGGATCCGAAAACCAGAAATGACATCAGTGAGGTCACATCCTGCAATCGGAACCAGGAACTATGCGTCAGTGCCTTCACATCCAGTTTTCCTGATTTAAATTCCCCACCAAGAGGTGGGGATTCAAATTCCCCACCTTTTCGCGGGCAGATTCAAATTCCCCACCAAGAGGTGGGGAATTTGAATCTGCTCACGAACAGGCGGACGTCTGTCGAAGTTCGGCTATCACTAGTGCCCAAGGTGTCAATATTTTGTGTGGCCACCATTATTTTTCTGCACTGCCTTAACTCTCTAGGGCATGGAGGTCTGGAATCCTCTGGAATCCTCTTCCACTCCTCTATGATGACACCACAGAGCTGGTGAATGTAAGAGGCCTTGTGCTCCTCCACTTTTAGTTTCAGGATCACCACTGATGTCCACTAGGGTTTAGGTCTGGAGACATGCTTGGCAGTTCAGCACCTTACCCTCGGTTTCTTTAGCAATTCAGTGGTGGTATTGTGTTTTGGGTTATCAAGGTTAACAAGAACACATCTAGGTTTTTGTAATAACTGTATTTAAAAATACACTTAATTTATAAACAATTTAATTGGTGGTCTTTTACCACCTGCAGTTCAAAAACCCTAGGTAGCAAAGAAACTGATTGAGTAGATTGTTTATTCTAGGACTATGAGAACCGTATCAATATAATAAAGGGATGAATACTACACACTGGCTTTTGTTATATATCATCTGCCCAATATATCCAATAAGAATGAATCTCAGTTTTGCTCATACTCAATCATCAACATATCCTAGAGTTTTGTGACTGAATAGTTGGCATTGACAGCAAGGGATATTATTTTCTTTATACATGAACATAAAAGTACATTATGAGGTTTACACAAAGATCTGAAAGACTGTGAAACCTCAGAGGTAAACATATTTATAGAAATATCATTTTTACCATCAGCTCAGAATTCAATACATATAACTGGCGCCGTGCTATGGCGCCGTGCTATGGATAATATTAGCCAGAGTCTTTTGGTGTTTTGAAAGCCATAAAGTGTAATGAGGCTTATAATACAGAGGCTCTGGCTGTACTAAATTTCCTCCAAGTCACTGACCCACTGCAAATCAGCATGGCAGACGTCTATGGCCATATGACCTCGGGACTTTCAATAATGTCACACTGGAACCTAAATTACATTGGAGCAACACAAGTCCGTAGCTCTTATTTAAAGGTAAATCCCAGCCAAAAAGCAATGATTGCGCAAGTGAAAGACATTGAAAAGTGAAAATATTTGTGGCTCCAAGTTATTCTTTATGCACTTCATTATTTTTTGTATATTCTTGGTTGAGTAATGAATAAAAAAAAGAAAAGCAAATACTTTCATTTCTCTACAACTACCTACAGTAAGTAAGTTGGTTAACCTTAATAGAATGTAATTTGCTTTTATCTCTTTTCAGCGTTTGCGGCTACCCTAAGCATTTATTAAGCTTTTAAATGTTCTGAGGAAAATGTTAACTTAAATTCAATTAAATCTCAATAAAACTTTGATTTGGAAATCCAGTCTAATTCCCCTTTTTCTGCTGTGAATTCCTCAGAAGAATTTAAATGCCAAATTTTGGAAACTAATTCCAAAAGGTAATGAAGCTCTGAACATCGGGTTATAGGTACGATTATTAACAATCCTCTGTGGCGACTAATGAAGGAATGTTGTTTTAGCGTGTTGAAGTTTCTTTAATAGGGTATAAAAGAAAGTTTGATAATCTTTAAAGGGTTATTGAATCCTAAACAAAAACAATTTTTTATAAATTTATTGGCTATTTGAGAAATCTTGTGAATATTGTGCAAATTTTGTGAATATAATTGCGATATAATTGTGATGCATTATGCATTTTGATTAGATATATATTAGATATTTTCCTAATTCATGGCCATACACTTGAATTGTGCATATTCACTTATACCGAATTGAATATTAGTAGAATTATTCATGAAATATTGCGAATTTGAATATTGCCTATGCCGCTCATCACTATTGGGGAAAACACAGAAGTGATTTTAATTCTTTTGCTGTGCCCATCCATTTTGTGCATTGGTTGCACACAGTGTGTGGGCACTTGGGAGCCAGTTGTCAGATGTTGGCCACCACCCCTATGTTATTCTAATAGACAACCACCCAAATACTAACGGAGGAACACTAATGGCACATTCCCCAGTCAGAGTGGAAACTCTATGTTTCCAATTAACAGGGTGAATTAGCCTTAAGACAACAAGGACAGAATAGAAAATCTAATCATTGGGAACAGCAACAAAACCCCAATAGACGTTCATACTTTTTCTCCTTCACCCAAAAGAGAACAAGTTTTGGTTTATTATGTCTCTACTATCTCTTGTAGCAGCATATTAAACTCAGTAGTGATGAGCAGCATAGGCAATATTTGAATTTGTGACATTTCTCAAATTATTCTCCCAACATTTTGCCGCTGACCGATGTGCGTGCGTGCTCGCAGGTGTCTGCAAAATCGGCTGTGGATCGCGGTTGTCCACATGGAGTGTCAGATCCCTGTCGCCCACAAAGGTCGGTAGGCCAGAGAATAGACATGTCTGTAAATCTCTGCCCGATGCCATTAGTTTGAATGGGGACTGGCGTCCCTGTTCAAACTAACAGCCGGCACACAAAGGGTGACCACCAATACTGTGAGCGATGGAGTCCAGTGTGATGACGCCATCACGTTGCACTACACAGCTCATCTATCGGCCGCCCACTCGCTGCGTAGTAAAATGAAGTAATGCAAATATTACATGCGCAATGCATGGTACTTTCTCCAGAATCTCAAATATTCGAGATTATGAAGATATAGCACTATATTCAAGATCTTCGTGAAGTGCCTATATTCACAATAACAATTGGCTATTCGAATATTCATGCTCAACACTATTGCTCAATGCTAAAAACACAAATGATGGGGCTCAAACCTGCTGTGAACATGCGTAAAGGTTAATATTATTTCCATTTCTTTGATACGCCATGTTCCTTAATGTTTTTGAGGCACATTTTCTAAACAGGTCATGTCACATGACTTATATCACTATTTACAATATATGAGAAACTACATTAACTAAAAACAATCATGACAGACAAGCAACCGCCTACAACTATAAATTTATAAAATAATCCCTTATAATTCTCTCCTCATTTCTGCCATAAACATCAACACCACCAACGTAGTCAGAAGATCCGTGTTTTTAAACAGAAGCAGCGACGGTACATTGTGTCCTGTTGAGATCATTACAGATGAGCTGCTCGTATATTTTATTCAAATACCTTGTCTGAGCAATCTGCTGCTTCCATTGCATCAGAAAGTTTATCAACACTACAATACACAATAACAATATACAGCACCCTGGCAATTAAATGGCTGGAAAAGGTAAACACGTAAGATAAATATAGATGAACAATAATATGTGTATGATTCTACTTTCAGATTTGTATGCATTATAAAAATAACTGTATGCTTATCCTTTACACTAACATCATAGAAATAATCTTTTTTATTATATATTTTATATGATATATTAACGTTAAATGTTATATATTTAAAAACTATTTTTATATATTTTTTAATTTATAGGAAATCTAGAGGTTAAGCCCCCCATACACCTTTAGATCGTCCCCTACAATTTCTTTTAGATCTACCAGCTATGTAGTATAGTGGCCTCCCTGATTAAATACACAGTGATTGGAAGGATTAGAAATCTCCTCATATTACATAGTTTTGGTAGAACAAAAGTTGGAAAAATTGTAAGGTGTATGGGGGCCTTTAGAAAGACAATGAATATGCTTCAATATTTAAGTCTGATGGGTTGGTATGGATATGAAATGGTATAATTCATGGTCTCCACAGAAGAAGTCAAGTATTTAGACTTTTTCAACTGAATGACGGCCCAGACATAATGATCTTAAATAATCTAACTCTTCTCTATTACAGTGAAACAAAGTTTTATTGACCTTATTACAAGTCCTGCGACAAAAGTCCCTGTGCACCCAACTCACTCTGTCCGATGTGCCAATAAACAGTGGCACAGGACTGTCTGCAGAGCTTTGTCAAGGTCACTGTCAAATTCACTTAATGCTCAAGTCAGGAAAGTGAAGGCAAGGTTTCAATATTTATCGAAGCTTCATAATTAGGAATGAGCTGACACTCTTTTTTCCCCAGCATAAGCGCGTGTTGTCTTTAGGTTCACTTTCAAATATGTCCTTGTAACCACAATTCCTTTTATTTACAGAGAAACATCAGATTAGTGGATACAGATCAATTAAAGGTAAATAAGTAAATTGTGTATCTAATAAACTAACCTTTATGTTAAGTTAGTTTATTAGATACACAATTTACTTATTAACCTATTCGAGCCTATGGGCATGACAAATACAATACATGTCATTGATTTTCAATGGAACATTATGTGCCCCACATTGTTATTTACAGGCATGTTATGGTCCATTATTGGCAATGGGCAGCGACTGGGTCATAACAACATTTTGATGCAGTTTTGATGGGTGGAATGGTGAGCGGTTAGCTCTTTGGCCATTCAGCACTAGAGTTATGGGTTAGATTCCTGGCCTGGGCACTATCTTCAAGGAGTTTGCATATTCTCTGTGTCTGTGTGGGTTTCCTCGGAGTATTCTGGTTTCCTCCCACACTCTGAATACATGCTGGTAGGTAATGGCTACTGCTCCAAAAAATATCTGTTATGTTATATATATGACTATGGTAGGGACATTTGATTATGAGCTCCCCTGAGAAACAGTTAGTGATATGACTATATATACTCTGTAAAGCGCAGCATAAAAGGCACTATATAAATACAAGATAAACACAAGGCCTAAAGGAAACCTTTAAGCTGAACCTGCATCTACGCAAGGGGTGCCCAACAGGTTGATCACAACCTACTGGTAGGTCACAAAGGCAACACTGAGCCTTGCCTTTTTCCCCCCTCCTTGTTATACAAGGCCAAATGGTCAGCATTGTCTTGCGCTATATATGTTTATGCTGTTATACAAGGTGAGAAATTTATATTTTGAATATATAGTATACTCAGCACACTTATAAATAAAAAAATGTTTACTGTTTTGTTTTTCAGTTTATGTGTTTTTCTCTGTGTGTCTTTGTTCTTCAATATGTTTTTGTCTGTAAGTATATAAGCATGAATGATTTATACTGCCACCTAGTGTTGGAAATAATTCATGGCTCTAAGAGTCACTTGTAACACTAGGTGGCGGTATAAGTCATTTACACTCAATCAATACTTACAAACAAGAAAAAACATACAAAACAAAGAAAATACAGAAAACAAATGAGAAGGAGAAATAACCCGGTGGTGTAAGAATAGTTCACATGGTTGGTTGGATACAACCATGCTGCATTTGCTGTGTAGTGGTCCTCAGGCATAACATGGGGTAGGGTTGGTGCATAACTGAAACAAATATTTTACCACACAATGTGTGCAACTGCTTCCCAGCGCAGGTACATGGGGTTAGGCCTATACTTCTATTCGCTTATATTTGAATATAAACATTATCTCTAATTTTGTTTCTTTTCCTTATGTTTAGTGGTCAATGGGTGACTTGTGCTCTTTATCATAAACATTCTTCCCTTGGTTCAGCTCATTACAGGTCTGAGATCCCTCAGAGACTTAAATTACTTAATTGCAGCTAGGATTTTATCCCTTTCCAACTTTAAAGAGCATTAAAAGCAAATTAGTACTTAGTACTAGTATATGGAACAGATCTCCTATCCTGTTAAAGCTTTGATTAATTAAAATGTATGTTATAATGTTGTTGTTCTGGCAACTGTTTGAAAACAATGGAAATGCTGGAATAACATGGAAACTGTAAGAATTCATTATACACACCCTGACTACTCTTAGCAGCTACTTTGCACATGTTTTGTTTGTTGTTCCAATTAATCAGAATTACACGGTGCCCAATTGTAGCCTACAAAGAAGAGGAGGTGTTGCCTCTTCCCACAATGTGATATAAACAAGACAATACCAAGGCTAAACTTTGGGTATCATGACACATACTACAACAACTAAAACACTGCAAAACTTGTGTAAAAAGATGGTGTCAGGCTAAAAAAGAAGGAATTTCTACATATTGTGTTTTTCCCTTTCATACATCCAATGTATTTTAGCCTTAGTAATTTCTAGCCACGGGCAATATGCACCAAGCATTACAAACTAAAGCATAGATCTGAAAATTATGCAAATTGCATCCTTTCATGTCAGCGTAAGTTTGCATCAAAATGTCAAGTTTCTTGGTGCCAATTTCTATTCCACCGGTTCCGACATGTACTTCGGTCGCGGTAATAGAGACCTCGTTGCTTGTAAAGTCAAACATTTACAGGCTCATTCAGGATAAAAACTAAGGACACTCAACAAAATACGATTGCTACCACAGTCAAATGAGGCACAACATATTTGCATCTGTATCACAGGCAGTTATCTTTCTTTTAAATCCATTCAAACATGCACACCTGCTCGCTGAATATATGTCGAGCGAAATAAACTAGATCGGGAAATGTCAGTGGAAAATACAGTTTCCTTTTATCGGTTAGGTTGCTGAATCACAATTTTATAAATGCTCAAATCGTAGTTGAAACTTGCATAACACAAGCTTTGACAGTCCTACCCAACCTCCTGGCATGATTGGTGGCTATGTTTTAATGCTTTGGGAATGAGTAGGGGCCCCTGTATTAATTCCATTTTTATATGAATAATTTGTTTAATCATAATATATAAATATTTTTTATTTTTTGCCTTTGGAAAGGGTTTACAATCGATCCCATGGTGATGTAGTATACTAGATCGGTGTAAAGCCGGCCATAGACGTCCTGATCTATGGCCGACTTTTAGCAGACTCTTCACAGCGTGGTGACGTCACCACGCTGTGAGGAGTTGGCTACAGAGAGGACAGGAATCCCATGTGTTCCACTAACACACGCGATTCCTTTCAGACTGTAGCCAATTAACTCGGAGGGGGAGGAGACTCCCCCACCAAGTTACCAGCCTGCAGCACAGTTGGGCAGAAAAAGAACCAGCAGGACGGATCCGTGTGCGATCCGACCTGCCGGCTTTTTTTCTACGAAACTCAAGGTGGGCTCCCTCATAGTTGTGGCCGATCAACCTTTATGTGCTTGGCGGGAGCACGCCGGTTGGTCGACTGCAACTATGGCCGGGAATCGGCCTGTCTATGGGGGGCTTTAGACTCACAGTAAATGATGCAATTGAACAAGCCCATCAAATCTAAGATAGAATTAGCTAGAAGTTCTGAATGTATGGCTAGCTTTAGCCCTGGATTGTATCTTGTGCTGGTTTACATTAAAGGGAGAACATAGTGATCTTTGCTGGGGTAACAATGTCTTAGGGTTCCCATAAACCTTTAGGTTTCTCTGTCAGATTTTCTTTAGATCTCCTTTTTTTAACCAAAACCATGTAACATGAGGGACTTTCTAAACCATCAAGTCTACCTGTGTTCAATTGCAGAGGACCCAGCACTACATAGTTGTTGGTAGATCTAAAGTATATCTGACAGAGAAATCTAAAGGTGTATGGCCAGTTTTATGCTTTTTTCTATTATCAATCACCGTGGCCAACACACACTTGAGGCCATCTAGGACCATGTCGCTGTCTTCAGTCAGTGCTTACTACATCAAGTAACTCATTCTTTTATGTAGAGGGCTACCCTATGTTTTGTATCCACAGACATTGGATCAGGTGAAAATATCTTGACTATGGTATGTTCCTAGTCATGTCCTTGGAAATCAACCCTTTTAAATGATGCATCAATCAAAAATCACCAGCCAATGGGAGTAACCCTTGCGGGTCACAGTAAAAACTGTTGTTTTGTAAACATCTGTAAGCACACCATTGTCTAGTAAAGTGGTCTAAGAACAGCCATTTCCAATGTAAATTAGAGCAATGTATATACTACATTTCAATCTGAAATAACTTTAATGTTGTAATTAAATCTATTGCATATTCTAATAAAACTATAAACTAGTGCATGACCAGCATTACATGTCCATCATAAAATGAACTTTGGGCTGCCTTAGCATTGAGATTTTCTGAGCTGAATTAAGCAGAACGAAGAAGGCGTGGTCAGGCTATTCACTGGGAGTATTTTCACACATTCCCCCCATACGTAACTGATGGCTCAATGGTTATTATGCTGTAAGTACACATAATCTTTCCAAGCAAAGTCCATTTGAGGTCTCAGGTAAGATGTTCCTTAATGGGCACCAGCTCATTTATTTGCAGTTCAGGGATACAAAACAGCCCCATCCGGCGGAAAAGCAATATTGTAATTCTAAAATAATGAGATCACTAGGATAAAGCAGTACAGCATATCATAAATCTGTGTCATGACTTTTCCAATGCTAGACAAAACAGAGATTGTTTTGTTCAGCCAATATTTACACTGCAGCGCTCGGAGCAGTGTTTACTCGCTGTTTTGTCATGTACTTTAATTGCTTTCATCGCTTTAGGATAAGTTACATTTTTAATCAGATAAATGAAAGAAGAAAGCCTTTTTTTTCTTTGTGCTTGCAGTAAAACATAATTGATTTCAAGGAATTGGGAATACTTCTATCAAATGCAACTTTCTATGTGGTCCCAGCATTCTTCTAGTTGTTTATAGAGAAGGATGTTCGTATTTTGCCTCAACGCTCTGAAGAAAGAACACACAAAGCCATATACAATAAAGAACAATAAAAAACAGAGTGGAGTCATGGCGTAGCGTAACCCAAAGCAGCCAATGAGATTTCACAGTGCCGTGTTCGAGTCAATAGAAAGAGAATTTGATATGGTTGCTTTGTGCTGCAATATTGCCTCCTGAATACATCCTATTAAGGGGTATACTGCTGATGACTAGACTAGAGCTTCAGTATTCTTTACTGTGAAGCAATGGTTAAAGCAGACCTACCACCAGAAAATGATCATTACATATATGGCACTAGAAGTGCATAAAAAAAAAAAAAAACAATATCTGTATGGAGTAAATAACGAAGATCCCCTGCAGTCCTCCCTCTCTTCCTAGTCCTGATTATGTATAGACGAGGCGAGACGTGATGAGAGCGACGTCGGGTAATTCTGTCATCTCAGCTTGTGATCGAAAGTAAATTGAGGAAAATTCCCATAGAAAACCATTGAACGCCCCCAGTGGCCTCCCGCGATATTGCACCTGGAGTTCGGATGCCTAGCGAATAAATGTGGAATCACTCATACAATTCTATGGGATAGCAGGTAAGTATACTATTTTAGGATCGTGGAGTCCTAAGCCATCATCGTACCAGCTCAGAGGTAAGTCATACTTTATTAACTTACTTACATACTTAATTTTACATATGTAATTTATACATATTGAGTGTACATCCGCTTTAAGGGGGATTGATCAACTTTTATTAATTTATAACATAACATTCATTATGTGACCTGGGATGTAAAAGGAGATCAACAGTCATATTGTGAGATCGCCTTAACATCTGGTTTCCTAATCAAGATCTATACCTGTGACCTTAGGCTAGTTGGCTAGGGAACATGCCATCCATGTACATGACTGAAATGAAGAACCTGCATAAGAGGAGGCCATAACCATGCATTTGAGGTGAGGTAAGTAGGACAGGTTGAATGGAATGGAAAACAACTAGACATATCACAAACAGACCCACATCTCGTTGTGTGATGAAGAATACGTCTTTTTGTTGTCTTTGCTATCTGCATTTTCCTATTATTTCACATTGCCTGTCAAACATTAAAACCCTAAGCTCTATCCAAAACAAAAATTAAACTTTGCTTTCACTTTCCAAATTATAATACTGTACTGGGGATTTTCCAAGCAACATAGAACATGAAACGAAAAGTAAATTGAGCTTTTCCTGCTCTCATTATACTAAATCAGCAGTTTTGTTGGGCCTCACATTGTCCTATTGGGCCTCCCTCTGTCCTTTTGTTCCCCTTTATGGCCTGTTGACCCTCCAGCTGTCCTGATGACCTTCATAGTAGTCATATGGACTGCTATGGTTCCATATATATATATATATATATATCCTATATACAGCTTCTACATCAATGAGCATTTGAAAGTATCTTATTACAAAATGTTTGCACACAAGCATAAAATGAACTATAGAAATAAAATATCTAAAAAAAATAGTTCATATTTATTTCATAATGCACTTTTATTGTCCTAAATACACAGTTGAAGAAACTATAGGAACAGTATAAAGAATGAGTTTGCAACTCCCAACCTCCCAACAATGCAATTATGGTGAAGTCCCTGATCTCAGGTTTATTTTTTACTGAGAGATATCATCCCGTCATTCTCTGTGAATCCCTGGGCAGAAAGGGATAAGCACTGAATAGGTACTGTATCACACCTGATTACCCTCTCCACATCGCCATTCTCTCTGTCTGTAGGATTCTGAAGGACAAATTGTGCATGCAACCAAGACACTAATAGCGCATCGCAAAAGAAAATATATACGCTGAGCAGAAGCAAGTTGAAAATAGCAAGGAGCATGATAGGACACATGTGTACAAGCTGACAATTTGCAGGGAACACCTTCTATTGCTTCTAGTAACAAAAGACACAGCTGCAGGGAGCCAATTAGGTTTGTCGGCAGTCCAAATGTTTGTGACTGAAAGCAGCCTCCCGTTAATGTCTCGGAGGGTCGCTAGTAATAATCCTGCCTTGTAGCTTGCTGTCCGAATACCAGCCTCTCATCAGACGGTAGTGAAGATTAATATGGGATTTGCAGAGGCAAAACAGCACCTTTGCTGAAGGAGACTTCTCGAGGTTATGAATAGGAAAGAAAAATAACACCGCACATTGTAAACCGAATATTATAAACTCAACTAGAGAGGTAATAACTCATCAGCCACTAGACTGCCAACTGATGGCTTAATATGTCTTCCTCAGCATATCAGAGTTATACAATGACCTAAAATGGTAGAGTCTGACAATCACTTTATACATATTAGGTTCCAGTAATTTATATTGAATATACACAGTTTACTAAAGATAGTAAGCTAATTTTACAGTTCAGTCTAGATTGTTGAGAAATCCAGGGTTGAATCCTTCCCTTCTGATGTCTCTCAACAACATATTTCTCTCCGTGGCTCCCCTGTCTGAAGTACATTTTATATATCCCTATAGGGCAGTGGTTCACAAATTGGGGGCACGAATGTATTCAAGGGGGTTGCTTGCCCTCATTCCTAACCTGTATTAGAATGGGGAGGGAGGGTGGGGCTCGATATGTCGACATGTCCCTAATTAGAAAAGTAACTCCAAAAACTACCTTCTGTTCCCTCATGGGACTTTGGTTGGAGTAGTGACCCAATTAATGACTATGAGGTGTATTATGAATAAAGTGGGGGTAAGGCCGGGGTACTCCTGATAGACTCCGGCTGGAGACTGCTGTTCACCTGTTGAGACGCCCACACCGCCCCTGATGTCACTCTAAGATCCTCATGGGCAACGCCCCTTCAAATTGTGAGGAGGCTGATTTTAACAGTTAAAGACCCAGACAATCTAAGGTGTATATGGCCTGAAGAAGCCGCATTCGGTGAAACATGTAGCCTTCGATGCACCTTACTTCTTAATATCTCTACAGTTTGTGTCTGTTGGTTGTAGCCACTATACCCCATGTGTGTTACGGGTTAGTGGACTACCTGTGTGTTATAAATACTTTTTGATGTGACTATTATCGATGTTAATTACGTACTGTGACAGTGGTCACTAATAAAGCTACCATTTTACCTTACCCCCACTTTATTCATAATACACCTCATAGTCATTAATTGGGTCACTACTCCAACCAAAGTCCCATGAGGGAACAGAAGGTAGTTTTTGGAGTTAGTATTTAAGGGATGGGAATAGTGACCATACATATCCTCCAATCCTACATCCTGATCTGTGGCTAATTAGAAAAGTGGGTCCCTGCAAGGAAAGTTTGGGAACCACTGCTATACCGTGACATATTAAACAGCTCCTATGCTGAGGTCTGGAGCAGTCTTGTTGTGATAGTGGAAAATGGAAAATTAAAACCCTAAAAACACAAAAGAATATAAGAACTGCAGTGCTCAAACATAAAAGAAATGTAAAAACTGCCATTGATGACTAAATGATAACTATACCTGAACAGTAGTAGAATAATGTACAACTTAAATCAGTTATATTCTGATTTGACATAAAAATATCTCATAGGTGATACCCCTACTTCAGCTTTTACCTTCCCTGCCCAAAACATATCACTTCTGCACTTCTGGAAATTATAAAATGTATGTTATTACTCAGACTGCAAGGACAAACATTCATTATCAGTGAAGGAATTCTTTAGAAGTAGATATCTTGTTATTCCGTGTATGACATTGTTGCATATAAGCCCAAAAACTTCTCTTTATTCCATTTACTGTTGGACGGCAATTGATTTCTCTTAAGTCATTAATTACCTAAAGTCCAGGCTTTTGAAAAGAAAAATCCCATCTTAATTTTAGGCCTACACAAGCCAAATGTAACGGGTCAAGCTGACCTTTTGCCGCATCTTATTTACTATGATGGATGAAGACAAAAGCCCCTTCAGCACTCAATTACTTGCTAGTTAAACACCTGAATTAAATACTGCACTTGAGAAATGAAAACATCTTCGTTGCATAATTTGTACAAATTATGCAGAAGCCAACAGGCACTTATAATGTATTTTTGATAAGCTGGTCTTTACATAAGAAATATAATCAAAGTTGCTTAAGGTGGTGGTTTGACTGTGTGTGCTTTGTATGAAAGATCATCTGTTACTAAAGAACAGATTTTAATACTTGTATATTACCAGTATTGTAATTGTAGGGGAATGAGCTATGCTACAGGGAGGACTTGCTTTTATATTAATACTCTTTAAAGATGATGAAGTTATATATAAAATCTGATAAAATAGGTGATACCCAAAATAAATCTAAACCCAATCCAGAAGGAATTAAATTAAGTGGCCAAAATTCTGCTTTTGTCAATTCTGGGTAGTTCCCAATGCTCTAAATATATTACGTTTGCATTAATCAAGCAGTTTTTAGTTAGTTATCATTTTTATATTCCTGTTTTGAATTAGTATTAGTATATTAGTATTAGAATTAAATTATCTGCTCTTTTTTCTGTAGCAATCCGGACATGACCAGCTGTAAATCTCCACATGTATGTGAAATGTATCCTATCCCATATTATGAATACATAAAGGTGTCTTTTGAATGCTTTTAAAATCTTGCCTCATTGGGTTGTGGCTCAACAGTGGCTCTAAGGCCATGATAAAAATGATATAGCATACATGCCATATCTAACATTAATACATCTGGTTTTTACCTTCAGGAAAAAGAAGTCTTAGATGGACATGTAGGTTTATAAGGTGATTAAACTCTACACCCTAAGCAAAAAAAAGAGAAAATTGGAGTGGCAACATCCATGAAAGCTGCCACTCCAGCATGGCAGGTCCCTCAATGAGCATGCCTTGTCCGTGTTGGTGCTTTCAAGGGATCTAGTCTGCAGGAGCCTAATGACCCTAATTCTTTATGGGATTTGTAATCCTGTACCTCTACCTGTACATAATTTTAGTGGCACCTTAGTCTATACTAACAACAGTGAACATGCTGACAGGATCAGCTGAAAAAAACAATATAATGGATATGAAATATAAAAACTATGATTTCAATATTAGATACCTACTTCATCATGCATGCCATTTTAATCTGTTGGCCTAATAATTTCCTTTCAATAATTTAAAAACAAATGCATACCATTGGGAGATATGAAGAAAAAACATGAATAATAGATGGTGGATGGTATAATATAGATACATTTAGGGGGCTAAATTGGAAGGCATTATAGCTAGAGTTGTGAAGACCACTGTTGTTTCTTCTGGCTAGCCTAACCCTGACAGGGTCTAAGAGGATACATAAACAGAAAAGAAAGGGCAGACAATATTTCTCTCATTATAAGGACAGAATACTGTCATGGTTTGGAACTAACAAACTGTACACTCTCTAGAAACAGCAGCAGTACATAACATCCCCTACCTTACTCCCTAGTCATCATCTTAATTATGTTTTCCTAAAGTGCCAGTGAAAAGACTGGTAATGAATAGACTGAAAGAAAAAAATAAATAAAACCGTCTATTTTAATCCATACATTCATTATTAACGTGGAAAAATGAGTTTGAACGTGAAAAATACCGGCTCAAATAGAGAAGGAAGGGAATTAAGCATTCACTTGTGTTTGCTCTCTGAATCCCTTAATTGTACTACCATATTTTTCTACTGTAATTACATGCACCGTGTGTTACATGCAAATGCCATAAAGGAGAAATTTATGCACATTACACAGCACTCCCCTGTGCAGCAATTAGGCTAAAGGCTTAGTAAATATAGAACTTGAAACAGTGCTAGTTAAAATGTAAACATATATCCATTATTTTATGAACATGGGTCACGTCTACAAGGGCTTTCAATATACAGTACATTGTTAAAAAAAAGTTATGTACCGTGTTTACCCGAAAATAAGACAGTGTCTTATATATATTTTTTTTAATTTTTAAATCTAAAGTTGGCCAGTGTGAAAAGGAGTAAGTAGACCTCCATGTTAACTTGTCTGCCACTGATTTGATCTTTAAAAACTGAATAAAGACATCTTAATGCAAGCAACAACCCTTTACAGAAAAAAAATGTAGGGACAACCAATATGTTTTTAGGTTCCTTTAATATAGCTCCTTTGCCATGTCTAAGAGCACCATGCAGAGAACTTTCACTTAGCTTAGTGAATCTTGCTGAAGTCAGCAGAATTACCTTTCCTAAGGGAAAACTTCCCTTTCAATGTTAAAGTTTTTTGAAAAGTGAACAAGCTTTCATCTTTTACTACATCAGCCCCTTCATCAAAAGATTTGACAATATCCAGCTTTTTCTGTCTTTGTTTCCCTACTTGAAGTGTCGGACAATCACCATAGTAGAGACAAAGAAGACAATAATATCCCCAATGGCAGGGTCATTGCAACCAAATCTGATACCAATATTTCAAGTATGGTATAGTGGGTTAAGTCATCATTATTATCTTTATTTTGCTAGTGATCTTAAAGGCAAGTCAAAAAGAAACTGCTATGAATCACCTATATTAATACTATTCATCACCAACGAACCATATCTACAGCCAATATTGGGCCATTTGGGTGTCTAAAATGTGTACTGTCCCATCCCATCTGTATATTTGGAATGATTTCATAGGGATTATGATTTACAGGTACCAGAGGGTCATGTTAAGATCTCTTTTAATGGTCCTGTTAACCTGTGTGTGGTATGTAGTACTTCATTCAGTATAATATATGAAGCAAATATTTAGTTTATTGCTATAAGGGGTCAGTTGGGAAAATGTATATTTTTCTATAGATTGGTTGTTTTTCTTTATCTTCAAATATAAATCAAAGTTATTACTTTAGGACAGAATTTTGTAGCTTCGGGCAGAAATGGATGGGACATTGGCGGGAAAGTGTTTTACGTGCATACGAGGGAATTGGAGACATAATATAGATGCAGTAAAACTGGGACTTTGCAGCAAACCGGTATTATATGCACATACTTCAGATGTGTCACATATAGGCAGAATAAAATACATAAAACACTACTACTTGTCTCGAGGAAATAGAGCTGCTTTGTCATTTGGTGCCTTAGGGCACCACATTCAAGTGATTTATTTGACTGAAAGATAGTTATTTAGTCAATATACATATTTAGGGTTTAGTTTTGAATTGATGGACTCACAAAGGTCACATGAGAAACAGTGGTTTCTGAGCTTTCTGACCCATTTTTATTCAACATATTCCAAGAGGTTTTCCTATTGCTTAAGTATTTCCAGCAAACAAATAAAAGAAAATCTTTCAGCCTCTAGGCTGGCTAGCTTATTATGGCTGGGTATTGGTATCTCCAGCAGGAACTTGTGAACACACTCTATTTAAAAAGAAATTCTCAGCTTCAGAAGAAGAAAAGGTTTCAAAGAATTTACAGCTCTAGGTGAGCTTGGAGCTACAACACTGGCTATATGAAGTCATTTGATTATGCTTTGGTTGGGAAGAACATTAAAAAAGAAGTTAAGACAGCCATAGACGTCTCGATCCATGGTCGGCTTGTAGCAGACTCATTACAGCGTGCTGACGTCACCACACTGTGATGAGTCGGCTACAGAACTGACGGGAATCTTGTGTGCTCCACTAACACAAGAACTCCCGGCAGATTGTAGCCAACTACTTTGGAGGGGGAGCCGCCCACCATGCCTTTGGCACTAATGCGCACGCCAGTCGACAACACACAACTACTGCCGGGAATCGGCACATCTATGGCCGGCTTTAGTTTGACAGCTAATGTTATACAATAGTGTTCCTTTAACCTCCCTAGCGCACCGCCTGTACCGCACCGTTTTTAACAGTGTGGTACAGGCAATGGCAGCAGTGTACGAGGTACACTGCCTGCCATTTCCTCCCTCCCCTCTCCACACAGCCAGTGTCATTCATGACACTGGCTGGGAGGGCTGGAAAGCAGAGGCCCCTCCATTAACATGGAGGTCTATGGCACTGCTCACCCTCGCCCCCTTCCGCGTCACCGCTGCGGCTGGAAGCAGCATCGCCGTAGCTTCACGGGGATATGCGGCTTTCATGGGAGCCCAGCTCATCCAGAGTTTGTTCTTCACACAAACTCTGGACGAGATGGGCTCGTCATGAACACTAAGGAGGTTAAATGTAAAAATGAAAAAAAAATCAGAAGGGTAAAGCTGGGCATAGACAGACCGATTCCTGCCCGACCCGACCACTGATCGGATGCTGTGCGCGTCCCCGCATCCGATTGGGATCGGGACGTCAGGGAATCGGGTGGGCCAACTGGCCATATTGACCTTCAATCTTCCATCATGTCGGATCGCACAGTGATCTGACATGATGGATAATTAAGTTTGGATCCCATTAGTTCGGATGGGGACGGCAGTGCATGGGCAAAGGGTATTTATTGCAGTGAACTTGGAGTTTAGCTTAAATACTTTCCTGTTCTATCCATAACCAAATAAGAGTTGTAGCTGTAGAAAGACTTGCTTACTTATTAAAGTAGGAAAACACTGCCTTACATCAAATGCTGTATACGTAAGCAAGTGCCTTGTTTTATACTCCTGCCATCCATTTCAGCAAATGTAGATCAGAAAGGCTTTCACTTTGCTGCCTGCGAGCGCTACAGATATTGTGCTCCGAAAAGCTATTTTATTTGCCCTTAATATTACCTTAAGTGCCATGTGCCCATTATTAATGTGAGAGCATGAGGCAGCATAGCAATAGAAAGAGCATTAACCAAGGGTTACACTATCTCTAGCCTCTCCGATGTCGATTGTATCCAAACATAATTACCTTCTCATAATACAGACAATAATTTTGAGAATAAAATAAATCCAGCAAGATTGCAGCTCCTGCTTAGTCTATGCAATTATTAAGCTCTGCAGTTCTCAGGGGTTAATCTGTGCTTAATTCATTATTAAAGTATATTTGACTACATTATTAATATTAGCCCTATCAATAATTCAGAGACGATAGGCAAGTGTGATTTGTTAATCATGAATGGGCTCGTACAAGGTAGGTTTATTCAAGAGAATAAAAGCTTGTCAGGGGTTTTATATATTTTCCTAAGAGTCCCTTGTAGAACAAACATTGGGAAATGTTTATCAGTCAAGTCATCAAGAAAAAGAGTGTCTGTGATCTTTGTAGCAGCCAATTCCATTCTCTCTTTCATATGTAATAGAAAAGTTCCAGCTAGAATGAAAAGTTGATGCATATTTGCTCAAGGATCGATTATATCTCTCACGGATCTGATGAGTCTGATCAGTGGGTTCAGGTTTCTGTAGTGTGCATGTTACTGATGTAATAAATATCCCTAGTAGTGTCCACAGCTTTAAGACTGGATTTACAAAGAAATAAAGAAAGAATGGGATTGTTTGACACTGCTAAATGAATCAAAATATATAAATATATATGTATATATATTTATATGAAAAATACAAACACAAAGCAAGTATACAACTTGGTTTCAAAGGGGATGGCTGGTCCTTAGGGACTTTACTAGCCCTTACTAGTAAAACAGAGATGAGTTCTGTGATACAAAATACACACTTTATTTCATATAGTTAAAATGTAATCCACCCAGGGACATTGGACCATAACATCCGAATAATCTAAAAGCAGCTGCGGGACCAACCCGGGTACTATTTCAACTGAACAGAGCCACAGAAGATTATGTGTCACACCCATCACCAGGTATCCCCCAACTTGTTTCACCCATTCTTGGGCCTTATCAGGGTGGAGAGAAAAAAAGGAAGATGATAACCAGGGTATAATATCCTGCAAAAGAACACACACTGTGTATATTTAACAACCTTTCTTCTGCATCTCTAAGCCTATTTAGCTAATTTTGTGAAAATGTAAGCAATTGTGATGGTGTGCAAATCAACAGGAACATATTAAAAAGGGGGCAGGAATATGGTCTGCGCTTGTGAAGTTAATTTTGGCACATTGCTATATATTTCTGGAAGCTATAGGGACATTGGACAATAACATCCAAATAATCTAAAATCAGCTGTGGGACTAACCCGGGCACCACTTCAAATGAACAGGAAACCAGCAAATACAACCTAGAACAACATCATTTTAAGCATGTACATCTACCATTAACTGCCAAGCTTGTCCTAGAATTTGCCCTCAAAACTTGCCCATGTCTCACTGTAGGTAGTGTACTCTCTTAAGGTGGCCATATACGGTTCGATATTTCTGTTGATCATACTGAAATCGCTTGTCGCACACCTGGTATGATAAAGCAGTGATTGGTTATGTTGGTAAATTTAAGACGATCGTACCAGTATCTGGCATTTTTTCTGGGTACTTGCATTACTGATGCATGCAGTGAGACTATGGGCACCATAGAAAAATAATGTTTAAATCAATCTCACTGTGTGGTGCTACAGTTGATTGATATTATACTGGCAACAGATATTTAAATCGGACAACACAATCAATCTAAATACCATAGTACAAAAGTGGACCCGTATATGGCTAGCTTTTCTATGTTCTAGGGCCAGGGCAAAAAATCATGGGATGTTTTTGTTCGGTCATGTGGTCATGAAGACCTGTGCAAAATGATTTACTCTTCTCTGCATTTCAGAGTCAATTCCTGCACATTTACCTTATATTTTTAGACATAAAAGTATACCAAATTTAAAATTAAGGAATAAAGTAGTATATTTTCTAATTTTAAAATTGTATTTTGTTTGTCTTTAAAAATTTTCTATGTATTTTTGTTTCCAGGTAAAACCCAAATTCTTCTTTTTTGGTCTCGTGCATTAATGACCTTCATGTGACTCTTATAATTAGTAGCTAAAATAAATCAAGTCAACATAATATGCTAAACTGCCGCTAAAACTGTCACTGAGCCTCATTTAATTATACAATACACCAGATACCAGGAACATAATAAAAAGGAGGCAGGAATATGGTCTGCGCTTGTGAAATTAATTTTGGCACATTGCTCCATATTTCTGGAAGCTATATTGAGGTTTCAATGCTGTAAGAAGGTCAACTTGATAAGACACTCATAAGATAGTTGAAGGGCAAAAAAAATATATGTTTGTGCTAATTGTATACTACAGTGAAAAATGGGTTGATTCCCTTTTTCTATCAACCCTTCCTTAATTATTAAGACTCTGATTTATTAATTCAGGGTTCATGAAAGTCACATTATACTTTTATTTCCTACATTACAAAGGCCTTCATCCCTTTGAAAAGCAAATTTTTTGGTTATAGGTCAACTTTCTTTGTTATATTGTCATGTACAATACATGATCAGTGGATTTGCATTGTGCAGAAGGACGTCCAATGAAGGTAAGCATTTGCCTCTTATATATGCTCAAAGACTATGAGCATCAAATTGTTTTTATAATTATGTTTTTAACAGCTGCCCATCGTTCAGCTTTACAGAAGAGTTGGCCTGCTCATTATCTAAACATGCATGTATGTCTATGTCACGACAAAGCCAAATTCAAATATCTAAATTAATATATGAAATACCTAATGCAGTCCTAATACATACTCTTTTTCTTGTCTTTATTCATTAAATATGATGTATTTCATATTTACCACTTGTAGCCAACAGTGGAGCACTGCATGAGGTTAATAAATCCCTAAAAACCCACCTCTTCAATCTCTCCTACCAATCTTCTCATTCCTAACATCACCACCATGCAGTCCCACCCCCCCGCCCCCCCACCTATTGATACCTTGGTTCCCCAACCTATTAGATTGTAAGCCCGTCCGGGCAGGATCCTCTACTCCTCATATGTCATACCTGTACCTGTGCGTTATTGTGTGTTTGTATCTCCACTGTATTGTACAGCGCTGTGTAATATGTTGGCGCTATATAAATAGATAAAAGATAATAATAATGAGGTTAGATAACAGCTAAACCTCCTTGTTTCAGGGTATGTTTATTTACTAACAATAGTAACCCTGCAAAAACCACGGGCATGTATGCCCATCTGGAGGG
>CM070035.1:151359260-151369482 GCA_036250615.1 Ptychadena robeensis | reverse complement strand
ATGGATTCTGTCAGTCGTTTGATCTGTTCAACCTCAACATGTGCGTGCAGCCAGCAACCCAGCATCCCAGCACTGTTCAGAGCAGGTTGTTTGTATGTTTCCCCCTTGTTAAATCCAACCAATGTGATGAGGACAACAGGTTATAAATGGGGTTCAGATCAGGTGACAAGGAGGCCATTGTATTAGTTTTTTATTTTATACCTTCTTGCCAGCCACGATGTGGAGTACTTGGAAGCAATGGATGGAGCATTGTCCTGCATGAAAATCATGTTTTTCTTGAAGGAGCAGGATTATTACTGTACCATAAAGAGGATGATATGGTCAAAATACTCATTTGCCTAATAATTCTGCACTCCCTGTAGTCCACTTTATTCGAAATCCGTCCATGTTTTGCCTGAAGTTAGACGCCAATACTTGTAGGGACACTTATTAGTCCTTGCTTGGTAGTCATCCATATCTTGATGTACTTTTTTCGACAAACATGTCTTAGCTGTGTACAGCTTGCTGATTTCAAGAGCGCTTTAAGCATTTAGAAACGAGTGTTCCCAAAAGACACAAAACAGTCTTCAGTGCACAAAGCAGAAAACTTTTTGTCGCCTTTTGTTTAAAGGTTGACATGGTCAATAAAATCTAAAGGCATAGAGTATTTCCTTGTAATCTTTTTCCCTTATGAACGCAGGACGCAGTGTTACAGATGTTTTGACCAGACCTGTTTACTTTTCTCATAAATGGGTTCTGATCTTCTATGGCCACTGGTAACAACTTTATAGACTAAGATAAAAAAAGAAAATGACGAAATACAAGGAATTAGAGCAGAAGTAATATGACATTTAAGGTGCCCAAAGACCTTCGTCATTGTATTAAAGGGGGGGGGGGGCGGGGGGAGACTTAAACTGAAGAAGATTTAGCTAAATCTCAACAATATGAGCGTTTTACACAGCCAATAACTAAACCTATCCTTCTGGGGCAAAGAGAAAAAGCCATTCCAAAGCCAAGGTATAGGCAGCTAAACAATGGATATCCTTTATCCAAGCCTAGCCAATAAGGCTGCTGAGTATTAATTTTTGCCCATCCCATCTAGAAGAGTTCTTTAAATGTAAGTGGTTAAGAATCTCGTTGAATTCTACTTTTCATAGTTATGGATATGGAGTACTATTATTATTACTAAAATAAAACCAGGACTTTTTCAGTTTTATTTTTCATAGATCATATAAATCATAGAAATAGTTCCACTTTTTTGAAGGATTTCAAATTTTTGCAGCTTGTGATTTACAAGGTCCTGGTACACAACCTACCTACTGTAAGTGTTATAATTTTTCTACTGCCTAGACCACAGGTGGCAAACTCCAGTCCTCGAGGGCCAGATCCTCAAACCATTGCAGCATTGCTGCAATTCACATATAGAAGTTAATGAGAACAGCTGTGGTCCACCAAGCAAAGTGGCTCTGGCCATCCCAAAACAATGGCACGGATCGGCCCCTGAGGGCTGGAGTTTGACATCCCTGGCCTAGACAATTAGGTTATTTCTCCGGATGTTAGGTAGATGCATTAGGGGTAACATCAGGATCAGGTGCGGCCCACGATCTAGAATGTGGGTCTCCCTTCAGTGGTCATCAAAAATTACTGCACACAAATCCTCTGAAAAGGTTAACAGAGATTTATGTAATTAGTTTATCTGTTTGATCAGGATTTCTTTTAAAAGTCAAAGTACATCGTGCATGAAGGCTTGTTTAAAACCCTGGCTGCCCTATAAGATTTAATTTGTTTCTAACAACCAAGAGTTAGTTCTAAAGACCATTATCTATTATTCTTCTTCTACATATTTTATGTTTACAAAAGATAGAATGGGTGGTTTATTCTTTTTACACGTTTATTGAACATTGTATTTTAAGGTGAATATATTTTAATACAACATCCTCAGTTGCAGCAGAGAGGTTGACAGGTACATACTGATATCAGTGCTGCTGTAATGCAAATGGCGTGACAGAAGTGTGAATAGCAGATTTCTTCTTCTACTCAGAAAAAAGAAGGTTGCTGGTGGGTAAAATACCATTTCATGGCAGTGATCTGGAACTGTTCTAGTCTCATATCACAGAAATACAAGCCTGGATTTATATACAGTATTTCTAAGGAAATATCAGATACAGATAGTGTCTCTACTATCCACCAGCAATGACAACTGTATTAAATGTCAGATGGTTTACTTTTGAAAAAAATCTATATTAAAAATGTTGCTTCAATATGAAATAAAACAGACATGCAGAATGGTAAACGTTTTAAAATAATTGTGGGTGGTCTAATTGTAATACAAAAGTTAGGCTGGGTCTACATTAGGAAGAGCCAAAAACTGCATTACAGACATGTTGGCGTGAAGTGTCCATAGCCTCCGCCCATGGTTTGCCTGCTATTGTCATGTCGGCAATACCGCGCCCTATACTTTCTATTAGCCAACTGCACCCAAAAAGACACCAGCCACAGTTTGCAAATGTTACATAACTTGTGTACCAATTCCCCATTGGTTACATGTTTCTGGTGTGTCCATGGAACGCCAATGGATCCACAACATTTGGCTGCACTAAGTAGTATTGACCTGACCTTAGGATACAGGAAAGAAAATCTGTAAACATGTAAGGCTGAGTCTATACTGTATGCGCTGATGATAACGCATCAAAATCATTGTGTGTTTTGGGTGTTTCTTGGGGGTGTTTTGGGTGGGTTTTTAAATGCAGCATTTGCATGAGGTGAGTTTTTGGAGCAGGCAATGCATTCACATTGGACGCACCCTAAGGGCGCCTGTGTAGACAGTCCCATTCAAATGATTGGGCCTCGTCTCCTATGCCCAGTTTTCCCCCACGCAAACTCAGGGAAGGATATTTAGTGTAGATAAGGCCATAGAGTGTTTGTGTGTATAAGTATATGTATTTGTATATGCAATAGCATCAATAGCCCAGTGTGGGGAGAACCATTCACACCAGGTTCACCCATTTCACTTTTAACCAGAGCCGAGCCACCTCTCTCTCCCTCTCTGTGTATAAATATATCTTTACAACATTGCCACACAATTTGACACTCATATTACTCATTGAACCCCATATACCCCACTATGGGGTGACACCATCGTTTTCTAGAACCGAGTGACGCCAAACCTACATATGTGTATGCTGGTAAGTATATTTCTAAAGCTGGGCATAGACGGGCAGACTCCTGCTCGAATCTTCAGTCGGCAGAAAATCGAGTGTGCCCACCTGGGACCAGGAATTTGCCACATGTCGGATCGCAGAGTGATCCTACATGCCGGTAAATTCCCGGCTGATCCCATTAGTAATGGCCGGCACACAAAGGGTGCCCGGCCAATTTCTGGCACTAGAGGCCGTGCGTGATGACGTCATCACGGCCAGCCGGGAAAACGACCCGTCTATGCCCAGCTTAACAAATATTTTTTATAAAACATTTGTATCATTTGGCAAACACATATACTCATACTCTCCTTCATACTGCCTTTGAATTTTAAAAGCTGGCTTTGTGCTACCTCTGCATTATGGATATGAGAATGACTTTCCCGGGAAAACAAAGCACTCAGCACAAAGAAATATGGCTTTCTGTAGTGTCTAATCAATTAAACATCCAACATGCTTAGTTTTCATTGAAGCATATTATTTGTCATTCTGGAGTAGAGCACTGTGAAATGACAGTCAATTAACTGATCATTGATTAATTATCTCATTGATCCATTTCTATCAGCACATCAGGAGAGCAGCCTGGCAGCGAGACGCGGAGTCTAATCCAAGACTCCGCTAAACATTGCAGCGAACACGCGGAAAGACCTGTCTATCCTGACGCTTTGCTTTCTGTACCAAATGTTAATCTCTCCTCCCTTCCTGACAGATAAGAAAACCGCTGATAAAATGCAGATCGGAATCAAAATTAAAACTGTCACTGAGATGGGACTGAGACTCTCTCATTTCCAGCCAACGCGTTTCACTTCACTGCAAAATTCCCCGAATATATCTTCACACCTGACAAGGTGCCATTTATAAGACCTGATAAAATAATGATAGTTAGCTAGCTCAGAAATGGAAAATAAATATAAACTACAGCGCATCAGAGAAAAAAAAGACTTGATTTAAAAAGATTTTAAATTGGAATATGAATGAGTTTTTACTATTCCAATTGAGGGGGGAAAAAGAGGGGAATGGAATTGCCAAACGAAATGGCAGATGTTTCAAAGCAGGTAATAAAAGGGTGCCATCTAACATACTTTTATTGCTAAAGTTGCCTATGAAACGATAAAAAGAAACCGTTTTTGTGATTGTTTGGGAGGACAGTCATCTGTATATTTATTTCTCTGCATGTTTTACCCAGTAAAATCAATCTGAGGAAAGCATGTCTTGAGTAAGAGTTTTATGGCAACTGTAAAGCAATGCTGTGCCCTCTGTAAAGATAGGATATTACCGACCGGAGGAGCATAACTCAACACAACAACAACAATGAGAAGAGAACAGGAAAATGCTGACTATGAACTGACTGAAATTTAAATGCAACCATACCATTCTTCTGATTGAAATATATATGTATATATAGTTTGTGTGTGTGTGTATATATATGTTCATCTATTATTATTATTTGATATGTCATATTATTAAATATATTTATATATTATTATAGATTTACCTAAACTACCCTTATATTGGGAAAAATCATCTCTAATTAAATACACTTTGTACTATATTCAGGGTGTGGCACATTTATATTTCTTGTTTTAAATGATCACTGCTAAATATTATACAACATATTTACTTAGCCTTCCAAGCAGTAAAACTTAACGAAGCTCAGGGTAGATTTATTTGCCAATAACGGTAACTTCCAGTTACACCCGGTGAGCCTGCGCCGCCCTTCAGCTTTGGTGTCTTGCACGCTCGTCACTGGATGCCAATGACGTCAGGGCTGCCCTCAGCATATGCCTGTTGTATAAACATATGCACCCCGGATGATGATTAGAGATGGTGGAATTTTTCGACTAGCTGACTTTGAAAAGCCTCTGAAAATGGCCATCACCAAAATTGCTGGAGATGTAGAGAAGGGTTGTGGGAACATTGGAGCAAAAAAAAGTTAGGCCCTAGCACATGTAGTTTTTAAATTAAATTAAGTTCAAAATCAGAACTTTCTAAATTTTGACTTGAACTTGAACTTAACTTATGTAAAAACTATTTAGAGCCTTACTTTTTTTCAGTAGTATACCCCAACCATTCTCTACCTCTCCAGCAAGTTTTGTGATGATACCATGGGGATGAAATGGTTGAATTTGTGAAAAAAATGCGACCATCTTTAACGATGATCACATCACTGATGACTCCATGGCTGTGCAGGGGGGGGGGGGGGGGGGGGGGGGGGGGGGGGGGGGGGGGGGGTAGCAAACATAATATATATATTTGGATAAAGGCATAAACATGTATGGCACAATACAATTCTCTAAATGTTTGGCAACAACCTTAATATGTGTTAATAAAGATCAGAAAAAAACACAAATGTCTGGTTGCCTTTGAGATCTACCGGTCTACCTTTTGGGCACCCCTGTATTGGATGTACTAAGTTTTATATGAGACACATTTATTTAACTTATCTTTTCTTATAATGTGTTATACTTTTAACACTTAAAAGTAGTGTGTGTATGTGTGTGTGCCCATGTGTATGGTTTCATAGACCATTACTCTATTTTCTCTGTGCCGTTAATAAAGGTCAGAAAAAAAACACAAATGGCTGGTTGCCTTTGAGATCTACCAGTCTACCTTTTGGGCACCCCTGTATTAGATCTACTATGTTTTATATGTGACACATTTATTTAACTTATCTTTTCTTATAATGTGTTTTTGCAATTTACCTACCTCAGTAAAAAATATAATCTAACCCCCCCCCCCCCCCCCCCCCCCCCCCCCCCCCCGCACCAGTTGTCTGCTTGTTCTGTTACATAGTTCCCACCCTCTCTCTCAGATCACCATTGCATCCAGGTTAATGGCGCGTCCCATTCCCGTTTCTGTGGAGCCTTGAATAATCGGCACGGTAAGTAAGTGAGTTATGTTTTTAAAAATCTTACCCTTGAGGTGACCAGCAAGGAGGTTAATAAAAAAACACTTCACTTAGGTTTATCATGCAGATATGAAATCCTATAAACCAACCTGTCCATGACAAAGGGAGGGCTCATAAAATTATCTTTGTTTGCACTTGTATATAAAATAACAATATGCATTGCCTTAAGAACCTCATCAAAGCACAAGATGACACATATTTAATACCAATTTGATGCATCATTATGTACATTTAACACTTAAAAGTAGTGTGTGTATGTGTGTGTGCCCATGTGTATGGTTTCATAGCCCATTACTCTATTTTCTCTGTGCCCTAAAGCACATATAACTTCTATAACTATGACTACAAAATACAAATGAAAATACAACTGGGTAGAGAAAATGAGTGTACAGACATATCTGCTCTATTAAACAGCATCAGTGATTTAATACTATATGAAAGTCAATAAGTTCCTCACTGTATTCAAATGATGTAGCATTAAAATAGAGGCATTACCTAGAAATGACTGAAAAAACATATTTAAATGATTAAATTATGCAGTGTGAAAGTTCCATTTCAAAAGGATCTAGGCAAAATATATGAAAATAGGAAACTAATGTTAGAAAAGTTGAACTTATAACAAAAAGTGAATGTTGCCTATTGGAATAAACATGTTTGAGGGCGCCTGCAGAGACTCTCATCAATCTCATTGTAAGCATTGTAAGAATATGTGTAGAAGCTCTCTGGATGGTTCTATAATACTTTATGTTACTCTGGAGGGGGGGGGGGGGGAATGTTCTCTTGATAGGCTCACTAGTATAAAATATAAGGCTTCTTGGTCCAATAAAAAAAAAAAAGTTGTCCTTGAAAATTGTGCCAATCATAGATGACAGAACAAGTATCAATAAAGAAGTGTTTATACATTTGATAAAATGTTATTACCTATGGTGTTTCCATGAAAATCAGACGAAGATGCCTTACGTCTAATTTTCAGGGAATGTCTTATTTTTCTATGAAGAAGAATATGGTACTGGGAAGGGGGGGGGGTCACTTAAAATGACACAGGGGGATCACAGGGGGGAATCAAAACGGCACAGCAAACTCAGAGGGGGGGGGAGGGAATTACCATTTTAGTAACCCCTTCTGATCCTCCTGTGTCATTTTGATTGCCCCCTCTGATCCCCCCTGTCCAGAGTTACAGTACCGTATCTTCCGGGGTGCCTTTTTTTTGGGGAAACAGGGTATTAAAACAAAGGCAGTTAGGTAAGTATGTGATATAACATGATATATATATATTCTTTAGCTGTTTTTTAGAGACAGCTTAACAAGCTAACACGCTCTCTAGTTTAAAATGCAATCTGAAGCCAGTTACTATTGATATGCTTAGTTTAAATGTGATGATCTGTTGATTAGTTATGAGCAGCACAGTCAATATATATATATAAATTGGAGGCGCCATTGACCTCCATATTAAGAAGGCAGCATTGGTTCCCTATCCCACATCCCCGGTGGGCTGTATAGAGGGAAGGAAGGAGGGCGGGTAAACCGGCAGAGTACAATATACTCTGCTTTGATTTTTGAAAATAGTGCGGTACGGGTGAACCTCCAGGAGGGATAAATATTGCATCTGTCTTACTACTTAATTTTAGATTTCCCCAAACTGGCCAATGGCCATAGACCACCAGGACAGATACAGAGTAGAGAAAGTCATTTTTTTAAACTTGGACCAGTTCCTATTTGTAAGTTAATTGCAAAGCCCAAGAACATGGTATCATCACCATACTTGCTGGAGATGTAGAGAAGGGTTAAGGGTATACTACAAAAAAAAAAGTATTGGTCTAACACAAACAAATTCAAGTTGAAACTTTGGCTTCAACTTTGAACTTAATTTATGCATGCTGGAGCAATACTTTTTTTCAAATATACCCACACGCTTCCTTACATCTCTCATTGTGATGACAGTATGTTCTAGGGCTTTATAATTAATTCAAAAAGTCAGCTTGTGGAATAAATCCGACCATCTCTATCGAATCTACCCAATAAGAACATTCACGAAGACAGCAGATAACTCTTCATTAACACTTCTTTATTCCAAACTAGAAAAAGTTTTCTCCGAACATGCATTTACATTAGTCAGAGCGATCCAATAGTGTATAGGCTAATTCTTTCATTTACATCCATTGGTATCTACATGTGCAAATGAGCCACCAAGTAGTCTAAATTAACAAAAGGCTTCACACTGTGATTATTTTTCTCTCAAACTGTACAAAGAACTTAAAAGACTCTAACATTACCATCTCTGCGTGAAATAACAACTTTACTTTTATTCCAACTTTCCTACGACTGTAATATTTGTTAGATCTGATCTATCTTAAAGGTATCTTTCTGATCACAATACCCATAAATATCTAAGCAAATCCCTTTTTAAATCTGAAATTAGCCTGGTTCACCCGTCACCCCTCCCCTGATTATTCTGCTTCCATTTGCGAGCGGTTTCAACTGGCACAATTTTCTCTCTTGCCTTCACTAGTTTTTCTGACATTCACATGCTGATTGCTTGAGCGGTACAGGGAGATTTTTATTATTCCGTGATTAAATGACAACTGATTTCAAACTGGGGTCTGGCATACAAAAGGTAGACAGCTCTCTCTGTTTCTTGGCATCAGGAACATTGTTCTGCGCTATTGCTTCAATACATGAAAGTTAAAACACTCAGGGAAGCTGTAGTATTGCAATTTAGGAGAAAACAGGTAATTATGCATTCTGTGGTTGACTTTTAGTGAACACAAAAAAGGTTTAACCCTGAGGTGGCTTGGGTGGAAGACACTGAAATGTTCAACAAATCATATCATAGACTGGAAAGGATGGCAGATGGAGCATGGCTTCAGTTCAGTCTCATGTGGCATCAGGTGTCCTCAAAATAGGAGGAGCACAAGTTGGATTGCACCATCAGTGCGGCTTAGCGGAGGCAAATAAGCGGATATTTTATAAAATTGCAGACAAAGATTATATTTGACATGATGTAGGTAGATAGATATTGTGGCTGTGGAAATAACCCAACATATCTGGAGTATCCTTGCCATGAATAAAAGAACGCTCTTGGTTTCAATTAGGTTTACTAGAGGTTGGAGTTAGTTAACAGCAAGGGTGAACAAAGACTATGATAGTAATAGTGTTCTAATCGCAATTTTAGATTTTGCAAATATTGGCACTTGACGAAGATCTCGAATATAGTGCTATATCTTCAGAATCGGGAATATTCAATTTTTTTTTTACATCAGTACCCAGAACTAGTGTTGAGCTCGAATATTAGATTTTCGAATATATATTTAGCTCGAATATCGCTATTTTGCTATTTCGCGAATATTCACGAATATATCATCGGATATCCGTCTCGATCGCGATTTGTTGCGATTTTATTGTGATTTTATCATCGTGATCCATTGCAATGAATGGGATCGCAATTATATTATCGCAATGCGATTTTTTAAGACGGAAATGACGGACATTCTCCCAGTCGAATATCCGAGCTCCATTGACTTGCATGCATTGCGCATATTTGATCGCAAGTGCGATTTTTAGATCGCAATTCATGTCGTAAGTGCGGATATTCGAGATTACGAATATGGAATTGAATATTATGGCGGATATTCGCAAAATTACGCAAATTCGAATATTGCCTAGTCGCTCCTCACTACCCAGAACTACCGTGCATTGCGATCACAATATGCGCATGTACAAGTGCTGATTTGTGCAATGGAGGTAATAATGACTGGAAGTCCAGAATTACGGAATTTGCAATATTTTGCAAATATGAACATTGCCATTGCTGCTCATCAAATGTAGCACACTTAACGGCATCTCATCTTCCTCACTCACGGGGAAGAAGGAGGGCTGTGGGGGAATCTGCATTCATGTCTCCCCCCTATGGCTGTGCGTGTGAGGAAACTGCCAGCATGTTTTGGTTATATCTGCGGGGTTCTGCAAACCTGTATTGGTTATATCTGCTGGGTTCTGCAAATTTAACCAATACAGTTCAGATGGAAGATCCGGCTGTTTGCAGATCTCCCATCTGCCTGGAGAGCTGGCAGGGAGCCAAGTTGCCATAATTTGGCTGCGGGTGGTCACACATTCGGACCATAAGACGAGGGCACTTCCC
>CM070035.1:151335534-151359250 GCA_036250615.1 Ptychadena robeensis | reverse complement strand
CCGAATATGGGGGTTAAAAAAGAACGTCTTACAGTCCGAAAAATACAGTAAATGTTTTCCCAAAGCATTCAAGAAATATTAGCATACAACACATAGGACCACCTAGATTTATATGTAGTAATCAATAGTAGAAATATTAAGATGACTTTTAAATGTATTTATAAAATGTATAACCATACACAAAAAAATTATTATTTTAAATTCTACACTTAAAAAATAGGTGTCACTTTAACTTTAAAAGTACTTATTTTCCATTCCCGGCAAACCATTTCCCCCTCATCTTATCTTCCATTATTTTAGGGAATGCCAATATACAGATTTCTATTTCCTTTAATACGGGTTTACTTCCAAAGAATTTGTTGCATAATTGTTCTCTTTGTTGTAACAACGCAATTTAAAGCCTGAATTTAAATAAGATAGTTGTATTCCGGGAACAGTCGGCCTTTTAAGAGTGTGTTTTGAATATTAACACACCCCAGCAAATTAGTTTGCGCTCATTATCATAAGCAATTACTTACTGTTTAGATGCTTCTAGTGTTCTTCTGGCAAGTAATTTGCAAGAATTAAAACACAAATCTGAAATACTTTCCTGCACCGTGCAAAAAGATTGCGTTAAGTACGAAGGTCATGTATATATTAGTGCCTCCTACATGCAAACTTTGCAAAGACATACTATTTGTTCTTTGGGTACACCAAAATAACTCTTAAAGGGATCTTCTACTGAGATAAGGAGGCTGTTATACTTGTTAAATCATTGATCTAGTGCCTCCCCAAACCCCCCCTAAAAATATAATCTGAACTCCTATTCCAGGCGAATTAACATGTTTCTTTTACCATTTTAATATACAATATTAGTTAGAAACTTCATAGTACGCATTTACAAACCAGTTATGCCCCCTAACATTTGATACATGGCTGTTTAAAGCTACAGCTTGTCCTAGAGCTGATAACCAACCAAACAGCTTTATATACATTTAAATATAACATATAGGAGGTTTACTCTTTACTCTTTCCTCTTGCCTGTATGATACCTGGTTGAACCGTACTGCTCCCTCCTTCCCCTTTTTCACAATTTTCTATGGTTAAAGAGATAACATGCTGCTACTAATATATAAATAAATAGGAACAAGCACAACCTAGTGCAACAAAGTAAAGTTCTGTAAATGATAAAATAGAATAATAGATAAAATCCTCACATTGAAGGTGGTAGAGTGCAGGCTAAGCAAGTAGTGATCATGATGCTTGACAAGTATGTAAGAGATGCTCATCCGTAACTGGTACCAGTGGAAGTGACAAAATCCTGGTAACCACAAGGCTTGAAAAGATCACTCCTTGCTAAGCCTGCACTCTACCTCCTTTAATGTGATTATTTTATATTTTATCATTTACAGTACTTTACTTTGTTGCACTAGGTTGTGAGCCTCATGTCCTTGTTCCTATTTGTTTGTCACAGGGGGGCCACACTCTCCCTTCATTTTGAGAGCTGCATACCTACACGCCACTTAAACACCCACCCCTCATACTGACCCATATTTACTCTGTGGTCTTTGCCTAGGTCCCATATACCCACTGAGGGCCCTTCTGGCCACTGACATCACTGTAACTGTGTAACCACTGCTGACAGTTGTGTGCAACTATTTATTATATTTTAAAAGTTCATCTATAAAAGTTTTACTGGAATTCAATTTTATGGTCTTTATTATTATATGTTTATGGATAACTCATAATGTATCCTAACAAGCCTCCTTCAAGTGCTTCAATGGTGTTTCCAGTACTTTGATGTTTTGTACTGGTTTATGGGGCATTCTAGACTAGACTTTTCAAGTCAAAGAGATTTTGAGAAGTATTTTTGCACAATGGCTCATTATCCTCCATGCTAAGATGGTTACTATATTTAAAAAGTTGGGAAAACTGTTGGATATATTGTGTTTGTATATCATAATTTTTTAGAGGAGTAGTGATTGGCAATACATTTAAGGTAAATCAAACAAACAAAGGAAAGGCACCCTCCCCCCACCTCACTTAGTGAGGTTTTTTAAACAGAAAAAAAGACCACATATATAATATTTGCGACCTAGGGTGTTTGTTTAAACACCCTAGGTCGCATATATTATATATGTGGTCTGAATTACAATAGAGGAGGAACGGGAACCACATGTGGGTGGCCCCCTTCCCTTCTCCCCTTTTTTCTGCACCTTATTTGTTCTTTTACCTATGGTAGAAGTTTTAAGATACAGTGCATATGCACTTTTTGAATTGTTGTTTTATGATCAATAAAATTGTTATCTTATTGAAAATCAATGTAGTCATGACTATAAATTAGATTAAGCAAAGGAGCACCTCAGAAACCCTCATTACCAATTGATACACATGTAGATTTACTTGTGTTTTCAAATCCTCTTTTTTCTGTATATCATAAGTATATAGAGACCTCATTAAAAAAGTAATTTGATTATCTCTCAATCGCCTTTTGTAATGAGAGTTAACTCAATGGATAGGCAAGAGTTCAATGCTTGCTTTTGGCCACTGGGAACCTAAAGAAGACTTTAGGTATTCCCAGTTCCCCCATCATAGCTACCACTTCTTTTCTATTCTCTGGACATACACTGCAGGAATATAGACTTTCATTTGCAGGAGTGATGTCAGAAGCCAGACCATTGCTCTACATGGATTTAGAGTAGCAAATGGTTTAGGATCAAGTAAAAGTCCTGTCTAGGATATTTTAACTACAAAGTATTTTTTGGTTTGCTGTAAGGTTTTATTTTATCCTTATCCTTATAAAAATATTTATCCTTATCCTTATCCTTATAAAAATAATTTTTTTTAGTAATTCATGACTGAATATTAATAATGTTCTGTGAATCAAGGAAAATTATATTACATTCATTTTTTTCTTTGCTAGCTTATAAATCACAAGTGCTATCTGGACGACACAAGTGAACTTTTCTTTTAAAAAAATAAAGTCTGTAATTCCGGTAACAAGGTCAGTAGAATTGTAGCAGTGCGTTATAGTCATTGTTTTCTGGTATTGAATATGAACATAGCTAACTGCATAACATTGTATAATATGTACAAGGCTATTATAGTCAGCCATCTAAAAGCCTTACTCTTTTTTTTCCTATTTCCATTTTATGTAAGGCAGATTGAGTTGGCTTTTATGCGTTTTAGATCTTATATTCATACACACATTCACCAGTAGTCTAACGACCTTGAATCAGGCAAGACATGGCACATAATTAATTGATGTACTTGTTTCCAGAGCTCTATTCTGATTTACCTGGCTTGCATATTGATCATTTTTAAGAGCTGTTTCTCTACCAACCATACATAAATCACCCATTTTCAAGATCATAGCCCAGAATGCCCTAGTTTAGGTTCACTACTAGTTATAACCCAATCATACGTGCTCAATTGAATGTTTCTGTGGAAAGGGGATTAAAAAGTTAAAGGTGCCAAATCACTTTGCCCATGTTAGATGTTTAGATATATAAGAAATGTTCCTTAGGCTGTTCTTATGAGATCAAGGGCCATGGTCAACAAAAGGAATACTCCTGTGTAAGAGAAACCGTAGTGGTCCCAACCTTAAAGCCCCACTGGCATAGATACATACTCAACTTTTTAATAATGGTAGCAGAAATATTTTAAATTATAGCTCCATTTAATTTCATTTTGAATCAAGCAAGTAAAAGAACGTCATCCAAGATATACTTGTGATGTAGGATACCTTAACACAGTAGACCTTTACTGTCATGTTTTAAGCACTACCAAGAACGAATACAATACAGCTTTCCCAGAAATGGTGCCAGAAATCCTGCTCTTTGCTCTAGTATGGACTGGGAAGCAAAATAGTTGGGTCCACATCAACTTAATTCATTATTATTAATTATTTAAACTTCTGTCTACTTTGTTTTAATCAATTTAAGTACAACATGAAGTTCAACATTAGGCTGGGTCTACACTAGGCAGCCCTGGAAACCGTGGGAGGCCATTTTTCATTAGCAAACAGCGCCTGTTGGTAAGTGTCACATAACGCGCTTATTGTTTACTAACAGGCGTATTACGTGTTTGCTTTGTGTCTGCGGGGCGCCGATGGATCCACAACACCCAGCTGTCGCATCTGCCAAGAAACCCCCTGACACAGGCCTTGACGTGCCAGTATAGACTGCCACATAATTTCCTGTAGGGGAATACAAGGGGGCATCTGTACTACCCGGTTGAAAACGTAGTTTAGACCAAACCTTACTGAGTACAACAATGGAAAGCCCTAGGAAGAAAAACCTTTAAACCCAGCTTTGATAAAATAAAACATGAACTATATATACTTTTGCATTTATTTGCAAAAGAATAGATAAACTTCCTCCTTTTGTATGGTGATGGTGACAACTGTCACCTGGACGAAGGTTGGGTACATTTTCACCTTTAACAGAAGTCAGTAGAGTAGAGTAAAAGTCTTTCAAAGGCAACATCTAATGAAACCATCAAAGGTGCACCAAATGTATTTCTAAGACACTTAGAATAAATTAGAATGAAAACGTAGGTTTGATTTAGCCAGAGTTCCACTTAAAAATTAAATCTTTCAGCGTACAAAAGGTTGATGTGAAAATAAAGGATGTTTGGGATGTATGGATTAATGCAGTGGTTCCCAAACTGGGGGAGCAAAGGTATTCCAGGGGGGGGGCACTGGCCCTCATTCTTAACCTGTGTTTGAATAGAGAAGGGGGGCTCGATAATGTTCCTAAATAGAAAAGCCCCTTTTTGCAAGGAAAGTTTGGGAACCACTGGATTAACAGATAAAACTTGGCAGACATAAAACAACATAACATTGGTCAAGTGGCTCTGGCGTTAAACTTTTTTCTAGTTTAAAAAAACCCAAGAAATAGAAAATAGTTTATTGACCCATTAGGCCTATTATTATTACATGTTTTTATGATACTTGATAATTAATAATTTGTTAATTAATGTTGTTAATTTGCTATAGTATTTACTTTTTTTTCTTTTTGTTTATGTTTTTGTTAACATGGTTACTTTATTCCAGACCACCGTTATAAAATTTCAAGACAAATAAAGCATTTATGCTTCTATATGTATATTGACAGTCTTGTGAAAATCACATATTTGCCTTTTAGTCAGGCAATCAATAAACAATGCAGCTAATTTCAGCTAATTACATAGTCCTTGAGTCTATAATGATTATTAATGAAGAAGAAAAAGCCACTGTAATTACAGTCCACACTGGAAAACTTTGTAGATCTAAATGTTTTCCCTTTTCCTCTAAAGAAATGCATTGCTTTAACTCTCCTCCAAAGTAATGTTCTCTTTCAGTGACCTTGTCAGAGGGAACGGCTTTTTAGCTTTCCTCCCAAGCAACAAACAAGACCGTTATGGTATGAACGCGATTTAGGTCTTTAAGACTTTCCTACTGAATTTTATATGTGAAAAATTTCCCGTCTCAGAGGAGAATATACTTTTCTTACCTGAGGAAAACAATGTGACCTGCAGATGTAATAATAGGAGCTCGCTAACAATGTCCTTAAGCCATGCTCTCCTTGAACATAATTAAGTTGAATTTCTTTGGCTAAGTCACCTTTTTGTGGAAGTACTGATAGCAGAAATAAAGCAAATGAATTATTGCCTTCTAGGAAACACGATGAAAATGAATAAAAAAAGAAGCAAATGGCATGGTTAGCATGCAAATTGTTGATAATTATATCAAGACATCCATTGACCACCTAACTGATGTACAGGAAGGACGAATTCAATTAAAGAGATGTAGGCAGGCATGAGAAAAGGCGTGGGAAAATCTCATATATCATATTGAGGTTTGCCAATAAGGTGCATGGGAACTAGAATATTACATACTCTCAGCCTATTGCACACACATAGGCTTTGTTATGTTTACGGAAAAACAACGCAGACAAATCAACTTTTCAGTGCACATACAGTATATCATTTATTATAAGAATCCCGGTATTGGGTGCTAACTTTGGCCATGGCCATTTCTAGCATTTAGGGGGCCCTATGCCAAATTTTTGCTTGGGGCCTCAAGTGGTTGAGGGGGGTGGTGGTTTGTGCATCCAGAAAAGTTGTTGGCGTTCTAGTAGAATTTTTATTTTTAGGCATGCAACTTTGTGTGCACATTTTTTCTGCACAATTATGTGCCCGAGAGGGGGCCGGGCCGGGTCCTATGCACCTGCATACTTCACATAGAAATGGTCCTGACTTTGGCCTCTAAACCTACTAGGTATTATCACAGCTGTTATGTATTGTAGATATCAGTTAATTTTTTTACTTCAGTTTTCTTTTACAATGGGCTTTTCGGGTGGTGATCCAACATATTTTTTGACACCAGTCAATCAACTGTGTCTATGAAGGAGCATCACTCTTTTTTTTTTTTAACCTTTCTAGCGCACCGGCCGTTTCGTGCCGTTTTTAACGTCGCGAAGCGGGCAATCGAGGCAGTGTACAAAGTACACTGCCTGCCATTCCCGGCACCTCGCCGGAGCTCTACACGCAGCTGTTGTCATTACTGACAACAGCTGTGCGAGAGAGAAAGCCGGCGCTCCTCCATTAACATGGAGGTCTATGGCGCCGACCACCCCCCGCCCCCTTCCGCGTCACCGTGACGCGATCGGGGCGGTGCCGCCAACCCGGAAATGCTGCAGCGATGTAGACAATCGCTGCAGCTTTCCGGGGAGGCATAGGGTCTCCCCGCCGCCGGCTTCCCACGCCGCCGGCTTCACCGAACGAACAGGGTTCGTCTCAACCGCTAGGGAGGTTAAACCCTTTCTAATTCTACATTTAGCAGACAAAAAGAGAGCACTATCCAATACAGCAGCGAGTGGGCCAACCACTGGAATATCTGGCAGAGGCGAGGACGCTGTCATAGGGAATATTCACGGACAGACAGTTCTTCCCTCTGCCTCTCTGACTCCTTAATTTAAACATGGCAAGTAGCTAATAGTTCTGTGCTTGGCCCGTCATCTGGGTGGATTGCCAAGGTGCGACCACCCACGCCCTCCGGCTTCAGTAATAGGTGTAGGCAGGGAAACTGTCAGAGGAAAAATCCATCTGTATACCTTTATATAGGGGTGTATCTTATATTGGGGTGTGTCTTTAAACCCACAAAATACGGCAATTCAAAAATGTTACCCTCTCAAGTGACCAACAAACCTCTAGATTTAATACTGAAATGTGACATAACAGAATGTAACAAACATTAGAAATGTTTTTTTCACCCAATTTATGTTATAACATCTAAACATAAAAATGCCATAAGCTGTATAATCCCTTTAGACTAAGATCTGATGATCCGCCCTTTTCTTTCGCGGTCAGTAATTGTCCATCAGCAATGAGGTCGCTCTCAAATCCCGGAACACACATCCACACAAACACGTAAGTATTGTTTCTCCCTCCTTTTAAATTCCTCATTCTCCTGCCGTGAATTAAAAACCTGGAGGTTGTCAGGATATGAAAAATGTGCTCTGCCTGCACATTACCATTGTTTATATTACATTACCCATTATTCATTAAAATGGCCAGGCTTTCACATAATACAACACTTGTAAGCTGTAAAATGAGACTGATAATGCGTTTAACTGCCCTCCAACAGAGAGCTGTTGGGTACTTTTAATGCATTTAAATATCTCAGTGGACAATCAAACACCTGCTTTGTAATGGGCTGCAAATGCCTCTTGATTAATGAAATTTACTTTTTTAATTACACTTCACATTTACAATTACCATTTGCCTACATCAAAAAAAGATAAAACAGAATAGTTTGAATGGTTTCTTGGCCTGAAGATCAACCAGTCTTCTCTCCATCTTAGAAAAGGTCCTATTTGCAACCTGCCAATAAACAGCCAGTAGGGAATGTCATTTTAACTATATGCATCCCTTACACAAATAAAATGAGTTGCATGCAAAACCCAGTGTTTCTTTAAGCTTTTGAAAGAGCAAGGATAGGTTTAAACTCCTAAATTTGAGGATTTCCAGATACCTCCTGCTTATTTTGACAGGAGAAGAGACTCCTAAAGTGACCATACATGGTTAGATTTTGTGTTCAACCGGTGAAGGATCAATCGACACGGTAGTCGTTTGTTCAGCAATCAAATGGAATATCAAACAACAAACCGGGAACTCACATGTCCATAGATCCCAGTTGATCGAGGATGGGGATATTCTATTTTCTCTTTGTCAGTAAACAGTATGGGTGTTCGACCCGCCCCCTTCACCAATGACAAGAACTGTGGGTTTTCTTCCACTGGCCGGATCAGCCCCGCAGGGATCTAAAAAAGATCTGGCCGGCGGTGGAATACCCATGCTGCTGGCGTCATGTCAAGATCATTTCGTCGGTAGACATTGAGGGACAAATACGCACTGCTATAGTTGGCAGTTCGCCCCGAACAAGCTGACGTTGGACTTTTCCTAAAGTCAGACTCGTCTGTTCGCTAATGCCCGCGGCTGACGTTCGCCTATCACTATCTATCAATAAGGGAAACATTAGAATTTCATCTATTTCAAATGTATCACATTTTGAAAATGTTAACACACAGTTGGTATATGGAGTCTCATCAAGGCCCTTAGATCTTTACAACCCTCATACATGAATGAACATCAGTCGTGCTGATTTGCATTCAGAATTTGCCTCTTTTGATTAATTTTATTGCTTTTAGATATTAAAAATCATGTTTAGCAGCAAATAGCTGTCATGCATAACCAAAAAAGAAATGAATAAATCAATCAATCAAAGTGATAATCTCTACTTCTAATGAAATGTGATACGTAGATTAATGTTGATGTTTGTGACTGTCCTATACCTTGTACAGGTTCATGAACAAATTGCTTTGTAGGGAAAACTACTCTCTATTTGTGCTTTGTAGTCTAGCCCCCCATAGACGGGCCGATTCCCGGCCATAGTTGCAGGTGACCGACCGCCATGCCCGCTCCTGCCGAACACATAAAGGTCAGTCGCCCGCAACAACAGGGAAGCCCACCTTGAGGTTCCGACCAAAAAAGCCAGAAGGTGGGATCGCACGCAGATCCGCCCTGCTGGTTCATTTCGTGGCCGATCCTGCTGCAGGCAGTTAACTTGGAGGGGGAGTCTCCTCACCCTCCAAGTTAATTAGCTACAATCTAGTGGAGCACACAGGATTCCTGTCAGTTCTGTAGCCGACTCCTCACAGCGTGATGACGTCACCACGCTGTGAGGAGTCTGTTACAAGCCGACCATAGACCGAGACATCTATGGCCGGCTTTACCAAGGGAAATGAATAGCAATCAAATAAATGGATATCAATCAAAGATCAGTTTCTGTCCATTATACTGAAAACCGACATGAAAAGTTGTAAAATTGAACACAAACAATGTCCTGTAGGAGGACAACACATTTCTGTAAAGATCTTGAAGAAAATGAATTGTCATGGTTGTATACGAATAACTGGTTGAGATATGATTAGCCATAGTGTTGATCACGAATATGGTAATCGCAAAGATCACATAAAGATCTCAAATATAGTGCTATGTCTTCGTAACGAATATTCGATATCAAGTATATAGAATATCTAATATCAAGAATATTCAATCATTTTTATAACAGTACTCAGAACTACTGTGCATTGCGTTTGTAATATGCGCATGTACAAGTGCCAATATGTGCAATGGAGGTAATAATGACTGGATATCACAAATTCTGGAATTTATTGTGACTATGAGGCAAACAATCACAATCTTTTACACATTAGCCATATATTCTATGGTGTATTATAATCTATTTATCATATTTACTCCATTGTTATATGTTATAATAATAATGATTGTTATATTATATATACTATTACTGTCATATAACAAAACTACCAGCCACATATGCAAATGATGATATGTTAGCAGCATCAGGAATCATACGTTATGGGGGTGGAGGAAATAAGTGTTTCAATCACTAAAAACTCAAGTAAGCCAGACTCTATTCAAAACTGGGAATGATCAACGATTAACTCGCCAAGGAATATGAATCTTAATTACAAATTATTAATGGTTTTATGTTTTTGCTGTGAAATAAACCTGAAACACTGCGAAAGCCATAAAATTACAACCTGCTCTTCTGCTAATCTTCTGTTATAAAATGATAACATTTGTAAGTTCGCCTCCCACACTAAATTCATAATGCTGTGTTAATGGCATCTGTTAAATGCGTTACTAAGATGTTCACAGAGTTCACTTTGGTTAAAAGAATAACATTTTACGTGATATATCGGGCCCATATACTATAGACATACAGAGAAGTAGTTGTCACCCATCGGGCCAGCTTTACAGTGACCCGTGAATAACACACAAACATATTTTGATTCTACTTATGATTCTACCTATAACTTATTTTTTAATATATAACAAGCAGGGGTTGATTAATTTTGGTCAGTGGCAGTAATAACACCCCAAATCCATAAATACTGACATATAAATAAGATTAAAATTAATTATAATTCATTGGATGAAAAAATTCACCTTTGGCTTCATTCCTCAACAAACAATAGGTATATCTTATAAGTTATGACACATATCAACTTATCTTCTGCCAAAAATGTAATATGAGTATCTTTCTAAACCATCCAATCACTATGTATTCTATCAGGGAGGCCACTATACTACATAGTTGTTAGTATATCTAAAGGAAATTGTATGGAGTGATCTAAAGGTATATAGGGGGCTTTAGTGTTATAAAAATATATATAACCTTATCAAGTCCAAGTTGGCTTTTCCTTCGGACCACGTTCTACTTTGACAGGTTTTACAAATTTTATAGAAAACAAAGGCCAATAATTCTGGAAAAAAAGAGTTGCTGGGAGGAACTTGAATGCAAGTTATGGGCAGATACAAAAGACTTCTCAATTTAGTGACTAGAATACTATGTATAATTCATTAATATTCTAGTCTGTCTTGTACAAGTCTCCCCAAAAGTCTTTTGCCAGTTGCCACTTTCACATACAGGTATTCCAACTGAATTAAAGGATGTTTGTCTACAATTATATATATGCTATGTAGAACAGAATAATTTTGTCTTTATTTACAAATTTCTAAATTAAAAAAAAAGGTCTCCAAAATAAAGCTTTCACAGTGTCACACAGTGTCACAACAAAAGGCGGCCATGTTGTTCCACTTGCGTCTCATCTGATGGAAGCCAAATAAACAACCAGGCTTCAAAGTGTTGAGATGAAACCTTTTCTGACAAATCTGCACTTGGAATTGTTACTATCATAGAATAGAGTAATCTGCAGATAGAAGCTGCAAAACCCAACAGATCATGAAGATGACGGTGGAAGGCTCACAGCGGTGCGTAATTGTGGAGCTCCACACGAATCGCCACTATGTTGGGTAATCTGTTCTTCAAGTTGCTTCATCCACAAAGAAAAGTGACAAATTAAAATGACAAAATCTCTAACAAAAGAAAGAGCTCAGTACTTCAAAACCCTCCGTTTGGGTCTTATATCCCACCTTGAAAAACATGAACAATACCGTCTTCCTGAGCATTTCTTGGGGTTTTAATTTCCTTACATATTTGTAGAGCAGGTGGATAGATATTGAATTGAAATGCCACCACGTGTAAGTTCTAAAAGAGGTTGTGTTCTGTCTGCGATCATATAAAAGGATTTACCCAACCATTAAAGATTGAAAATTACAGAGTGGCAAGATATTGTCAAGAAAAGAAAATGTATGTTTTCTATTTACCATCAATATCCTGAAAGATTCAGATATTGTGTGTATTATGTTAGGTTTTATGCAATGAGAAGTAGTAGGGATGGAAAAATAACTGAATAATGACTGGGTAGCTGAAATAAATGATAATACCTCTATTTAAAATCATATTTCCAAGGTAATGTTTTTTTTTATCAGTTTTACTTTACAGTTAGAAGGTACGTTATTCCATATTTCATGTTTTACCACTACAACCAACAATCCAATCATTCATTCGCCTACACAGCAGTCATTTTCTAAGCTCTACATAAACCTACAGAAATGCGACAATGCTTGTGATTGTTAGTAGAGATGGTTGAAATTTTTTTTTCTAAGTATTTGAACCAGCTTACTTTGTACATTTATTTCAATACTTCTGCACATGGTATCATTCATCATCAAATTATTGTGAGATGTAGAGAAAGGTTGTAGGAATATATTGCTTAAGCATGTTAACTTCCCACCCCGCACATCATAAAAGCGGGTGAGAAAAAAGGAAACGCTTCGCCCCGTATGTGGATACAAAAGTGTTGGTGTGGAGTGTCACTTCCGGCACGATCAGGTAAGTATAATTACCCGCTTGTGATAATGATGTGTGGAGTGGAAAGGTAAGAGGGCAAGGTAAAAGGTAAGGTATTACTCTGCTTCCTAACTTCTTACTCTGGGGTGTTACTCTCCATCCTAAATTTACACCCTGCTTGTGGGCACCAACAACGCTTTGATCCTTTAATGAATAGTGTTGAGCTCGAATATTAGAATGGCGAATATTTTTCGTGAATATCGTCAATTCGACAATTCGCCAATATCTCGAATATGACGGCGAATATTCGCAATTCCGAATATTCGCAATACGGCCATGTAGTGCGAAAATAATATTCGCATTGCGAAAATAAACATAGCATGTGACCATTCATTTTAAAGATTTTTGCGATGGTAATATGATTTTTGCAATGCGAATATGATTTTTGCAATGCGAATATGATTTTTGCAATGCGAATATGATTTTCGCAATTCATGGTCATACCGCGAATATTCGAATTTCCGAATATTGAATCGAATATTAGTAGAATTATTCACAAAATATCACGAATTCGAATATTGCCTATGCCGCTCATCACTATTAATGAATAGTGATGAGCGGCATAGGCAACATTTGAATTTGCGATATTTTGCAAATAATTCTACTAATATTCGATTCAATATTCGCGGTATGACCGTGCATTGCAAATATATCACAGCGAAAATCTCACAGTCTCAACGCGAGTTCTCAATACATGGCCATACTGCAAATATCCGAAATTGTGAATACCCACCAACATATTTTGCAATTCTCGCATTGAAGATATTTGCAAAAAATCGACATTAGAATATTCGAGCTCAACACTACTCATGAACACAGCAACCCTTGTGAAATGGTCGTGGATCTCTGATGGGGTTCGGACCCACAGGTTGAGAACCACTGCTCTATCACATGTAGTATGTCTGTGAAGGTTCTCATTCATCCAGGTCATTGTATATCTGTAGTGTTTAGTTGATTTGAATTAAACACTACAGATCTAACACATGTAGTGTTTGTCTAAATGAAGCATTGCGGAAGCCATGCTGTTTTTATGGCTTGGAGTCACTAAGCAGAAGCATGCTAGCCTGGATTTTACTGGCTACCTGCTTGTACTACGTCAGTAACACAACGTCTAGCATCGAATAAGGCCAGAGGGTCTCGAGCGCATTGCTTTTACAAAAAAAAGGTCTTTAATTATTTGCATTTTTTTCTAACGGTGGATTCCTTTAAATTTGATAATATTGAAATAAGCATTTTTAAAAGGCACATCCTGGACATCTACAGTACATAGTTGTTTGTTGTTTATTTTTTTGTTTTAGCGAGTGACTATTCAAAACCAAGTACTAGAAGGGTCTTGAAAGAACATGCCATAAGATTTTTACTTGATGTATGACCTATTGCTTTGTATTTACTTTCCGGGCCACCTAACCTTTTCTTTGGCTTTTCCTACTGACTCACTCAGCATCTATTATCCTCGGCTCATACCAGCATCTGCTTTTTTGTATTAGTGATGTTTCCTGACCTATGTGAAGCAGAAGAGCCTGCAAAAGCAAAAAACGTACAAGTATACAATGTTACAGAATTGCTGTTGTCTGTTTTGTCTGCTTTATTCTCTCAATTGCAAATCTCCAGAAAAGGAGATGTTATTTAATATATTATTAATCTCTGGCAAATCAATATTGGGAATACATTCACTGTGTTCTTCTTTTCTGAAAGTTAACCTCTTGAGATTCATATTTTGTTACTGTTCTATATTTCATTTCAGTTTTTATACTCCTTTTTACTTTTATTATAATTTATGGATAATTATGGATCAATGTTGTACACATTGATCACCAACATTAATAGATTCTTTCTAATAGTCTCTAGCCTAAGGTTGTGGCAGCCAAATCGCTTTAACCCATCAAAGCATGCACCCAAGAAACCTGAAGATGTTAGCTAATGCTATGTAAGAGCAATCGGACCCTGCACACACCCATCCTATGCTTTCCTCCTAATGGAACTGTTCTATCCACCCGGCCAAGAAGATTCCACTAACAATGGTGGCACTAACAGAGTATGAAGAGGGACTCTCTCTGTGATCCACATCAGGTTTTCTTTCCCACCCCCTGCTGCCACAGGTGGATCCAAAGGCATTTCCTTCTAGTCCATTGACAGCCTGCCTCTGCAAAATTTCTGTTCATTTTAAAGCATGAATTCTGAATGACCATGTTGCCTAGGGTATGACTACTAGGATGATCTTGGTATTGACTTCTGCCCAAGAGATGACTACCCTTTGTCTGCCACCTGTCATGCCTTTGCTTGAATCTATGCTTCTGTTGGACACCATGATTGAGTTGTTTCCTGTGTATGACCCCTGGCTCTGTCTCTGACTGTGTCCCTTGGATCCTGTTCTCAGTTGGTTTAACATTGGTTATTATTGGTCATCACCTGGCCTTGTTTATTTTTTGCGGGCTCCTGGCGCACCTCCAATTTATGTTCCCAGATCCTGGCTCAGAAAGGCCTTGTCTATAATTAAAGATTGCGGTGAAGATGGGGGGGGGGGGGGGGTTTGAATAACACATGTTTTGAATATTATCCCCCCCCCCTCCAATAAACCATCACAATTTACCCTTTCTCAGGGAATTCAGATCTTAGGGCTTTTCAATTTTATTGAAACACAAATGGTTGTTTGCTTGTGTATGCCACGCCTTTACAGGTGCCATTGCCATGGAATAATCCATTTTATGTCATTAGTTTCATGATGTGAGTAGTCACTGTCCTCATTTGGGATGATGATATTATTAAATGTGCCCTGTCCGTTCATTTTGCATATACTACAGTGCTGTCAGTTTGACTTTTGGGCAACACTAGGTGATGTACTTATTGCGGTAACATATTTGAGACTTTGGAGTCAGCAAAATAGTATAAGCTTGATGTTATGTGTCTACTGTTCATCTGCTTACAGTAAATACTTCAGTATTACAGTAGTACTGTAGTACAGTACTACAGCTCCACCTTATCCTAACTGACCAGAAATCCTTGAAAGCAAAGCTGCAACATATAACTGAGTTCTGGAAGTTTAGCCTTGAAAAAGGCAACACAACCGCAAAGTCCATAGTGTTTGCAGTACTTCTTCCTGTAGATTAGCCATTCCTATTACTAAGTTACCAAGTTGTGTTGTCTTGATCTCTGCGTGGACATGCTTCTTGGTGGAGGCAAAGCTCTGCTTCCTCACATCCTCACTTGATAATAACAAGAGTTTTGTAAAAGCACCTATGGATATAGTTGTACTTCCTTATTAACCTTACTGTACAGTGTAAAAGTAGAAGGAAATAAAAAATACAATCCTCATCTTACTTAGCAGTATGAATATATATATATATATATATATATATATATATATATATATAAAAAGTTGATAACCTTTTCCTTATCTAATGGAGTCCTGAGTCTCCACTGCAGTGAAATCCTCACATTTGGCACATTGGAAACCCTGCCCATTGGGTTAAAGAAGTGTCTGTCTCAACAGGTGTGTCATAGCCTCCTCACATATATAACAAAAACAAGGGCCACAAAATGTATGCAATATTTGATATGTCCCTTGGTCTTATTAACCTCCATATTTGTCAGCTCACATTTTTTTTCACGCTCCCTGCTCCTCATCATAGATGATGCTGGAGATGTGAGGAGGAAAAGCATTATTGCCTCCATAAAATGTAGATCAACAGGTTCGCCAATGTAAAGCATTGCTGCAGGCTCATCAGGGACGGGTTTAGCTCGGTTGGAGTTTGGTGTGTAAAGTAAACCCTACCGCCAGCTACACTTAAGGGGGCAGCTAAGGAGGTTGATTTGATTTTCGAAACAACCTATGTTTCCATGTATGAAAATAATAAATGTTTCATATTCTGCAAACCTCATAAACAATTCAGTAAAAGGTATCTAGGATTACGATTAATAAATACACAGAAGTAAAAAACACTAACAGGAAGACCACCATAATTCCTCCATAATGGCATTCCATTCTAAATTACTTCCTTGATCTCTTTCAAGGCATATTTCTCGATTATGTTTTACGGCTTATCGGTAAGCAGTAAAAGCTTGCACAAAATGTCTCAAAATCTTATTGAATACAGCCTGGATTACTGAAAAGAGGGCAATGTTTTTTGTTTAGATAAAGTGCTTTTCCGAGCCACTGAGCTTGACGTTTTTTAGAACTGTAGAATAAAAAACCCTTGCGTCACCCAGTGTGTTTGTTTGTTTATTGATTTGTGTGTGTGTATGCAACAATCATTTTGCAGTATCGCTTATTTCTCTTCATAAATAGCTGTTCCATGTTACCCTACAAACATCAATAGGATTCAACTCTACAAAGGAAGGTTCGCATTTGAGAGAAACAGTTAACAGGTAGTTGCTGTGTAGGCAAGTTTTGAATATAGAATTTTTTACAAAACAATTTCAACCAATTTTACTCACTATGAAGGGACAGGCAAGGGTTGAATAGTTGTGTAGAGAACTGATTTATTTTTTTCTTATGATTAGAACTTTGAGGATGAATTCTTCCTCAGTGCATCCTGCTACAGAGATTTATTGGGTCTCATTATACAGTTCATTTACAATTCAGTTAAATATGTAAATGATAGCATGTTCAGCACCTGATCAGAGGTCCACATTTTTCCACTGCAGAGACATCTGCTTGTCTTAAACAATAACCATCTTGGCTTGGGTAGAGTTCAATTACCAAATGCGGTGACCTGGAGCCATATTCAGGATAGCTAACCTGAACCAAACAAGCCAACGCCGCCCTCCATCGATGTCTGGTTTCCTTCTGGATGCATATGGGGGCTGCACATGACCACAGCAGACATAAGCGACATAAGTCCTTGCATCCAGTGGGGGTTAGAGCAGGGGGGCACAATGTTTTTGTACCATTTTAAGCAAATAAGACCCAACAACTTTAAACGCTTGAGAATGCACTGTTTCAATCAAATTGTAGATAAGTGTTCTCCAAAGGGGTTTTCATGATAACTTTGATGCCTAAATGATAAATTTGGCAAGCAGTATAATATTTATCATGCTGACAATCTCTAAACAGCGATATGGTCTGTGATAGCCATTTCTTTGCCCTTGACTCGAATCTTTGCTTTTCTAAAAAACACCCGGCTGGCTATTTTGATAAAAATAAGCCAACTTGCTTACTTATTCTAATAACTTTAATATGGCCTTGTTGTGTTCAGAATGATCACATTTGCTCATTATCGCATGTACTTCCTTTCTCTGTAAAAGCCTTTAAACTATTTCCAATGCCCATCTTAGATCTTTTCTTCTGATAAAGTGATTTGTGGCAGATTCCTTCGAATTACTGGTATTTTGCCAGCATTTTTCTCCCTCGGTCTGCTCCCTGGTGAATTTCTCAATATCTTTTTTATTTCTTCATTAAAATTTCAATCATGTCTGTGCTTGGGGAAAAAAGAGATAAAAATAATATGATAGAAGATACAGTGTGAAAGAGGCATTAAGCTCTTTGGATTATCAAGATATGTTTTGTGTTGTTGTTCTAGTCTACCTGCCACTGAACAACAAGTAATGTAACTCCCCAGGAAATGTGTCTTTGCGAGTGTCCAGCACACAAAATATGTCCTGGGCTGCAATGCATCTTCGTTTTATTCCTATTTATAACTGAGGAAAATTTAGTGAATTTGGCATACATTTCTCTCACATAAGGTTATAAATAGCCAATGGTAAGGGCAATTAGATCATTGCAGGTAATATCAACGTGGAGCTTCCATTTGATGGGGTATGTCACTGGCCAATAGAGATGGTCAAAATTTCAACTAGTTGAGTTCATTAGTAAATTGCAAAGCCCATGAGCATGGTATACCTCAAGCATGCATAGTTGTTACTTTAACTAAGTTCAAAGTCAAGTTAAAATTTTAATGGTGATGATAAGTGATGGACAAACTTTGGACAAATCCGTCCGCGAACGGGCAAATCAGACTTTTAAAGAAATCTGACGTCTGCCTGTTCGCGGAATTGAGGAAATTGCAAGTGACGTCACATCCGGTACCTGGAACGCATAGTTCCTGGTTCCAGATGTGATGTCACTGACGTCACTTCCGGTTTTCTGAGCCAGCTTTTCACTAGAAAAAGCTGCTCTACCCTTTCTCCTAGTGAAAAAAATTCTTCCACCGGCAGGATCTTACTGTTTCTGATTCTGCCAGAGGAAGAATAGTAAGCTCCTTCTCACTGGTGAACAGGGCGGGTTGAATACCCATACTGCTCGCTGGCTAAAAGGAGTGCGAACATCCTTGTGGACAGTTCGGCCATCACTAGTGATGATACCATGTTCTTGGGCTTTGCAACCATCTCTACTGGCCATCTGGAATGTATAGGTAAGGTAGACAAGTGGGCATTGGGCAAGCAAGAAACACGTGCCATTTGGACACGAGGGGGCAAAAAAAGCCCTTTGAACAGTACACCTGCTATGTACAGCCAGCCAATAATATATGTATTTGTGGTGAACATGTTTTGGGGGGAATTTTTGTTTGTATCTGGCCATAAATGTCGGACTTAAGGTAAAAGGTTTCGGGTAGTAAGTGGTTCTCTATATCTATTAAAGAATTGTTAAAAAAAGACTTTACAGAACAGTCTGAGAAATACACGTTTTGCCATCCATGTAATTACAAATTGTGAAAACTAACAATGAGCTAATCGTCATTTCATAATTAATGAGAAAAAAAACATTCCCAACTTTCCCAACTTCATCCACATGACTTGCCACAGACTTGTAAAAATATCTGTAAAATCTAATCTCTATAGGCCAACAATCTTCTATACAAATTGGACTATAAAAAGTAATACAAAGTTTCTGCTGGAAAGTTCTTGATCCATAACGGAGGCCGTAACGAATAGGAGGCAATCAACATCAGAATGACAAATGGCTTTGAAAATAACTCATGATCTATGCAAAAACGCATCTCATCTTCAAAGAACAAACAGAATGAAAAGAGTGAGCCCACTCAGAAGTGATGTTTCAGCTTGTGGTTAAATGTTCTGATTAAGCTGCTGGCTTCTCAGAGCTTTTGAATTTTCAATGACGAGATCCCCTTTCCTGGGATTCTGGCTCGCTGTGTTACCATCGTTACTGCCCAACTTAAGGTGTTCCCACTTCATATTTTAATATATGTAATCAGTTAAAAGTTCTTCTTGAAGAGTTTTACCTCTGGTAATTACAACTGTGGGGTGAGACATATTGGTCCTGGGTGAAAAGTTACATTTCAGCATCTACCGAAAAAGGTTATTTTTATTTTTGTTGGACTAACCTTTTGGAAGATGCATTATAATGTTTTAAAGTGGACCTATTACCTGCTCTTGAACTAAGTGTAGAAGTGCTGATAATAGGGCACAGCACACCAAAACAAAACCAAAAACGTATCTGTAATAAGTTAATCCAGAATATTCCTTGTCATTGCTGCTTCTCTGTGATGACTCAGCACCACTGTGAGGATATATGGCTCCCCCAGTGGTCACTTGCAAAATTGCCCTTCATTGACCCACAAAAGCCTGCAGATAAGTATGGAATCTCACATATGATTCCAGAGAACAGCATCTTAGCTGCTTTTTTTTAGGATTGCAGAATCAATACTTCACTATTGTGCCACTGCCAACACAGAGGTAATTTGGTAAGTTTTATTTTGTATATATTTTTTTTATTTAGCAAATACATCTGCAGGATCTCAATTATGGTCAAGCAAACCACCATATTGTATGGTGACCCTTAGAATGGGTCTTGCTAGATTAGGCATTATGCGTTGTCTACTTTGAAGCAAACAGGATCGCATACTGTATTTGTGTGTATGTCTTTTATTTGTTCTTTTTAGAAATGCAAATGTTGGTTAGTTTCTATGGTTCAACTAACAGAGGTCCTTTCCACAGCACTTCTTGACCTCCAGATATCTGTCAGGCCACCATTACGGATGTTCGCATTCCTTCTAGATGGTGATTCTTTCTCCAGTAGGATCAGGAGCTGCGAGATCCCGCCGGAGGAAGAATCTTTTCCTCCTTTTCGTGGGCAGATTCAAATTCCCAGCCACTGACTTCAATTCCGGTTTTCGGAGCCGGGTTTTCACTAGAAGACCGGCTTCTCTACCCAGTCTTCTGGCTCCAAGAACCGGAATCTGCCTGCGAACAAGAAGACGCCAATCCGCCAGTTCCGCCAGACGAAGTTTGGCCATCACTAGTCACCAAAATGTTCACAGACAAGAGGCAACTTATAGGCCAGCTATAGAAGGGATATTAGGTTGTCAGCTCCTCTGAGAAGCAGTGATATGACTATATATGCTCTGAAAAGTGCTGCATAGTATGTGCTATATAAAAACCAGATAATAATAACTTATAGGAAAATCACAACAAATATTAAATGTTAAATAAAGCCACCTAATCTGCATCCAATGTGATACCCCAAAGATGCCTAAAATGTCATATTTTGCTTATACATAATATGGCAACCAGAAGGCGCTTTATACATTATATGTGTGCAGCTCCCTCATGGAAATGCATAAAACGTAAAACGTACGTGGAAGTATAAGATTGCGTAATGTTTCTGTAGCTGCTGTGTTTTCTTAGCTGTTAATAGGCACTGACACTAATGGATATATAGAAAACTTTGCTACAATTTTCAAATAAGTATAATGATTCTACACATAGTTGAAACAGTTCAAGAAAAAAGCTTTAGAGTGAGCGAGTCAGCCTCTGGCAGCAGTAATTAAATCAAATCTGCTGCAAATTATAATCTAATTACTGGCACTATGTGTAGTATAGGAGCCCGTACTGTATGTTAAAGGGGTCATGGACTCGGTAGAAAAAAAATAATATCACACTACAGTGTATCCAAACTCAGAAACTATTTTAACTTATTTATTAAATACTAAGTGTGGTGGCTGCACTAAAAAATTTTGGGGCAGATTACGTATATTTTTAGAAAACTGCCCCCCTCCGCTGCCCCCCAATCTTCCCCTGTGTATCAGAAAGAAGCCGGTGGCATGATCTGTACATTGACGGCAAGCGTTTACTCAGGGCATCTTGTGGCTGTAAATGGTATTGCAAAGGGATTTTTTTTAATTGGGGTTACAGCTCACACACATTAAATAGCTGTACAAACAACATACCTTATTCATGTATACACCACTGTAAAAGTTATTTTTTTTTTTTAGATTACCAGAATTCATTTGGTTTTTATTGTTAATTGTATACAATTATTGTCAATTAAATAACCTCAGTGAAACATTAACTAAACTAAAAGGTTGCAGTTAGGGGTGTGAAATTGGGAAGGTAGGTACTCTCCGTTCTAAAGGACTAATCCCATAAAAAAAAGATTCGACTTCTAAGGGTGTTGGAGATCTGGGGGTTGAAAGTCAGAGCAGGCATATGTAAGAGTAAAATCCGACAAGAGAAAAGCACTGTGTGACAGCTGGAATATGGCCATGAAAGGTAGTCTCAGGGGTTAGTTATTAACCTAGAAAATTTCAGGGATGCACTACTGAGGTTAACCAAAGCAAGCTGGTGGCCTGTGGATGGAGACAGCTAATCAGAGGCTCAGTCAAGAACAGGGAGTTCCATCTGCAGCAGTATCTACCATGCAGGAAGTTGATGCAGAGGACAGTGAAGGAGGCAGTGAGGAAGACCGCACTTATTATTATCTAGCTACATATAGGGTCAGTACCAAAACACCATTCCTAGTACTCATCTGAGTAGTTATGTGCACCCCTGCATATACATATATATTATATACATAATGCAGGTCAACTAGTGTGAAAGGGCCCTTACCTTTTCTTGAATTTCAGTTCTTGATTGCTTTGAAGTACCTGATCCTTATTTCACCTTTTGAGGATAGTATTAATGCAGGGTGAACAAGTTTCCATAGGAAACCTGTAGTACCTTCAACACTGGCCTCACATTGCTTTATGTGTTAACGCACAACAACAACAGAGAGCATTAACATATACCCTACAATAACACCAATAACACCTACAGTACCCTGCAATAACACCCTTCAGTGTGCATTTTTCATCCACAGTGCAAGCATCTGCCATACAATAATATGAGAGACAGTGGAATGCATTAATGAATGGGTTTTCTTTGCCCACAATGAACTTGTTTGTGTTGCAAATACAGCACCGCAGTGTGGCTAGTGTGAAAGGGCCCTACAATGTTGTGTGCACATAATATCCTAAATATGTGTACATTCTTAAATCTAGTCACGTAGGTGTGTTAGTTGTTGTATGAGTCCATCATTTTTCCCCTCTGTGTTTCTCATTGTAGAATCTCCATCTGTGACATGTAAGTGTCTAAATGAATAATTGTACTCGCACCAAGAATGTCTTCTCTATCAATATTACTGCCCACCAGGGTTCTGCAATACACTGGCACAAAATAATTAAATAACGCAATCTGATACCGAGCGCTTGTAACTCATATATTGTTCCCGTGTAACGTCAGATTTTTTTTAATATATATAAAACAATGAGTGCCAAAAGCAACATGTCTGTAATAGAAGAGGATTCACTAAACATGTGAGAGCAATATCCAATATAACATGAGCTAAAGTGTTTTCTTGTCTGTTTTATTTGCTATCATGTGTCGTGTGAATTGCGAGATGGAACATATACGCCAGGAGATGCGCAGGCAAGCTTTTTATGACTTATTCTAGTAAAAAAACACACATTAACCCCTTCAAGACTGACATATTTTTAGGCAAAAAGGCACACGTGCGACTAAGAAAGGGTCATAGCTGATACTGCTCTAAAGGTGGGTTTACATGTGTAGATTTTTTAGTTCGATCAACAAAGAATGAACGATTTTTTGGTTGAACAAAAATCTAGAATGGCCAATTTGTTTGAGTTGTTCGAACAAAAAATGGTTTGAAAGGTCAACAAACATGCTGGTAACTTCAAATGTATTTTCATTCGAAATCGGCAATGAACGAATGAAAAATCTAATGTTAAATTCCATAAAAGAACGAACGACGTTCGACAATGACATCGAACAAAAAATCTAATTGGCAGTTGATTGAAGAAATAATCTACACGTGTAAACCCACCTTAAGTTATCAGATCTGTACGTAGGGAGCGCAGGAGATAAGCTTTATAACAAAGCAGGACTGCTCCTGAATGACAGCTGCATTTCAAGATGGCTGTTTTTATCTAAAGGGCCTATTCATGTTTCATAAGATTGATCAGATTCGATTGTAATCTATGATCGACGAATTGACGATCGAACAAACTGTGATTGAAATACTACCCACATGAAAAAAACTGATATCGATTGAAAGCATAATTGAAGGAAGTTGATTGTAAACACACCAAAATGACTGCCACTGCATGTATAAGTATGCTTAACCTCCCTGGCGGTTCACTGAGGTGCAGATTTCTGTACCAAAAGTGATACAATGTT
>CM070035.1:151299797-151331398 GCA_036250615.1 Ptychadena robeensis | reverse complement strand
TGGTGCGCTTTTGGTACAGAAATCTGGACCTCAGCAGTGCGCTAGGGAGGTTAATATGCACGCTAAAGCAATATATATATGCTGTACAGAAGTGAGTCAATAGGTCATTCACATTAATTATTAGAGATCCACCAACACACCCAGGTTTGGTTCGCTGCAGTTTGAGGGCACTTTTACACTAGATCTGTTGCAGTTGTTGCGTTTTTGGTGGTGCATTCTGTTAGCCCAAGGCACACAGCATTCCATAGGATTTATGTTGTACCTTCCACACTTGGCTGCAGTCAGTGCATTATGCTTTAACATAGTGTATTAATGCAAACGCCCTGCACCAGTTTTTTTACTGTGGTGCAATTATGGGACACCTAATGCGTGCATTAACACTGGGTTTATTCACCTGCAACGGGTAGTGTAAAGGGCCCATCAGAGAATGCTGCTTAAGACTCACAAGGTTCTTTTAGTATTGTAGCTGAATTGTGCACATTTTCCAGTGAAAGTATAATGTAAGGCTGCAGTTTTCAGGGCGGAAGACACTAGGCTCCAGACCTAAAAACAACTGTGCACCGCTGTGTGCAGCATTTACGATAGAGGGATGGCTGTCAATCACTGCACCAATGTTATCCCTATAGTTTACCCCCCCCCCCTCCCCAAAACATGGTGTGATTTTTGGGTGATCGGCCTGCAGAAGAAACAAGCCCTTCAGCAACCCATACACAGGTACATTCCCATGGGTTCACCTGTTCTGCCGATAACCGAAAAACTGCACATAGTAAATTTTCAACAAAAATATGGCCAGATTTTCAATTATTGAGATACAAAGAGAGCAGCATTTACATTGGCTGATGATAGGGGGTACTGCTCCTCGTATCTGCCAGATCACAAGTTTACAAGGTTGACAGCGACTGGTACTTTGCCAATTGATTTAAAGTACCTGCAATTAAGGCCCCCCATACACCTTACAATCTTACCATACAATTTCTGTACAATCCACTTTTCTTCTACCAAAACCATGTAATATGAGGAGCTTTCTAACCTTCCAATCACTATGTATTCTATCAGGGAGGACCCGGCACTATATAGCAGTGTTATATACCTTCCAATCACTATGTATTCTATCAGGGAGGACCCGGCACTACATAGCAGTGATATATACCTTCCAATCACTATGTATTATATCAGGGAGGACCCGGCACTACATAGCAGTGATATATACCTTCCAATCACTATGTATTCTATCAGGGAGGACCCGGCACTACATAGCAGTGTTATATACCTTTCAATCACTATGTATTCTATCAGGGAGGACCCGGCACTACATAGTTGTTGGTAGGTCTAAATTAAATGCTATGAAGCGATCTAAAGGGGTATGTGGGGCTTAACTCACCAAGGGATCAACCTAAAGTCTCATCCCTGTAAACAATATAAATATATCGAGCCTAATACTGTCTCACATTTAGGGACAAAGAAAATGCAGTGGTTGGCTTTCCTGTAATCAAAATGTAGAATTGGTTCTGTTGAATCTAAGGCCACCATGCTTAAGGTCCCCACACACGTATTGAGTAGGGCCCGACAGATGAGCTGTGAAGTTCAGTGTTATGACGTCATCACACTGCTCTCCATCGCTCACAGCATCGGCGGGCACTCCTTGTGTGCCAGCCTTATGTTTGGAGAGGGACGTCGGTCCCCATTGAAACTAATGGCATGGGCCAGAGATTTACGGACATGTCCATTCTCTGGCCGATCGAGCTTGTTGCATGTGTGGGGACCCTTAGAGACTGTACATCTCAAATATTTTTCAAATAGGGATAAAACCATCCGAAACTATATTTTGTAGCAAATAATTATTATTTTGTCTTAGCTTAGGTTTTTACAAATAAGCCCAGGCCAATGTTCCAACAATCATCATACAATGCTCCTTGACAATTTCATCAACACAATAAAAAAATAATGTAACAAAGTCCCACATGCCGTTAATCCTAAAAACAGATCTAATTAGTTTTTACATATCAAAGGTTCACATTTTGCTTTTTAAGGGATTACACAGAAACAAAATCTTTCATAAATCATCAGAAACCACAGGGTGTAATTCTCCGAGTCTTCTCAAACTACTTTGCATAAAATATTTTTTTTTCCTACCTTACTGGTTGTGTATCTCTTGACATCCCAACACACAGACACAACCTTGTCTATCTGACCTGGCAAAGCTATTTTTTTTCCCCAACGTGTGAAGACATCAAAAACAATCCGGATGCCAATGCACACAGGAATAGAAAGAAAATCCGTACCAGCATTTAATTCTTCTCCCCCCCACCCTCCTGTTTAAGTGTTGCTTTTGTGATATCGCTGTGTGGTATCAGATTTTGGAAAAAAGGAATGGCTGTGCACTAGCTATGCATTATAGATGTTTGGATTCCAGCTCACAGCTCTGTTTATTCTTTGTGGAATGAAACAAGATACCCCAAAGGGAAAAAAGTACCAAACCGAAGAAAAAAAAAAAATCTCCAGCAGATCTTCCTCGGTGTACATAATGAAACACAAGCCCGCTGCATTGTGAGCCCATAAAACGAAGCAATTATTTACTGAGCTTCCCAGTGATCCACAAATTAACAGACTAAAACAATCAGGCCTGTCAAATAGAATCATGTCTAATTGTTTTCAAGCGATAATCGTATTATTTGGAGCTAATAACAGTAGCGATGAATAGTGTTTTGAGCTTGTATTTTCTGTCTTCCTATATTTTGTTTAGCACATAAAGTGGCAAAAAAAAGTAAATCATATACATAGGCTCCTGCAATGAAATCAGATATACTTGGGCATGTCCAGACATGTCATGGGCCACCTTTATTTTGGTGGACCTCCAAGGTGAAATAGAAATCTCATCAGTATTACATATAGCTGCAGTACTAAGCACTTACATATTAACCTCCTGGGCGTTACGCACAGGTGATCGCAGCGAGGCATATAAAATGCCTTTAGAGCCCATTTTTAGGTGATCTGCATGATTCCGGCATCACCGGTGAATCCAAAATCCTGCTTGGAAAAAGCAACACCCCTCCATTTACATGAAAGTCTATGGAGTCAACCCCCGTCCCCTTTGCGTCATCGGGGGCAGATGCGGAAGCATCAGCATTAATGCTGATGCACAAAATCGCTGGCAGAATCCAGCATACAGGTTAGTTTCCCCTAGTTAACTCAGGTTGAGTTTCATGATGGATTAAACTCAACCTGTGTTAACTCGGGCCAAACGCCCAGGAGGTTCATAAGATGCGCTAACTGAAAGAAAGAGATGGTGCAAAATTTTAAACTGTTTATTTGTGAAATATTACAAAATCCCTAAATCTGTTTTTTTCTCTCGCCCAATGGCTGGCGGCTCTGTGCTACCCAGCAACTGAGAAAGGAATCCACTGGCTGGGCAGATTGTTTGTGTATGATGAGCAGACTTTCTGGCTCGGCTGGGACAGGGCTTACAAGCTGTGTGCTTGTCAGCCCAGATATTTGTATGTCAGTTTGAGCTGACACACACTGATCAGTAGCAAAAAAAAGATTTTCTCTCTACTACTGTTTTGCATGGCAGAGTGTGGACAGGGAAGCTAACAGCTGGAGGATCTTTTTGAGGGAAAAATCCGGTACATAGGCTAGAGCAGTCCTTTTATTTTTGAATCCACAACACTTCTCCACATCTCCAGCATGTTTGGTTATGATACATGTTTTTGACTATTTTGATGTTGTTGATGTGGCTGGGGGGAGGGGGTTGGTTGCAGGAAATTAAAGCAGAGTACTCTGATGCGAACGCCATACCGCACCATTTTTTAGGGGCTGACCTTAACTTAGAGTTATTCCACTTGTGTTGGCCATTGTGACAAAGCTGTACCATCTGAATAAGAAAGACACCACATCATCTATGGTGTGTTTCCCTCTCCTTGTTTCTAGTAAGTATAAGGAACTCTTATCTGACTTATATGAATCTATATTTTCAGTATATTTTGCCTTTTGCTTTTTATCTGTTGTTTAAAATCAAGAGAAGCTGTGCCTTTCCCATGACAGGAAATTGCTTTAAGGGATTGCAGTCAGCACATAGAGACTCTATTCAAAATTATCTACGGTGATCACACACACTGCATTAAGACTAGTATAGTGTGTTATTTTTAGATTGTGTAGAAGACTGTGTTAGAAGGAAGGAGTTATGACTATGATTTTTGGCCTGGCGAGTTAAATATTTAACTACCGTATGTGGAACATGGTGGCATTTTTTTATTTGTGGCATTTATTTGTTTGATAAAGTTTTATCCAAATAAATGAAATAAGGTTTATAGCTACAGAAACAATCTACAACTATTAAAATCAATCAAACAGGAATAGGGCATAAAACTAAAAAATCTGCAACCTGGCAGAAATATGTACAGGATGATAATGTAGTCAGTGGTGAGAGTAGAGGTCAGCCGCAACCTTTGTGGCATTTATCTTTATAGCAGGTGAACTTTTGTGCGATATCCCAGAGTCTCTGCTATTTAAAACTTCACCTTGAACAACAATCAACAAAATGTGATCATTCAAGGTTTGGCGACCCCATACTAATTATTTGGTCTGCAGTGCGAAGTGGCCACTTACAAGAAAAAGGGACTCCACCTCCAAGTGGGGCTGTACATGAGCGATAACAGGTCAGAGATAAGTATACAGCTTTTGCTAGCTAGCAGACATGCTAGTAAAAAGAAAATGGAACCTATACACAGATATACTTGTACATTAAGTGCTTATTTTGCATGTTCAACAATAACTTTATTAAAAAAGTGCACTAAGTCAACTTTAAACCAGTGGACTGGCTCAACAATGTGGAAACAGGCGGCTCGGTAGGCATGTACTACATCGACATCCCCACCAAGGTGTGCAATTAACACAGGAGGTATCAATGCGGCCATGATGTCGTATAAACCTAGCCTAACTGTTGAGATGAGATATATACAAATTAATCAGTTGACACAAAACTTACAGTCTTAAAATCTACAGTATGTCACAAGCAGAGTAGAGTAAACTATGTTCATGAAACAATATAGCCACTTAGTCTACAGCAAATATAGCCACTTAGTCTACAAACAAAAAGTTAATAATATATTATTTTGCTATATAAAGTTCATGTTTCTTATTTTAAAAATAAAATGTAGAACATTTGCAAGTTGACATGGCACTATAAAATTCATGGTCCCATTGACCATGCCCATGCCTAAAATATAACTTTAGAGTTAACTGGCTATTTTGGACTATGAGCTACAATAAAAATTTGCACAATCTTGAAAATTTGTTGCGCCTGCAGGTATTTCAGCATCAAGTGTAAATTTATCACCAAGCCACGGGAGCTCCAACAAAACCATTAATGTGTTGGAAAAAATATCTATTTTCTCCCCTTTGAAAGGTGGTAACATTTTCATTACTATTTTTCAGGTGATAATTAAAATACCTGTGATGGTGCAGATACATAGGAAATCTGCCTAAAGCGGTGTTGTGTACCGATTCCGTTATCATTGGAATGTAGAATTTTATTAATATGTATAATTATTTTCCAGTAAATGAATAAATGACAACATACCATAAAATTATATATATATATATATATATATATATATATTTCAGAACTCTTGCCTTGAGTAATATGTTTTGGGAATGGGGGTTGGGGTATTGTTACTGAATAATTAGGAGAAAAGTCTGTGACACCGGCTCTCTGTGGAATGTAATTTATGACCCACAAAGGTGTTAGCAATCTATCTTGTTCCAAGGTAGTTTCTTTTTCTAGACCGTTAAACAATGTCTTAGATCCAATGGAAAACACAATTTACCGAAGAGACTGGAACTGTATATATTTGTTTTCTCTTTTTGAGTATTTTATTTTGTTTCATGCACTCCTAATTTAGTTGGGGGTTTTTTTTCAGTTTTTTTGTTGAAATGAAAAAAGATGAGGCTGAATGGTCAGTGTTGTAAGAGCAGGTTCGTGATGGTTAAAAGGTAGTTTGGTGACCCTCAACATGGCATGCCCTGGGCTATGACGCATCTATGTCTATATAGACAATTTTAAAGAGCCTTGTCTGGTTTATGTAGTTTAAAATAGTGTAGACTAAGCATTAAGACATTAGAGACCACCCCAAACTTGCCCTCTTTACTGGCTCCATTGATTTGTGATCAACTGGTGAAATATGGCTGAACATTGCTGATTTTAGATAAAGTTCCAGAAAGATTTTAGATTTCTATTCTAGAAAGTGAATGGTGGTAAATGTTTCAATTGCCTTTTCAAATAGATGGAATATTTTCTGATCTCCAATAGGTTGGGATCAGGGGCTTTGCAGCACCATCATGAAAGTCTGGCATTTCTCAATGTACGGTAAATCGTCCATTGTGCTGTGACTGAACCATATGCTCCAAAACCTTCATCCCATTTGGATGTCTAGATGGAAAGATGGTAACCCTAACGTCAGTAGACATGGTTTTTATTGTTTTATCTAATGACGGACTTGCTGTCCACACTGTAGAGATTATAAAAAATGTCAGCTTGTTTATTTGTGAGATAATTGCAAAGTCCCTGAACATTATTAAAACTTTTGGAGATATAGAGAATGGTTGTTTTGTATTACAGGCATGTACAAAGGCAGGGTTGTCCAAAGTCAATCATGTCCAACGTAAAGCCCCCCATACACCTTACAATCTTTCCATACAATTTATGTACAGTCAACTTTTGCTCTACCAAGACCATGTAATTGGAGGACCTTTCTTAACCATCCAATCACTTTGTATTCTATCAGGGAGGCCACTATACTACATAGTTGTTGTTAGATCTAATGCAAATAGCATGGAGTGATCTAAAGGTGTATGGGGGGCTTAAGGCATGTCCAAAGTCAGACACATCCAAAGTGTCCATGTCAAGTCAGGTTACTTTACCATGCAGATTGTCCCTACTATTAGGATGCAGCATTAAGGTGATCAGTAGTGGAGAATATTCTCACTGACCATCCAAAAGTCATAGCTAGGGGTTTGGTGAAATGCAAGACCCAGCATACCTAGGGGGGCAGTCTTTATGAGTGTTATGCCAGTGAATGGCCAACGCTTAACAATAATTATGGCAAGTATATGTGAAGGAAGAGATCTGTTCCAAGATATAGTTCATTTGCATCTAATGGTAATGATAACTTTACAAAAAGTCATGTTGAATGCCCCCCCCCCACACACACACACAAACACATATTACATAACCTGGTCATCATCAAAGTCAAACCCAAAAATTTTACTTGCATGTGCTAGTGCAATATTTTGTCTTTGTTAATGTTTCCACAACCCCTCTCTACATCTGCAGCACTTTTGGTGATTATGCCATGTTTAGGGGCATTTATAAACTCAGTTAATTAAACAAAATTCAATATTTGACCAGCTCAAGACAGCTATAGAATGCTCAGGAAACATTGACTTTATATTCTAAATGCTTCTAAGCTAAACTACTTTAGTGTTTTGCAATGTGAATATCTGCAAACAACGTTTCTTTAAAACAAAAAAGACATTTAAAGTTCAGTAGAACGTTGTAATCATTATGAGTAGTTATATTTTGCTGAGTGATGTGAATAGAAGAAAGATGCAATTACCCAGAAGCAATGCCCTTGGAAAAGACGATCCTGAAGATAGGTGAGGGAACGGAGAAACGAGACATGCCGCGACCTGCTTATGGCTCATCCACAGCTTCCAAGTCAGATATTGTCTGCACCACCCTAGCAATAGCTAGGTAACCAGCAATCCAATTATCGCTATACTACAAATCTCATTATTGTTAACCAACTAGTGTGTGTAGCTCAGTATAATAGCAGCAATGTAATATGCGCACTGCTTCACGGAGGTAATTTACTGTACGCAAACTCTCAAGAAATCATATATAGATTTATATTCTCTGCATTATAAACAGACTCTGGGGCTAATTTATGAAAAGTAGAGCAGAGACGTTGGATGGGAATGGAATTGTTCTTTACATAAAACAAGGAATTTGACTGGTTGCTATGGAAAATCGCTTGACTTTCTCTAGTTTTCTCTACTTTCCATTAGAGAGGTAATGAGAATGTTTGCTCCCTGGGCACAGAGACTATAAAACAAGCATTTGTGAATCATCCTCAGCAACTTTTTGGAAAGAATAGGCAATTGTTAAAATTCCTGTAAGAGTTTCGAGTTTCTGTTTTTAAATTCCCGGAAGAGAAGACCTCATTGAAAGATTTGTCCCTGACAACCGAAAATGTTTTATTTCACATCACCATATATCCTGGTGACAATGATCAGCATGCCACATCCAATGGGTGATGGTTTCTAATGGTGGTCAAACAGTAACAGATAGTTGATAGAAATGGATATATTTTCTTAAAATTTCGACTAGCTGACTTAAGCATCACTTAATTGCTACTGAGTTAATTGATAAGCCCCTAAACATGATATCATTACCACAATGGAGACATAGGGATTGTTGATATAGAGAACAAAAAAAATGCACATGAGTTCAAACTCAAGTTGAAATTTGTTGTGATCTCTAATGTTTTGGCCTTTCCACAATGTAAAGTTACCACTCTCTACCTGATGTCCCTGGAACCCTAAGGCTGGCCATACACGGGTCAACTTTTTAATAGATTCAAGCACAATCGATCCCTTTGTGCATTGGCAGTGATCGATTGTTCTTGAATAAATTGAAGTCAGCCTTCAACCTTGCTTAAAGAAAACTCAGTCGGACAGGGAAACAACATGCTGGTAAACCCTGTTCAATAGCCATTACTTTCGATGCACATCGAGTCTAAATTACAATTACTAAAGCCGTACCTCTGGGACCTCAGTGGACTAAGCAGCTGCCTCTTATAGCATCTCCTTGTGACCTTCTGACATCCCAATTTTGACGTTGCGAAAGGCAAAACTGGTATTGAATGCTGATCTTTAGCATTGATAGCGACTATGACAGCAGATCTGCCCTCTCCACAAAAAAATCAACCTTATTAATATATCCCAGATAAAGGCCATCACAACCGTTCCACATTCATGAGATAGGAGCAGAAATTTTCAGAAATTTATAGTGCAAGTTTGATCCACGTTGCTGCTTCCGGACTTTGTACATTGCTCTTTGTCTTAATAAATATTACAGATAAAGTAATAACTTAATGGAATAATTGGCCATTATAACGTGTTTTGTGCTACAAAAACTCATCGCATTAAAAATCCCCATTGCATTTGCCGACATTAGTTTGAAAAAATCAATCTGTGCTTGGACAGCTGATGATGTTAAATGTTAATGGTATATTTTTTTTATCACACCTTATAGCCGTTCAGCCCACTACATTGTCTTACAAAATGGGCACAAATGGAAAATTGTTAGTCTTTTGTACAGCACTGACCAGTGTTTTTAACAAGAACGGGGGATGGTGACATTATCTCATGAATGGCAGGTGTTTAGTACGTCCATTATGTTCTGTCCCTGTACAGCTAATTGTCGCAGGTCCGCTCTATTAAAAGTCAAACATTAGCAATTTAAATGTGTACTGGGAAAGCTTGTCAACATTCACGGCTGTAAATATCATATTTATGCAAGTATTAGCATACAATATTAACCCACGTATTTCTAAGCAGGTACTTTTTTTTTACAATGGTTTTCAGTTCCATTCTTCTAAGGATTAAATAAGTAAACGTCTTGAGGAAAACCATTTCTTTTAAGATGAAGAGGTAGGAAGATGGAAGTAAGAAGTTCAAAAAGGAAGACTCAACAAAAGGCACTTTGAGGAACTCAGGGAACCCTTTATACTTATTCTTTATTTTCTGCTCTTGTATGAATACTTTGAATTTGGAGGGGCCGAAGCTACCTGCAGTCAGATCATTGTAATGCTCGGCTCTGATGAAACACAATGCCAGTTGTCCAAAGAACTAGAGGCAAATAGCAGGTCCCAGGTTCTGAATGTGGTTCAACATTCCTTTTACCAATGTAACACAAGTCTTTCTTTATGGCCAATGTTGTCTATGGTGATGGCTGAAATGTCTTTTCTTCTAACCGGTGAACAGTACAGATGTTCGACCCGCCCCGTTCTCCTGCAGAAAGAAGTTTATTTTTGTTTTCCGCTGTCCGAAGAACCCTTGTAGTGAAAAATCGTCTTTGATTCAAATTCCGCATGAATAGGCAGACGTTGGACTTTTTTAAAATCCGCTTGTTCTCGAACAGACCTGGCCGAAGTTCAGCCATCAATCTAATTGTCTATAAAACTTTTTTGCATAAAGCCAAAACTTATTATGATTTGAACAGAATGGGAATTTTTTTGCTGTTTGTTTCTGCATTGGAGACATTTTCCCTTGAAATCTTTTTTGGATAGGAAATCTCTCCCGCTTGACAATGGTTTCATTGTTGACTATGCAACATCACCCATTTACTCTATAAGTAAAACTGGGGGAAGAGGTAAGGATCAATTCTCCCCATTGGGATAACGGATCAAAATAACTAAATTAATAAAAACAATTTGATGTTTAACAAGTCTAAAGGTTAAGATTAGAGTTAGGGGGTTGGAGGGTTAAGGTTAGGGGATTGGGGAGGTTAGTTTAGTCTTAACCCCCCTAATGTTAACCACTCCCCCTAACCTTAATCCCACCCAACCCCCTTACTTTAAACACCCAAAACCCGTAAGATTAATGATGTAACTTCAGAAAAGTAGGTTTATCTGCACATGTGCGCTTGTAAAATATATATTGGGGTAGGAAAATATCTCAGAACACTGCCCCTGATAGTATCCGGCGGGGAAGAGGAGCTCAGTTTGGTGGTGAAGACTGAAGAGTAGTGGGATTTGGGCACCCTCTTGCAGCTTAACAAGGATTCTCAGCTGCTACAGAACCACAGTAAGACACCGCTATCCTCCCCTGTCAGACATGGGGGGGATTACCCAGGGAGCCAGACAGGCTAGGACCACCCCTGCTCTACAGCATGCTCTTAGACTGGAAGGGAGGGAGGTAGGCAATAAATACAATGCTATCAGTTTGTTTGTTGCTGGTAGGGCTTTATAAAGCCTATGACTGCATAAACAAAAATACAAATAATTTGGCAGGTAAAACATTATATACTGTGTGTATAGATATTTACCAAGTATGATGTCATACATATACTATATATATAGTGTGTGTATATATATAATATTTTATAAAATTACCACTGGAGTCATAACATACAAATATCCTTGTTCTTCAGTGGCTAGTTCATAGAAAATGTTTGACCTGCTTCATTCTTTTTAATTAAAAAGACTTCAATATATAATCATTTATGGGAGAACATCAATAATCTATTATGCAGCGTTCTAAATGTATTCTTGTGAAGCCCATAAAGCAGGCCTCTTGGCAGAAGGGTTTAATTTCTTCTAATCCTTCCATTAGCTACATGGGCAATCATGATTAGAGATTAAGGTCAATTTATTTATTTGGAGTACAATAAGAAACTTAATACATTTTAAGCAGCCTGTGAAAAGGATATTGCTTTTCACATGCGTGCTTCTTAGCGGCAGCTGCGGTTTCATCCTTGGAGCATTGGCCGCGCGCTATCTTGGTTACGAGCGGTGCTATCTGTGTAAAAGCTGCACGGCCCTATCATATCTTGCTATGAAATCTTGTGTTCCTAGCAGTTTTCAGTGTGAAAGATAGAGCACGTAAAGACATAATGACAAAAACACCAACATGATATCTATCACTGCATGGCCAAGTCTTCACCTGAATACTAAATGTTAACCATTGATTTGTTTCTTTATATTTGGTGTGTCTTGATTTAACTCCTTAATGGATTCTTTTTTCACTTTTTTTCATGAATAATTTTATGCTGAAAGGAGACTCTAAAAACTATGGTAGGAGGTTGAAAAGTTTGGCAAAGTACATATAAAAAAGTCATCATATATATATCTATATATAGATATATACAGTATGTGTACCTTCCACAGCTCTCTCTCAGTTTAAATCCAGTATGTGTAAAATGCAAGGATTGGGCTGGGTACAGGGGACAATTAAACTTTAAATTCAGTTACTGCCAATGGCTAAAAACCATGTATAGGCTCCTGGATGAAGCATAGGATGTGGGTAGTTTGTGAATTAAGTAAAAAAGTGATTGTAGGATTGCTCTCATCCTTTTGGTTCTCAGTTGGAAAAGTGGTTAAGGAACCACTTACCTTGGTAGATCTGGGAATAAACCTCTCTGCCTACCAACTCCACCTAAACACTGTCACACTGGGTAAATATAAACATTTCCCCATCAAACACCCATTTAATGCTCCTAGGGCAGGAGTGGGCAAACTAAGGCCTGGGGCCGGATTCAATCCATTTAGCTTTATTTTCCGGCCCTTTGTCTCCTTGTTGAAATGATGCTCCCCTCCTCTTATTCTCTACAATGAGTTCACATAATGCCAAGAGGTGTCCAAACATTGCCTTTTGGACAATGCAGTGGTGTGATCATCCTCATGGCAACAACAGGCAGTCAGGAAATGTAAAAAGATAACAACGTACCTGTAACACGTCGCCTATTACACATCACCGCCATAATAAGTGATGCCGGTAATTCATGGAATTAGCACACCTATGGAGGGTCGGCCATTACAGGCTTTTATTCCGGCCCGTTTATAAATTTAAGAAGTCAATGTGGCCCACAAGTCAAAAAGTTTGCCCACCCCTGCTCTAGGGCATGTTTACCGCTCCTTTGGCACTCTACATCTGCTTCTACCATAACCATGTGGTTTGATAGAATTCAGGACCCGCACATTTTAGAGAACATCACAGTGACACCAGATTCACAGATTCTTGGATATATTCTGTATATCTACCGACATAAAAATAAAGCCCTCAACTCTCTATGTAACCAAGGCGCACAATCAAGAGTCTTTTTATCTTTATAACCTATTTGGCTGCTGAATTTCTTAAGATCTCAAACATCACTGTTTACCAATAGTAGTTTCTACCTTCCCTCAGCCTTATATATTTTGCATTTAACACACCAGACAATCCATAACTGCCATTGTTTTATTGATTTTGCCATAATACTGAACTCAGAATCATAATGTTTAAGTGCATGTAATGACTGAAGCCCCCCATACATTTTTAGATCACTATATACAATTTCCTTTAGATCTACCAACAACTATGTAGTGCTGGGTCTTTCCTGATTGAATACATAGTGATTGGAAGGTATATATCACTGCTATGTAGTGCCGGGTCCTCCCTGATAGAATATATAGTGATTGAAAGGTATATATCACTGCTATGTAGTGCCGGGTCCTCCCTGATAGAATACATAGTGATTGGAAGGTATATATCACTGCTATGTAGTGCCGGGTCCTCCCTGATAGAATACATAGTGATTGGAAGGTTTAAAAAAAGGTCCTCATATTACATGGTTTAGGTAGAACAAAAGTTGAAACAAAAATTGTATGGTGTGTGATATTTCCCATCAATTGGGACTGCTTTACTTTGATGGGTTTTTTTTGATGGTTTTCGTTTTTGTATATGTTTATTTTTTTTTCAATAACTTTTAATAAAAAAGAAAAATAAATCAGTTATCTACTTCTTTCTATCCTAACCTTAACAATACACTCTATGGCTGATTTGATATTCGCCAAAAATACCTGTTGGTCCAATCAAAAACCAGGACCTCATAACCTCCTGTAGACAGACTAAATTCTTCATCAGTTTGCCCAGCAATCCACACCACTGAAGGATAGATGTTTAACACAAAAAGTTAAACTTGTATTATTCCCAATTACATTTTATTATCATACTTTCTAAACCAAGACAATAGTTTGGTGAATATTTCAGTATAACTTAAAACTCTTCAGAATTCTATCTATTCTAGCTTCCTAAATGTTTTCTCATTGTTAATAAAACACTTTACTAAACCAGCAAGACTTGACAAGTATTTAAGAAGCTGTTTTCTTTATTTTACCTCCTAAAAGCTAAATTTAAAGGGGTGCTCAAAGATAACGATTGGCTTATTACTCCAATTCATTAACTTTTGAATAGAAGCTCAAAAACTTCTCCCCATTAAAGTGCTGCCATTATCCCATTAGGAGGTCATATCACACAAAGTGAGCAAAGCTCTGTGCCGAATGCAGTCTAAAGTGAACAGACGTGATAGATGGCAATTAAAAACGGCAGTCTGTAGGCAAATAGTATTCTGATGGAAGAGTCACTGGCAGGCGTTCTCAGGCTGTTATATAGATCTATTAGGAAATCAGCTGTCTGTAATGCACCTGCATAAGATCTGTTTGGGGTTTTCTTTGTGCAAGTTGCAGTTATATATAAATATTTGCACATAATTTACATCTATGGAATCTTATGCATATACAGCAGACAGATGCCATAGTATGTTGAAATTAAAATGCAATACTGCTGCCCCCATACACATTACAATCTTACCATAAAATTTCTGTACAATCCACTCTTGTTTTACCAAAACCATGTAATATGAGGACCTTTCTTACCCTTCCAATCACTATGTATTCTATCAGGGAGGACCCGGCACTACATAGCAGTGATTTTCAGTTCAGCCATGCAGTGTTTAAATAAGGAATCTAGGAAGTCATTTCTCTTCTGGCAAAGTAAACACAGTTCATTCAATTATATGCAGCGAAATTTATAATAACACTTTTTCCTGCACACAATTTAATCTTTGAAGCAAACACAGGTTCACCTTGCTAACAGTGAAAAATAACTCCTTTAGTAAATTAAGCCCTAAGGAGGCTATAAGACTTTTCTGCCAAAATTCTTCTATTTACAACCCTTCCAGCAAACACTACTTTCGGCAAACTACTGTTCTTTTATGTCTCTCTTCCTCCGAGTTTAGATGATGCCTTCTCGATCTATCATTCCTCTTTTAGACTCAGGAGAATAAAATGGTTGTAAAGAAAACAGGGACTCTGAATGTTAATATACCCTCTCGAGAATACCGGCTTGAAAAAAGTGTGCCATAAGTCGGGTATTTATCACTATGTATGGAGGAATTCTGAAAGTAAGAATCATCTGAATTTATTCTGTTTGCACCTTGCATGATAAATGGTGGCAGGCGAGTCTACGGAATGTGGAGGAACAGTCAGAGAGGTTGTTTAAAAATAAATGCAAAGCTTGAAAGGAATTTAAGTAGGTTAGCCATGATCCCTTACTTGAATCCCTGGCTTGAAAACCACATGAAGAGATTAACCCTGTTATAAGAGAGAAGATAGAAATCTCTGTTTTCTGTAAAGGAAGAACTCACATAAATGGATTTATGAACTGGTAATGGTCTTTTTATTTAATAGAAATCCCTCTCCTGCTGGTTTAAATCTTGGGGCCAGAGTTTCTACCAAGATGCAATGGGGGAACTGTCTAGTTATATGCTACTTTGGAAATAGAGTCTGAAAAAAGCCAGCCTGTACATTCGAAAAATATTTTTCTTAAATTTAAACAAGGGTAAGACATCCTGAAGCTAGAGTTAGCCTGATTAAAATATTTCCACGAATACCAGACTTAAAATTCTGCTGTTGCTTCCATGGAAGAAATGAAAAAAGCCAACAGTCCGTGTAGTTGAGTCCCACAAGGACTCCTCAGCATTTCTACACTAGAGCAGTATAGCTTTGGCTGCTAATTTGAATACCACCACCTCAACAAACCCCTCCATTATTCACCATATTCTGTTACAACAGCAACAATTATGTTATGCTTTACTGCTTACTGGACTATAAAGTCAGGGCATTCTTGTTAAAATAAGTACCACTGGAGGGAATGCCAGGAGAGCAAATACAGAGTCTTTGATACTCTGACCATAGTTCATGTAAAATGAGAAAAGACCTGAGGGCCTTTAGAAAAAGTTTTGACAGAAATGACTTATTGGTGCATACAGTATATAAGTCAAGCAATATTCAATACAGTAGTAGTAAAAGTTGGATTTTAAATTTGAACTTTGAAGATATGGATGTATGTCAAAAGGAATGAGCTCCAAAAGCAATGCTAGCATAGATAGATCACTGCTCATATCACAGGACTAATCCTCAATGGAGATGGAAAATATTTGAATGAGCTAGCGACTTTGTGAGTTCATTGCAAAACCCTTTAACATGGAACATGGTGTTTGCATAAATGTTAAAAGTCAAATTGTAATTTTTTGAGTTCAACTTTGACATTACTTTTCTTAAAGCAATCCTCTCTTTGTTTAATGTTCCCACAACCCTTCCTTACATCTTTAGCAGTCTAATTTATGATATAATCTTCAAGGGCTTTGCATTTAATTCCCAAATAAACTAATATTAATAACCCTGAACTGCATAAACTTTAAACCAGGGATGCCCACACTTATTCGGCAGTTAAAGGCCCCTTCAGTTGAAGCGGAATTACCACCAGATTGTCTTTGTTGTATGAACAGCACTAGAAACTTAGTAATAAACTCACCTGTAATTAGTAAACTAAGAATGTCCCTCGCAGTCATCTCTGACAGCAGTGACATCTTGGTGTGGAGATCTTGGCTCTGCATTGATATACACATTGAAATTTGTCGTAATTGAAAACAAGTATGAATGCCACCAGTGACCACTCCCGATATTGCAGCAGCAAACAACTAATAAGTATTGAGCGCTGTGCCACCATTCGGTGTCTATTCTCGAGGAGTTCAGACTGACTTCAGAAAAGTGTCCTGTTGTGGTCAGATAACGTTCCATTAAGAAAGAAGAGGAGGATAGTGTTGAGCTTTCAATGGACCATCACAATTCTTGGTTCTGCATTGATATTCAAATAAAAAATTTTCTTAATTGAAAACAAGTATGAATGCCACCAGTGACCACTCCCGATATTGCACCAGCGAACAGCTAGTAAGTATGGAGCGCTGTGCCACCATTGTACCAGCTTAGAGGTAAACCAAACTTTTATATATATATTTTTTACATTTTGATATCTGCTTTAAACCAAGCGAGCAAAAAAAAGGCCCTAGAGCTAAAATAGGTATTTTAAGTTATATAACCCACTGGCTTCATATATGCGGGCTTGTCTTTATAAATAAGGCTGAATAAAAAATAAAAAAAGCTCCAACATGAACTTCTAAACTACTCTGGGTGCCTGCACACTACACTGGTAGATCGAGATGGACCCAGTGAGCACCCTGCTGTAGATAGTTCAGTTGACATCATTATCCAGTGCACTGTCACACAAAATGCAGCGTGTTACACCATATTTGTTCTTAGTGTGATCAAGCTCTAAAGCTGGGAACACACTGGGAACAACTCACGCCATCTATCTAGCCATCTATCTAGCCCATATCTAAAACAGCCATTGAGCAGGACTGATTGGTCAATCAAAACAGGGATATTGGACATGACCATAAACTGCAGTGGATGTCCATTGCTTTGCCAGCTCCTCCGATATTGGGCAGCAGCGCAATGATGTCATTGTGCTGCTGCAGGGAACTTTAAACACCTGCTTTATCAAGCCGTGTGTTCCCTGCTTAAGTCCAGGAAGGAAACGAGTGAAGCTTTATTCCAGTACCAGTCCAATATCTGACCCTTTTCTTCACGTTCAAAATCTGTCAACTTAACAGAAAATGTTTGGAAACTATACAGGACCAGTGTTAAATTACTAAGTAGATATCAAAGCCCTATTTCCAAATATTTTCTATAGAAAGACACATCCTATTACTATTGATTCCAAAATACGGCTGTGTTCTTAGAGTTTGGCCGACAGGAAGGAAATACAATATCTTTACATTCCATAATCAGCTAGCAGAACGCAAATTCATTAATTTTTTAAAGGGAGTAGGATTGTATTCAGAATTAGAAACCTCAAATGGCAATGATATTTCCTGAGCAAACCTGTTATTGTTAGCTCCTGTTATGCTGAGAAACTATTAGAAATTAATTTTTAAATGGAAATGGAAAAAAGGCCGGCACAAAGCTTCAGGGAGATAATAATATATTGAAAAAGTAGCCAGGCTTTCATTCTCCTTATAATAAAAAGACCAGCTGTCCATTTCTTCTATGCACTGCTAGGAGATAGAAAATACAATTTTGACATACCACCATGCATGTATGATATTGATGTGCTGATAAACTATATAAGGTTCAGTGTTCCGGGGAAAAGACAACAATATTATACAAGGTAATTCAACCAATGAAGGATATATAAATATTGAAGAAATGTGTATGTCTTCCTGGCTGAAAACCTTGCTGAGGACTACAGAACATGAACTGGGGTCAGGTAGCACCAAATGAAAAATTCAACGCTATGACATTTGATCTATGTGGGTAGAACATAGTACACAATCAGAATTTGGATCAAGCTTTGTGTTATTATGACAGGAAGACTAAGCAAGATCACGGAAAAAGCCATGATGAAGGATAGAGTTACTGGCCATCTTGTTTTAGTTCAGTGTCTATTCTCGAGGAGTTCAGACTGACTTCAGAAAAGTGTCCTGTTGTGGTCAGATAACGTTCCATTAAGAAAGAAGGGGAGGATAGTGTTGAGCTTTCAATGAACCATCAAAATTCTCTTCCTGCGTTGATTTTCTGTCTTGTCTATACTTGACAGGGCTTTTACCTACTCATCCTGCATATAACAAAGTATCAATGTATAGATTTGCCACCCAGATGGTTGAGATTACATGTGCAGAACAAACAATGGTAAATCAATGTGATAAAAGCCACAACATTTAAAGGCTAACTCCAGGCAACATCATAAATACCCTTGAAATGGAGCTAGACCTACATTGCAAAGGTTAAAGGATCTGTCTAATGGGTTAATAAAGAATACATTAACTTACCTTGTCCCTTACTCTTCTGACACCTAGAGTGATCCAGTCATCTATGTCACCTCGAATTATAGGCAATCCTCTCTTATAAGGCATATATATATGTCCTCCATTATAGTGAAGACATCAGCGAGAGGCCTTTGGTGGAAATGGTCTATAAATGGAGGATCCCACACTTCCTATTAGATTGTCTTACTTATTAAAGGGTATTACAACTCTAACTAAAAAGCATTTAGTGTTGTTCTTTCTGTGCAAATACAACTTGCAAATAATTTCTCTGGTCAGGTTTCCTAATGGAAACAGCAGTGGACCAAGGCTATCTATGACCTTAGCTATGCAAAACATGTATGTAATAATTTCAATGGTGAAGTCTGCAGGGAGGTTACAGGTTAAAGAACCTGCTGGGGTACTTTATTAAACATAGTTTAGGAAGACAGGTAATATACAATGTGTATTGTAACTGTGTTTGTGGTAGAGTTGGTCCAATTTTTCTTTTGATATTTTTTTTGATTGATATAGTTAATTGCAAAGCCCCTGAACATAGTATCATCACCAAAATTGCTGGAGGTGTAGAGAACATTATAAAAATATGTATTGCTCTAGATGTAGTTTTTGCAAACATAAAGTCAAGTTAAAATGTTTCCACTCAAAATTTTGACTTAACTTGACTTAACTTATACTTTGAACTTAATCTCCCTAGTGGTCAGTCCCATTAAAAACAGTGCGGTACAGGCGATCGTTAAATTTCCTGCCCTTCCCCTGTCCCAGCCATTGATGACACCGATGTGGGCTGGAAAACCGGCGCCCCTCCTTTATAATGGAGGTGTTTGGCGCAACCCCTACATCATCATCGAAGACACCCGTTCCCGGAATAGCTACAGCTGGATAGAGAATCGCCGCAGCTTTCTGGGTGGCAGATCGGTCATTGCGATTCCGGTTCATTCAGAGTCTTTTTATTTCAATTAAACCGCTAGGGGGGTTAATTGCTTTGGCCTCCATCTCTAGTGTAAAGCCTCTCTGAATGTGAACATACATATTAAAGTGTATTTCACATGAAAAGTTCTTTCTTAAATTTCTCCCAAATGTTTAGAACATGTTGGATATTGAAGAGCTGTGTGTTTGAATATTAGCTGTATTCCCAGAGTTCCTGAACTAGTTACGCAGATAATTTCGTATTTCCATCAGTTTCTCATTTTAAAACAATAACTTGCCTCCTAATTGCACAAGCCTCTTAAGAGTTTTACGCTCATCAAGCAATTACTACCACCAATACTCATCTCTCTGATTTTTGTGCCTACTCAACAGTGTTCACACTTCACTTATATATAAATGCAGTTAATCCTCTGGAAAAAAATATTTCTAATTAGATAATGTAATCTTTCGTTAAAGAGGAACATAAAGAGAACATGCCAAAATGTATAAGAATTACCTATGAAAATTCATATTTATTAAGAACAAACAAACCTAACTCTTGCTGATTTATATACAGTGAAGGAATTGTAAGACACTAGTGAAATCTCAGTATTTTGAGATGATAATACCTGAAGTGTCTTTATCCCATTAGAAGAAGTGTGGGATGCTAATGGTTCTCTTGTGCCACATCAGGGATGACCATAGAAAGACCAGAAAGAACCCTAACAGGAGTGACCAAATATATAGGGTCAGGCTAAATATTAATTTGTAGGATTGGTGGGTGCACCTGTCAAATGTGGCCAGAAACAGCAACCTCAGGCATGTCATTTGTGGAGAATCTAATTATCATTGAGTCCATATAGAGGAGCAGAATGTGTTGTCCATGCTGCTTCTAGTCAGATGTGCATTATACACAGTACCTGCCTATCCTGGTAACATGCCGAGAACCACCACAAAACACCACAAAACATATTTCCACTACATTTGACATGATCTATCTTTGATTTTGTTCCATTTAGTAGATCTATGTATCCTTGATTGATTACTCCTGTGTGAATGATAAAGTTCTAATTCTATAGCACAGGATGCCATAAAGCTGATGTTACTTATTGAGGACTGCTATAAAAGTCAGTCAGACAATCACAAAAAGTAGAAAATGACTTGACATTTTGTGTATCAATGGTGTACACAATGCCACCAGGTCGTCATGTTGCATTGAGGCTTTTGAAAATGGCCAATACCAATGTGTTTTCTAAATTTAATGAAAGGGGTATTTTTTTATATTATTAAATAACAAAACGACTTGTCTAGCCATTTTATATAATAAATAATATTTGTTATTACTTTTTTTGCTAAAGAAATGCAGGCACAAGCAGGAATGCACCACCACCAGATCAGACCTTTGTTAAATAAAGATAATTTTAACCAAGCTAGTAAAAAGTAGAGAAAAGTGAGCTTTAGAAATGTTTATAATATATTGAAACACACAACAATAATTCAAGAGACCCTTTTATCTATTTTTATACTGAACCAAGGAAACCAAGCAATGACATGAGAATAAACCTAGTTCTGAGGTCCAGTGTTAATCAGAAGTGTAAAAGAGGCCAACATGGCACTTATCTAATTCAGCTATGAAAATAAAGTGAATTAAATTCTCCGGGGATTGAGCCTATGATATGCCAAAACTGAGCAGCAGACTGGGTTACAGTTTCATGGTGCCAGGTATCCCTTGGCAGTGCGGACTGCATAATGTGGGACTAATCACATCAGCTTTGGGGAAAAATTCCAGAAACTCTACCCAAAACTACAATGTACCAGAACGCCTAAGAACAGAAGCTCATGATAATGTAGCAGCCAGAAGGGCACAAAAGGACTGCTGCCATATTTGAAAGTAAATTCTGACTAATGTGATGCTGAACTCAAAATAACATTGGACAGATCCCACAGAGAAGTGAGAATCGGCTAGAAACAGAACACTGAAACATGTCAAAGCCACACTTGTGGTTTCACAAATGGAGAATGATGTTTAGTAGGTCTGGACTGCAACATTTAACTCACTTTAAAGGCTACATTCAAAATGATTTCTGTTTTAACATGGACAGGGTTGGAAAGGTATAGAAGCCATGTCATTTTTGTTGACTATATTATCCTAACCCATATCTCCCTTATTTCGTTTGCTTTAATTTACAGAGAACAATGATAATTTTCTCTATTGGTGGCACCAAAACACGAATATGATATTCTATTACTTGTCTTTGCTTCACTTCCTTCCACAAAAGATTTGATAAATGGTCAAAATAGGCAACTATACTACGCATCACCCTGTCTCTGTGTACTTTCCTACTAAAGGTAATATATACTCATTTCTAGAAATAAAAATACATTAATTGTTTACGTTAGTCTTATATTTTCTAGTTTTCTCTTTATTTATTAGAATGGACAAAGGGGAAAACTGGCCTAGAAGGCAGGGGCACTATTTCTCAAAGGTTAACACTAGTAAGATACTTGGGCTTGTTGAGATAAAATACTAGAACATATAAATATTGACTTGAAGCAGTCAAGTGTTAGTAATGATATACCTACTGCATTCAGACTTAAAGACTTGTGACATGATATATCAGAAGTGTTTTGGTATCCATGTACCTTTTTTGATTTTGAAATGCCATATGTCTGAAATGCTAAAAGCAACAGAAGGAATAAAATAAATAAATATATATATATATATATACTGCCTGGCCCAAAGAGTCGCCACTAAAAAAAATATCACACGCTAATATTTTTTGGCCTGCATTTAGCTTTGATTATGGAACGCATTCGCTGTGGCATTGTTTCGATAAGTGATTGTAATGTCACAAGATTTACTTCTATTCAATTTGTCACCAAGATCTTGCATTGATGATGGTAGCGTCTGACCACTGCGCAAAGCCTTTTCCCGCACATCCAACAGATTCTCAGTGGGGTTAAGTTCTAGACTCTGTGGTGGCCAATCCATGTGTGACAATGATGTCTCATGCTCCCTGAACCACTCTTTCACAATTTGAACTCGATAAATCCTGGCATTGTCATCTTGGAATATGCCCTATATTGAATATATATGAACCTAGACCTGACCAACTACAGCAACCCCAGATATATCCAATAGGAGGCTTGTATCTATTTGCTTAGTTAAATCCAGGGTGGCCAATTTTATATATATATATCTCTTGAGCATTTATTAATGCCCTATACAAGGACAAAGCAAGTGTATTCATAGTCATAGTGTTTTTGGGACACATTGACAGATGCATTTTGGCCAAATTTGCCCATGGCAGCAAGTCATCAGTAACCTCAGGTCCCCACAGAGTAAAGCCACTCAAAATGTCTTATGCTATTAAATATTTTTAAGGTGTTTTATTCCACCAACCAAATAAAACCCTATATCGAAAAGAATCTTCAAATGTTGACATATAATTTTTCAACTGACACACTATCAACCTATCAGCAGCTTGCAGAAATTGTTTATCTCGGTTTATTGGTGTAAGAGCATTGCCAAAAAAAACAGGAAAATGTTTTCTGTTCACCATCTTACTCATTAGATGACACATAAAGAAAACATGTATTTCTGGGTAACAGTTTACAGAACGCGCAGTCTTATAGATGGCTGATTGAGTGTTGGACAGATTCGTTCTCGATGCCAAGTCTGCCATTTGGATGATTAAATAGCTACCTAGAACTAATCTGTACAAATACAAATACTGCAATATTTTGATGGCATGTTTAATATAGAAATAACTATTTACAGCAATCACTGGTAACATGATAAGCAATGGTTTTGGCTGCTGTATAATATTTTCAGATGGAGAAATACACAGACAGCTGCTGCTAATGGCGTATAAAGGAGGGTGTATGAGAAATTCTACAATCTTTTTTAGAAAACGGGTCACTTTTATTGTCATCTATTATATAGCATAACCCTTTATGGTTGTAAAGATTACAGTATTCTCCATTGGGTGCAGCCAGCTAGCCAGACCATTTAGCAACACTTAAAGTAGACCTTAAGCAAAAAGCTACATATATATTGCTAATAACTCAACTAATGGTCAGAACTTTGTTAACATGTACCATATAAAAAAATACTTTTATAAGAGAACTAACCACTGATGTAACCTTACCAATTCATACCTGTAAACTATTCAGTTTTGGCTGTCAAGTTTTTATGTGTCTTTACCAGCCAAATCCTGATTTCAATAAATCCTGGATTTTTCCCCAGGATTTTAAAATTGGGGTAACTTAGGAGGAAGGGGGCGTTATTCTCCTTCCTAAGTTCCTACCGCACTTGTGCAGATGATGTGCGGGGTGGGAAGATAGAGAGTAATGCCTCCTCTCTCCTCAATTAGGCAGGTACTAAATAGAAGGGAGGGGGAGAAAATCTCCCGATACCGGAAATGACGCCAGTGACATCACTTCCTTTATTTGGACTGCAGCAGTGTCGTCCAAATACCGGAAGTGACATCACTGACTGTCCTGTCATTTTCCCCTTAATCAATAAGGAAAACTTGACAGGTATGCCAATTTCTGATTAAACATTCTCTCAGTAAAATATTAAATTTGGAATAAACTTATTGAACCTTACAAAAATGACTTCAGTTGGTCTGCTGGATTTCCTTTCTCGTCTTTATTTGCAGCTAATTGTGGCTCCTGGGCATACTGCTAAGGTTGACTTTCTAAAAATTAGATATTTGACTTGATTGGATTTTAATGGATCTGTAACAAGTGACCTAAATGAACCATTTTGCCTAAATTACAGTCAACTGAGAGTAATGAAGACACCAAAATAACTTGCTTTCTCCACCAACAGGAATTCGGAACATAAAGCATGACATGAATGACAGGACATGCCAGGCATGGCTGATCTATAGAGATACTATTAGAATTACAGAAGCTTAATTGGCCATTATCAGTTGGTTGACTGAGGGATAGTCTAGTAAGCTAAAATGTTGTAACAATGTTGTTAAATACAAAATTAGACTTCAACAGAATTACAAAAGCAAGTTCGACCAATATTCCAATTGAATATGTCAGTGGTGCACAACAAACACTCTGAGAATCCCCATGTGAGTTTTCAAGGGTAGCGGTAATTATCCTTTTTAAAATTCAATAATGTTATATCTAATGGGAACAACTCATAATGCTCTAAATCTGCATTTTGCACAGAAAACCGAAGTACAAAAACATGTCAAGTCAATACTTAATAATGGAGAATGTCTCATTTATTCATACTGTCAAAATTAAATTAACATGTTTTCTGCTCACTTAGCAGCTGTAAATATTTAAGTAATCTAAAGACCGTGGATGACATAAGCTCAACTCTCACCCGACCCTAGCGGCACGCCACATTGATTGCAGAGACATATTGCAAGCGCTAACCTCAGACGGCTCACTGGATTTTTTTTACATCATTTTACATTATTTTAGAGCAGTTCTAGTATAAAACAGAATAGCATGTTTTTTTAGCATTGTTGATAGCGAGACTTTAGTGATTTTAAACATACATGCCACACCCAATGTCAAGCCATATGCGACACCATATAAAAGGGCAATTTATTGCTACAGGTTTCCTGTTATTTTACCTGATGGACCTTAAAAATCATAGACCTGTTCTATTCTATTGGAATTAATGAATCTTATGGTTAAGTCCTTCATGAGAGCTCTGTAAGTTATGTGCAGTTTTCCTGTATCCTTGCATTGTAAAATTGTTGTCATAAAAGTTTCAATAAAATGTTATTTAAAAAAATAAAAGGGCAATTCAAGTTTATTCAAGGATAAGAGAAACAAGACAGCTCATAGAATGGGCAATCTGGTTGCCCCTACTATTGCATCAACAAAGAACATCATCAAAGCTGACAACCTAGGGTCATGTAATTCAGCTATACATTTAGGACTTGAACTTTAAGTAGACAATTCTAACACTGGAGGGTCCTTTAAGTGACCTACCTTAACTTTAAAAAAGTAGACCTGCACCAGTTGTGCTACACAACTTCTGGTCTGATGTTAGTTGGCAGCAGCCCACAAAGGGACTGGCTGCTCCTGTCTGTGAGCACCTGCAAGTGTGGGGGGCATTTAAATAATGTAATTTGGTGAACGTGAGAGGAGGCTGTGCTAAGCGTGTAAATAAGTCCTAATAATTTTAGTTGAAAGTAGACTATTCACACATAATATAGATATTTTCCCAATAAAGACTAGTCCATCAATTGGATAGATCACTACACTACACTACAAACCTTGATGAAGAAGGGAATACTGAGCTACTAAAAAACTATTTGCTTCTAAACTTGATATCTAGAAATAAAGCTTGCCCTAACTTTAGAACTTGTAGTGTGGCACTTTCACCACAAATCTGTATCTGAGCATACATATAGAGTACAAGTCCAGCTAAAACTTCTCCTTTACTTCAATTATTGGGACAGGGCAAAGAAAGTTCATAGAGAAATTCCCCCTCTGAGAAGTGCCAAAGGTTTTGTTGGTAGGAGCGATAAAATTTTTAACACAAGCAGAACCCCCCTACCCCCTTTTTTTGCTGTCCATATCCAGTTTTACATTCATACTTAATGACCATCTGGTAAAACCATTGTCACTGTGACAATATAAGGCCCCTCATACACTTATGGATACCCTTAGGGGTAGATTTAGAGATCTATTCTTACAAACTGATAATTTATTAACCTTAATAGGGTCCCATCTAAAGTATCTGAAGAGAATCTATGTGTGAGTGGCACACATAGTGATTCCTGTCCGTTCGGCAGCTGGCCGAAATCAGCACGGTGACGTCATTATAATGAATCCCAAGACAGCAGTATAAACCCACAAAGTTCAAATCCATCCCAACTCTATCCAAATGAATAGTCAAATACTTTAATAAAAACCTATACAGCAGATGCCATCCATAAAGAGTGTACAAGGATACAGTAATGTAAGATTTGTTCTCAATACTGAAGTTATTTGGCATATACTCCAAGTATGAACAGGTGTTTTGCCATGTGCTAACTAACAGATTAACTTGTCATTAGCCCTGGCAGCAAGGTTAGTATGTTTCACTACTGAAAACTCAATTAGGCATTACCGGAACAGGAGTTAATGCCAGGGAAGGCCACCTTCCATCAAGCAAGTACTGTTAATGGTATGTTAAGGTCAATTGAACAGTTTGCACTTTCTTTAATTGAATAAATAAGGCTGCTAATCTTAATTGGGGTCATATCTTTAAAACATATTCTTAAGGGTGGTTGTATGTGATGTAATACATTCTCAAGAGAGACTTGATGGTTTTGAATATTGCTTGTAGAAGCTGCTTGAAGTGCCTTTTTAAAAAGAGAGATAATACTAAGAGATAATAGCAAACTCCGAATGCGAGAAAATGAATTATCACTAATGCTCAAGTCATTGCCAAAGTATTATTCATTATTCTGCACAGAATCCAAAGAAATTGTCTCCTTTGGGTTTATGGGTTACCAATATGTTACCAGACCAAGCCAACTCAGTTGTAACTCATCCCTGCATTCTGATGTTGGGTTACTTAAAGGCTTAAGCCCCCCATACACCTTCAGATTCCTCCATACAACTTTCATGAGACCTACCAACAACTATGTAGTATAGTGACCTCCCTGATAGAATACATAGTGATTGGAAGATGTAGAAAGGTCCTCCTATTACATGGTTTTGGTAGAAGAAAAGTTGGTTGTACAGAAGTTGCATGGTAATTGTATGTGGTGTATGGGGGGCTTAAGAGACCTATTCTTACAAACTGATCATTTATTGAGCTTAATATGCTTACTTATCTGAATCAGCTATGTCCTAGAAAAATCTAGATGTGTTTACTTTGATTTCACATACAAATTTAAGACTTTTTACTTCTTTAGTCTTCTTCTACACTAATGCCTATAATGACATCAATGATTTACCACTGTGGTCAAATCCCATAGACATGCTGCTTATACAGTTTACGCATAGATACACGCATAGATATGGGCCAGACTGATGGCTGCTTCTAGCGCTGTGCGCTCTCAGGGCCATCTATCTGGTGCATATCTAATGCGGCTATCCCTGTTTTCAAGCTGGATCAATCGATCCCACTCAAACACAGGGATATCAGACATGACTGTAAATCATGGTCGATGTCCACTGCTTTGGGTCCCCATCCAAGGCATTGGCTGAGCTGGATGACGCAGCAGTGCTCAAAGGCTCGTTTATCTCACGGACTTCAACCCATTTTAAGAGCTTAAGTTAAATTCTACTAGTGCTCTCAAAACTAATTGAGAAGAGAATAGCCTTCTGCCTTAGGCTAGGGCAGTGGTTCCCATACTGGGGGCGCACAAAGGTATTCCAGGGGGCCATCGGCACTCATTCTTAACATGTGTTTGAGTTGGGAGGGGGGGGGGCCCGATAATGTTCCTAAATAGAAAAGGGGGCCCTGCAAGGAAAGTATAGGAACCACTGGACTAGGGCTCCACATGAGCTAAAATCCCTGCTTTGAATGCAAAAGAGCCTGATGCACTTCCTCAATTAACCTGTTTTACTAGAGGGGGCTTTGTTAGAGTATTGGAGTAACTTTTCCATCAGTTATATTCCATGCATAGTGTGTAGCACTATTCATACTGAAAACTATTGCCATTTATAAGCTTTGCTCTAGTGAATCTATGCCATGCCTATTTTTGTCATCTGGTGTCAACTATATGAAAATTTTCAAGTATATCATTTTTATACAACTTATTGTGCAATGAGCAAGGGCCTTTTTCTTCTTGTCGCATTCCTGACCTTGAAAACATACTCATTACATATCAATAAGGCAGTAAGAATGCACACAAATATATTAAAATACTTGTTTACATATATTTCAGCAAGCCTTTGTAGAAAAGTTTCTATTGAAATGATTTTTTTCTGGCTGCAGAGACAGAACTTTTTACAATCATTATCTTACAAAACTTTCCTGAGATATCTTATGGAAGTAAGTCAAGGTTTCACATACATTTGCCAGAGCTGCTTTGTTCCATTCTACATTTAATTTCAGTGTACGAGCTATTAAAAAAATAGGAACACTTATCATAGAATATGCCATGTTTGGCTCAGCAAGCATTCACCTGAAACAGGGGCATTGTTATAAATAGAAAAGCTTTTTCTGCATCAGGTTTCTTAAAATTCCATACTTCAAAATATTTCCATTTAACAATTAAATTGAAAATGTATTGTGTGTATATATTCATATATGTGCTTGGTGAAGATCATAGCGGGTGGAAGGGGCCATCAGGATGCTGTATATGTACATGTGATGCTGAGTCAACATGATTGAAGGGGGTGGGCCAGTTGATCAACCAAAATGTTGATTTTTTTTTGTCCATCAGCCAAGAAATGGGTTAGGCCCTATCTGACTTTTCATGGCTTCTTATTCACACTGTGAGAAGTGTTTGCAGTAAAAATTTCAGTACAGAATGGTTCATGTACAAATGTAAGAGATAAAAGGTCAGACTGGGGCGTTAAATCAAAATGGCTGCATTTACTTTAACATTTTCAGCAATGAAATATGCCATGTTTGGCTCAGCATTGGTGGCTTAGGTTTTATACTTTATTGGAACAAGGCCAAAGATTTCAAAACGGATACTATAACATCCTACAGCGTTTCTCATTATTGGGAGGAGGTAGGCTGCCAACAGCCCAAGTGCGGGCTTCATGATTGTCCATGACAATCCTTGCTTGAAGCCAGGCAATTGAAATGTTATAAAAAAAAAACTTCTTAGTTCTAACAGTTGGTAGGAAATAGGCATTTGTCACCATTTTATAATCCCATTTGGGTGGGTCAGGGCCGCTATCAGGGGGGGGGGGGGGAAGCAGGGGCCACTCCTGTCCCAGGCCCGAGGATGTAGGGGGCTATTGTTACGGGGTCGACATGGTTAAGTGAAGGTTAAGTGCTATGTGTTGCCACAACACAAAGTGAATCACTGGCTCCCCATGGTTCAACTGCAATATAAATATTTTATTCTCTATTTTACTAGTATCAGACTTTCCCTGCTTCCAATTCTCTTTTGTCTTATAGAGACTAAACTTTAAAGCTTATTCAAAGAACAAAATATCAAGCTTAAATCTCATAAACTACACAAAATCCCTCCAAAGGACCAACAGACTATATTTTAACCCTCATTAGAGGTTGCGATACTATTTTATTTTTTTCATGACCATATTATCTAATATTATATCGCCTTCATTGACATTCCCTTTTTTGGCATCATTCAAGCCAAAGCAGCATGACAATAGCCAATGACCTCAGCTGAATACTATATTGCAAGTAAAGATTGTACCCTTCACCATAGTTCAGATACCAGACTAGGAGCTGAATATTGCACACTACAATGTGACTCTGCATGTAAACAACGTGCCTACTGGGGATAATTACAATGAAGTATTTCACCCATTGTCACTTAATGATAGTGGATCAGTGCAATTCAGATGTATATTCTTATTACTTGATGATTTTTTTAAAGCTTGGCATATATTTGGAATTAGAAACCCTCTAATTAGAACAATTAGTCTAATAAAATGTGTTTTAAGAGACAGTTTATTTGAAAAGTACAAAAAATAATTACAGCACATTTAATTACTTCAGACACAGCTGTTTGCGCTCTGCGACATTTATCCTCTGGTTATCCCAAGCTTAACATCAGCAATAATCTATCAGTAAAATTACTTGTGGTTGCGCACGTTAAAAAATGTAACTTAAAATGAGCGGAGTTAATGGTGTTACTTTCTGGCAAACAAATTATGGGGAATCTACCTACCACTTTGTCAATGACTACAAACTATACCAATGATATCATGTTATCACTGTTAACATGTGTGCATTACTTTTACATCAATGGCATATTTTCTATCTGCTACTTAATACACTTACTACACTTAATGCTTATCTGGTGGGCCTATGTATCCAACATTAAAATATTTTAAGTATAAGGACTCGTTTCTATGGGTGTTTTTGTTAACTGCACAGTAAACAAACGCAACACAAGGCATTCGCCAGTCAGCTTTTGAGTTTTCACCCCATAGACCTGTTTTTGTGAAGAAGCTAACAGACAGGAGAGCTGGGTCATTATTATTCAGTCTGGGAAAAAACGTTGTAATTATGGTTCAAATGATAAGGAAGTTTGCAAAGTCCTGGAACTCAATACAAACAGTTGGACTTAAACCTACTTGGATGAACTGGACTACTGATAAATGCCAAGATGCCATATCAGTACAGACGTTTTTTATCTGCATGAGAAATTTCAATTCAGTTAAGAGAGTGTTATCACCAAGGCATAATTGCCCCAGAGACCCGGTACTTCCAATTCTTCAGTACATAAGGTAAAGCAGATCTTGCATAAAAAATAAGGTTTCCACATCCCCAAAAATACTTCCACTTTTATTATTTACCCTTGGACAACTTTTCCATAATCATGGGTGGTACTGTTGAAGGCTTAAAGAATTAAAAAAACATGCAATGAGCTTGATTGGGTGAATGGGTGGTTATTTTTTGCACAGCAGTTTTCATGTCGCTTTAACGAGTGCCTGGCAAATCCAAGACCAGCCTGTATTCCTTAAAGTGGAGCTTTCATGAGGTGCACTTTACTCACAGTGAATGAAGTGGACCTCATGAAAGCTCCACTTTAAAGAATACGGCTGGTCTTGCATTTGCCAGCAACTCGTTGGATGTTAAAAAGACCTATTGAGGTGTTGGCACTTGCCTATATTTTTCCACCAATTGCACAAAAGAAGATATTTCTGATTCTCTGAAAGCTTCCCTTTCCAAGTCTTGAGAACTTTTATGCACATGACTTAATGAGGCTTTTGTAAAGACAGATTGAGGCATTTTTTGTTACTGCACCTTCTTATAATTTAGCTGAATTAAATAGCAATTCACACACACACACACACA
>CM070035.1:151284147-151299552 GCA_036250615.1 Ptychadena robeensis | reverse complement strand
CCTGCCCTCACCTCCCGTGCTGGCCATGTGTTTATACTGGAAATCTAACCCTGTAACAGTTTCAATATATATATATATATATTAAAACATACTCCAATTAGTTTGAAACGGGCCTGTTTGGTATTTGGATGTCATCTTCCATTGCATATATCATTCCTTCAAGCATTTTGACATTTATTTATTCCCATATAGTTACCAATAGTGATGAGCAGCATAGGCAATATTCAAATTCAACTCAAATTGTTCGCCTTAAGTAGCCCATACACGGGTCAGATTTTCAATCAATAGACTTAAAACAATCAATTTTAAGTTGGTATAAAATTGTATGTCGATTGTATCATGGGCCATATGTAATACAAGATTTTTGATCGATTTTTTTTTCAATCCACAAAACAATCGATCCAAAATAGTCCGATTAAAATTTCAATCAGAAGTGAGGTAGAAAAAAATCGATCAAAAATTGGTTGACCACACTTGGTTCTCAAAATACCGAACCAATTTTCAATCGACCGATCAAAATTTACCATCCAGTCCGATCAAAAAACGACTGAATTTTCACTAAATTTTGATCGGATTAAGTCGATTTAACCAGGTGAGCAAAACTCAATTCTCAATCAATCGACTAAAAAATTGATCGTTTTAAGTCGATTGATTGAAAATCTGACCCGTGTATGGGCTGCTTTACATTCGCAACAAATTCTTTAATTCGAGAATATATAGCACTATATTCAAAATAAGTGCCGATATTCGAAATAAACATTTGTAGTTTGAGATCAACACCAGTCACCAACGTGTTTCATTTTGTCATAGTATACAGACTCATAAACATAGGATGGCTTTCTGCTGCACAATACAGTAACTTCAGTAAAAATACTTTTTTTTCCCTTTCCTCTAGAGTAAAGTAGAAGGGCCATCATCTACAACATTACATAACAAGTTCCTTTAAATGTGACCAACTGCTACTAGCAACACAATGGCCTGGATAAATGAGAAGCTTCACAGTCTGTAGAAAGAAATGCCATCTTCTCTGCCCAAACATCATTGTGTCTGCAGGAAAATAACAAGCGTTCCTGGCCTTGTTAAACAAGTGAGCCCCAAAATGATGGCATACATCCCTTCTATCAACAATAAAGAGAAAAGAGCACTCATTTCCCCACCTCCTGTTTTGAAGAGTGCAAATTTCACAAGACGGCATCTTATTGTGCCAGGATCTCTGTTTAGGTCATTATATAGAGAAGGCAATGGACAGTTTTTACAAGCTAATAACAAGCAGTATCAACAAGAAAATGCTGCAATGGTAAAACCTGCCTATAAAATGACCTGGCTTTCCATCCACATGAATTACGTCTCGCTCTCAAAGCTATCAAGCCCTGTGTGCCGAGCAGAAATGCTGGATAACTGTTTACATGCTGTTTAGAGAATTATTGCCTGAAAAGCCTGTTATTTTCACACACAATCAGGATACTGTTTATCTGCCATTATATGGTAGCTGCCACAGAAACATGAAAGGGTATACTTTACTCATATAAGGGAAATGTGTGCCCTCTCCCCCCACCTCATGTTTACTCTGGTTTTGTGTTTTATCAGAAAAAATTTAATCGCATCTTGAGTTACATTGTCTCATCACTGGTTCTGATCTGACTATTAGGCATTATTGATGGCACAAGCCTCCTCCATATCTTGAGGATACAAAAAAGTGGCCTCTTAGTTCCCTCGACACCCATCGGTTGTACAAGCATTGAGCATTTTAGGTTAACATTATATCCAATGGGACTGTTCACATAAAAACATGCAGGTCAAGTGGACAGGTGTGAACTAGGTCTTACACTAGACTAAAAATATTCATTACATTACCCAGTGCTGTCAGCACTATGGGCATAGTTTCCACACATCCACTCTAATGTATCTTGAGCAAAATATTAACACATGTTTCAAAGTCCACATTATTTCCAATAGGACTGTTCACATATGTTAGCATGTGCTTCCCAACAGGCATGAAAAAAGATAGGTGTGAAAGTATGAAGGTGTGATAGTATCTTTGCTTTTCTTACAAGAGAGACGACATAGCAACTTTCACATTTTTCGGATGTTTTTGCAAAGAGGCAACGGAGTCTAGGCCTGACTCTGACATTACTTTGCATTACATTCCTCCAAGGACCAGGGACGTCTATGCGGGGTGGCCATTACCAGCGAATGTTGCGGGCAGCCACTGTCCCCAATATCATGAATCCAGGAAGAAGGAGCCAGCTAGACATCGGTGGAGCTTGTATGCCAGCTTGTATGCATCAGATAAGCAATATGGAGTATTTTTTACATATTTTTTTATTAAATAAATACAGGCAGGGTTGTGTCATTCTCAGCTGCTGCAGAACCTTAAGTGAACCACGTCTGACACCACTACTACTGCCCCGGCCCGACACTGCTAACAAATGGGAGTGATTGTCCAGGGCACCAGACAGGTTAGGACCAACGCTGTATTCGTATATTAATGTGTTAATATATGTTGGTAGATCCTTATGGCTCATTTTAAAATAAGTAGCTTGCGAGCTAGAAAAAATCTACACAATGACTTGGGTAAATGAAACTTTCCAAGACTCTCTCTCTCCTAGTAAATATACATACTTACCCTACTGCTTATATATTTGAAAATTAAAATGAACCAAAAAATTAATGGATGTATACATGCTTGTTGGCACTATAATGATACAATATTTAAGTCCTACTGAAATTCTTGCCTTAAGGAATGTATAACTATTGTGTATAATGATATCACGCTCACCTCTTTAATGTTATTGCTATTAAAATAGATTTTTTTTTCCTAAATAAAGGTCATTTCAGCATCATTTGGTCAATGCTTTGCTTTGCAATCCATCCGGCAAATGTTTCATTTCGCTGTATTCAGATGGTAAGGTTATCGAGGTCACTCTGGCTAGGGAAATAGAAGGTTAGCTATATCACAAGTAATGTGCTGAGATTCCTACGAAGAAGATTGCTGGACGCAAATTGCCTTTCTACCCTGGGGCGCTGCATGCCTCTCACACTTGTAATTGTACCTGCTTTTTTGCTTTACCTTGTCTCAGGTTGTTTGTGCAGCTAAAGAGAATCAGAAGGAAAAAAAAAAACACATTCTGTAGGTCGGCATTTTCCACCTTACCGCTGCGCTGGATCGATAATATCGCCTTGCACTCTCCATGGCCTGCTTATAAAATATGCAAAGTAAATGGAACTTGTATATACATTTTTCAATTCCCCTAAATTGTAATTACACCATTTAAGTCATTTACAGTTGATTACCTAGTAAAGCAGATGTAAACAAAGCCGTGAAGTACGCCAACAAACAGATCATTTAATAACTGATAAGTGCAAACTGCGGCAAAGGTGCGTTTTATGATGCCTGACGCTTATTTTCTCTAATCAAATCTGTATCTCTGGCTCCTTACACGATCATGGCTTTCACTGTGCTTAGATTTTTGTTATTTTTTTATAGGCTGCTAATTCACTTGTAAAATGTACTTTTCTTAGCGCGCTAATAAGATACCAGCGAAGCCGGGGAAAACTTTATTACTGCGAGTATATCAATTTTACGCCAACAGGTTTAAAAAGCCGATCCTATCTCCATGGCGTTGCAAATATTGATTGTTCTCTAAAGGAGAGGAATTTTCATGAGTTCAGAATGAGAGAAATTAGATTGGTTTTGCGATGTCATCATGTACTCGGCTCCATGGTTCTGTCTAATTGGTACCCTTTGATTCATTCAGCAAAGCAAGGTGTCCCTGTGGCAAGCGTTTAAGAATATATTACATGCAGAAATTGGTCTACGAGCATTGCGAAAGGAGATCTGATAAAAGATACAAGTACCAAGAATTTCTCAGAAATTAAAGGGAAAAATACTATCATGATTTTGGCTTTTTCTCCCCCGATATGTTATTTACTAAACGGATATTTTGCATTCCTTATTAGTATACCGTCTTCGTTTTATAAACAAACATGTAAAGCCTAGTGCCTCTAAGATGATCTGTTTTCAGAACATGCTGGGCTTTCTGATAAAGAAAGCCCGGAACCTGCTGCTCATTCAATGACTGCTTCAGTCTAATTATAAAAAAACCTGATGAATAAGCAAGTGGGGACGGGGGCTTTTGTATTGTGAAACGTGCGTAGGTAGGCTATTCACAGCATAATTGTAGAAAGAAATGTAGAACGCGTCTACTTACAGCCTCTAACGATACCATAGTTTTTGTGGTAAAAAGGAAACACATGTATCTACTCTTTATGAGTTAAGCTGGGCATAGACAGGTCATTTTCCCGTCGACTGCCAAGCCGACCTAGCGTGCGTGATGACGTCATCACACACGGCCGCTAGTGCCAAGAATCGGCCGGGCACCCTTTGTGTGCCTGCCATTACTTCGGCTGGGAACTGTGGTCCCCATTACATGACTTCACACAGCAGTCTTTGGCTGTCAGCTCTGCGTTTTTCTTCCAGCACAGCCCAGGCTCAGCCCCAAGGGGCGGAGTCAGCACTCAAAATCTGGCTGCTTTATGGGGAGAAGCAGGCTGGATGGATTTCTACCCAGCTTCTAGCGTGTTCGGATTCACATGCTGTAAGCACGCTGTGATTGATCAGGGGTCAATTGCACAGGAATTTACCCGTGTATGGCTAGCTTAACAAAATAACTTTTAAAACAATTGTGCATACCGGTCACCCATGGCCAGTAGGGAAGACAGCTGTGGACTGAGCCAGAATTTTTGTAAGTAATGTCCCCATTTCTATTGAAGATTTGAAATGCCTTCAATCCTAGTACAGTACATTTCAACTATATCCGTATATAAACATACATGAGAAATAAAACCTTGACGTTTATATTTACATTCCTGGTCCATAATCCCAGACTGATCAAATCACCGCCTTGTTCTATGCTTCACGACTTCCAGTCTGACAGGTATTCCGTGCTTTTCATTTTGCGTTAATAATTAGGTCTTGAATATGGAACACACACACAGGGGAAATCCATCTAGCCTCATCTACTTTTAAAATTGTGTATTCAACTGAACGTTCCCTGTTCACAAGTTATTTAGCCTTCTGGTAAAGACTGTGAAAAAGTGAGAAAAGCAGGTTCTATTCCTTAGAGGCGGAAAAAGGATTTCCCCTCTCAGTCATTAAAGTCAGCTTTCCATCTAATACCTTATCACACGGCCATTTCAGAATCCAACGACCACAGCCTTTCTCTGGGAGCGCTGATCAGATGGTACATTAGGGTTGGTGATCTCATAGCTCTACCAGTAAGCTGAATGTATTTCATTTTAATGGAATTTTTACTACATAGCTATTAGAATACTTTCTCACCATGAACTCAAAATGGCAGGAAATTGAAAATGTGCTAAAAGTTGGGGGGGCAATTTTTAAAAATGTATTTTTTTGTTTAAATGAGCCAAAGGCAAGCCATGGATGTAAAGATTTATATTTTATATCATAAATTGGCAGAGGACATGAGCTTTGCTGATTGCAGATCTATTGGTTTGACTCAGCAAGGAGTAAGATGGACCTCTGCTTAGTGACCTTTGCTTTCACCCAAAGAGCAAGAGTCTTTTTCTACATTTTTTAGGCAGGGGTGAATCCTTGATATTTAGGAGCCCTCTCTGTGAGCATGCGAGCAAGCACAGAGGAAAGAACTGCAGCCTATTGGCTCTCAATGCTGTTAGTTCTCTTCCCATCTCTTCTGATTGCACACAGTGCTCAAAACCCTCTCCTGTTCTATCTTAAAAGAAAGTAGAGTGTGTGCTTACATGTTTCGTGTGTGGTTAAATTGCCAAGCCAGGACTTTGCAATAAATAATTGGGTTTGGGTTTCAATTTGGTCACTTGGACTCTAAAAGATTCACCATCACTGATCCTGCAGGAGAACTCATTGAGAAGCATATAATCAATATGATTGGCTGATAAATTTGTATATATTTGAGTGCCAAATCAGTGTTCATCTTTCTGCTTTCTGCCTTTGCTAAAAGAGGACTTACTGATCAGAGAAGTATATGTGTACTCCATGAGCTCTCCTTCAGTAGAACATCATCATTGGCATTCAATACATATTAAATTGGTAAGAAACAGTAAAATATTTTTTGATGCTACAAATGTTGGTGTGTCCATACCTATTGAGCTATTCCTACATTATCCTTTGTGTTTTTGGTTCATATATAGTATATTAAACCCCCTGCTGTTCCTGACGGTCCCAGCAGAGATCAGAGTAGCGCAAACTCACTGATCCGTGTGGCTCCGATCTAATGAAGAGGCAGCTGCAGGGGAACAGATCACTCCCCCCCCCATGCTCTCCTATGTAACCTGGCACATCTGCAGCGCCATCTAGTGATTGCAGTGCTAATTTACCTGATAAAGTGAATTCTTGAAACATTCATTATCTGATATTGTGAGTTATTCACAAAGCATCTGAACATGTTATTATATCCAGGATGTCTACCAGACTCCTGTATGGACATACTCTGGGAAATAACAGACCTACAATGTAAAAAAAAAAATTCCATCAAAGTCTATGGTGCGCTTTTGGTACCGAAATCTGTACACCTTAGCAGTGCGCTAGGGAGGTAAAGGCTTTTATACAAGTTAGGGAGGTCTAGCCACAATTTAAATGTATTTGTTGTAGGAACCAAAGACACCACCACTGCCTCAGCAAGAAATTTCTTTAAGAAACCTCTAGTGACAGCAAACTTCCCCATCGAATAATTTCCTTTGATCACAAAAGTAACGCTACACTTATCATAAAACATCATAAAAATATAAAGTGATAGAAATATAGTCCAGCAATGACAGGTAGCGTAATAGCTCTTGGCAACGTTTCAAAGTATCTTAAGATCTTATGTATATCTCAGAGGTATTAAGGTTAATGGCAGACTGATAAGTAGATAGGAAGAGTTACAGTATAGAGATCTGCTAAAGTGGAACCATTAAGGTATATTATTATCTGCAGTTACCGACTGTATACAGACTTATTTAGCTTGTCACGTTTTAAATAATCGTCCACCCAGTTTGTTGCCATTTAATCTGTATTACTATATAATAGGCAGCCAAGAAAGCTTAGTCAGTCTAGCATTCGCTGGAGACATATACAATGCCAAGCGGCACCATGGTTGTCTTGCCATGAGTGAGATGGGCACCAAATAGGACTTGACAGGTCACAGTTCCAGCAAGTTTACTGGCGCAGATAAGCAACAATGGGTTGTTGCTATTTATCAAGGCCTTGTAAAATGTGCAACAGTCAATCAATAGCATGTATATGAACAGAAGCGACAAAGCTTGTATAGAGATGTTTATCAGGAAGCCATCAACCACATACGTTCCACTTCTGATTACTCTGTAGCTAGTCCTCAGACAACATCAAAAGCCTTGCCTACCTCCCAATGACAATGCAGGCTGACAACAAGTACAATGTTATATAAACCTCAATGCATAATATGCATATTTAACAGTGCATCCAATTAACTACAATGCTGACTGAGATTAATTTATTATTCATTTTACTCCAACTTATGTTAATATTTTTCGCAGCAGACACGAAAACTGACTGATACAGCATATTGGAATTGTTAAGCACTAGTATGAAACTCCGTATAATTAAAATTACCGTTCAAAAAAAACTCCAAGATTTGAAATGGATTTGAAGGCTATTATCAGATGCATTCATACATGTCAGGCTAAGCAGGATACAAAGCTGAGTATTTGTATATATAGAAATGGTAAAATTTCTAACCTCCTGGGTGTTATGCCCGAACCCAGTATGTGCACAGTTTGTTCTTAAAACAAACTGTGCCCATGCCGGAATTGGGCAAACACGCCGGTGCTGTACGAGCCCGCAGCTTTCATTGCAGGCATGCTGATCACTTCCGGCTCCGCGTCTTCGGCGTCATCGCCGGCATCTCAATAAAGATGATAAAATTCAACTTTTACTGGTGTAGTGCACATCCCTAAAAAATAAATTCACCTGCTGTTTCCTGGACTCATATTAGAGATTCCATATTTTTGTGTCCAGGGGTGACTTCAGAGCAACATTGTGAGTGACCACTGGGGGCACCATATAATAGGAAAAGCTGTACTGAAAATTTCAGGTCCAGGTAATTACAGGTAGTGTTGAGCTTGAATATTAGAATTGCAAATATATTTTTAGAATATCGGCTATTCGAGAATTACCAAATTTCGCAAATATGGCGGCAGATATTTTTGGGATGCTTATGGCCATGGATTGCGAATATATAATGTGACCATTCATTTTGAAGGTAATTGCAAGGCGATTCTACTTGTCAATTTATATAAATATATAATATTGAATATTAAAATATTAATAGAATCATAAGCGAAATATAGCAATTTTGAATATTGTCTATTGCCTATCATCACTACTTTCAGGTACTTTCCTAACTTGAAGATGTTGGTCTTCTGTCACACTCTGTGTCATCATAGAGAAGTAGAGAGAAGGGTGATGAGGGACATTCAAGTTTTAATCCTTACAGGTGAGATTTTTTTTTTTTTGCTGAATTCTGCCTTATTATCAGCACTTATAGTGCAGATCACACCAAGTGTAATACAGGCAATAGATCCACTTTCAGTCATCCAATTGTCGTAATTATCCAACACTTTTTTATTTTTTGAAGAGAATGGAAAACAGTTGAAATTCTCATTGGGTTGCCATGTCAAGCAAACTTCCTGACATCCTATCTAGAAAAACTACTTGTACACATGTAAAATGTGAAGTAAGGAGGAATCTCTGTAAGGAAGTGCTATGTATCTGTAAAATTGTCATCAACCTGACTCAACACCACCCCCCACCCCCAACATGAACTCAACTACCCTCCCAAAAAAGGCTTTTGCTGGGCATAATATTATCAGATGCCAAATATCTCCATGAGCCAGTTAAGTCCTATTAGTGGATGGCCACATCTGTTACAATACATCCCCCTGACTGTATTGTATTTTGGTCTTTGATCATTTTTTAATTAGAACTCGGAGAAGAAAGCAAGTTTCCTTTTAATTCCTAGATGTCCAACATTAGAATGCTAACTCATTAGATTTTGAATTTTTCATGTAGTGTTTTTAATGTTGCTGATGAAAAGCACAGAAATTGTTTTCAGATCACTTTCATTCGGTGTTTAATCCTTCTCTGGTTTTGGGCAAACCCAGATAAGATCGCGACAGGAAGAAATAGAGTGGAAACGTATAATATTAGGAAATGTGAAGGTTTTGCTATCAGATAATGTAAGATTTCAGATACTTAAAGACATAGTTGGACCAATCTGTATAAAGTGAATGAATGAAATGTAATCCATTCCTGGACTAGAATGCATTTCTGACTGCCATGTGAAGGGTAAAGTTGATTGATATAATTTCCCTGAAAGTTACTGTTTTTTTCAGCTGATATATGTCAGAGATGTCTGCAGCGTCATTCCTCCTTCATACACACAACCATGGACCATTCATCATGAAAGACGGTTCACATTGGCAGCTGCAAGTCCTCCTTCTAGATGGTACCTGTGTATAACAGCCCTTTAGACTTTTATGAGACTTATGTCCAGCCCTATAGAAGAAGGAATGGAGCCCTGGTCTTTCAGATGTTTGTATGAGCAGAGGGGTAGAGTAGGTTAGGTTATAGCAGGGAAATTAGACAATAAAGCTGGCCATACACAGTTCAATCTTTGATTTGATTTTAGATCTTGAGCCGACCAACAAACACAATGCTACGATTTTTGTTTGTTGTACAATCTAACCATGTATGGCCAGCTTTAGTCAAGTTCTTCAAGTTTGGCTATCTTTTCTATATAAATATCATCTGCACCCTAATCTAGGCCAGAATACCAATCTATGAAAGGTAAAACATAGTTGCTCACAACTGTCAGCAGTGGTTACACAGTTAAAGTGATGTCAGTGGTCAGATGGTTGACAAAGAGCTGCTGCTCGGAACACATCCCATTGATCCTACTAAGCCCTTCAGCATCAGTAGCCCGGAAGTAATCCCATCCATAACCAGCAAGTAACACCATCCCCATAACCAGCCTGAAAAGATCACTCCTTGCTAAGCCTCCACTCTACCTCCTTTAATGTGAGTATTTCATCTTTTATTTTATCATTTACTTTGTTGCACTAGGTTGTGCTCCTCATGTCCTTGTTCCAATATACCAATCTATACTTGGTCAAGGCAAGGGAGTAAAGGGTAAGAGCATTTGCTATGATTGACATGACAATATAGTCCCAATAATGTATTGGATACTATAGACATGAAAAGATCAGTGCACTAAAAACTCCATGGTGTACTCCATGGCCAAACAATTTCCACTATCTCTTGGGGACCCCATGGGTTACTATCTGCCAAAGTCATTATAAAAGGTTTGTACTGCCTGTGTTGTGTTTGCATTGATTATTTATCATGCAGAATAAAATGGCTGCTGCTGAAATATGCAAAAGAACATACTAAGGTGGGCAGGACCCCCAAAGTTCTTATCAGGTGCAAACAAGGGCAGGAATATTCCATTGAGGGAGACAGGGTAAGAATTTTTTGTTATAAGTGATACTGAATTAGATATACAGTAGCCCTAATAATGATACAATAGATATGAAAGCATATGAAAGGATCACTCCACCAAAAACTGACATACTTAATATTCAAACAACCTGCCCATTTCCATTATGTCTTGGGTATCCTATGGGTGAGATGAATGCTGAGACTTTACAAAGGCTGCAAAAGTAAGAATCCATCCTTATCACAGGTTCACTTTAAGAAAAGTAATGCTCTGACTGAAGCTCATTTTTGTTTCCAGCTCTTTTACCATCATTGGATAACATAGAGAAGTTTGTATTAAGAGTGGCCTGTTTAGCTACAATTTGGGTGTACGGTCTCCTACAGTTTTATGGATTTTTTATGTCTGTAATCAAATTCCCTGGAGGCACACATTTTCCTTCCAGAAGCCGATTGTACTTTAATAATGCAGAAACTGTTTTGGGCTTCAAACAGGAAATAGGTTGGTACCTGGCTAATACAATTCTATAACCTTCTCTTAATTCAAAGAGTCAGTCCAGACAAAAGTTTTATGTTATTATTGCTGGACCATGGTAGGCTGAATCAGCTCCTGGCTTTATTTATATCTTGGATACTCCAACAATGAAATTTCCCTACCTAAAATCCTGGTTCTCTCACCATATTCCTGCCAATACCGGCCTTACATGAAAGGAACTGAGTTTAATGCTGACCAACATTCACCCAAAGGACTATGGCCATGTTGTAGTGAAGAAGAAGTACTGCAAAGCACAGTTGTGTCTTGAAGGTGAATATTGGTCAACCGTTTTTGTATTTATTTATTGAATGTGCATTTTTTTTCTTCTTGCTTTACATTTCTAACCACACAGCTATTAGGTACACTGGTCAGAGATCCATCACAATCCTCCTTGTTTAGATAAATGCAGAATAAAGTAGGAACACAATGTTTCATTCTTTTCAACCAATTTAGTCTTTGTTACCTACCCTGCTGCCTAAATTACCTATTAATACAATGTGAATTGCTCTGAATTACTGGCGATATACAATTAATCACATTCATACGTGTGGACGTTGAGAAGGCATATTTGCATAATGTTTCCTATACACTCAACAAGCCCTCTGTGACTAGTGTCCATGTCCTACATATGTGCCAAGAAAGCTAATTCACGCTGACAGATCCTGTATCATTCTGCTGTTGGAGAAACATTAAACATGTGGGACGTAAATATGATGGGAAAGAGGGTCATTTTTTACTTTTGACACAAATACATTACTCTTAATAACAGGATGCATGTCTGCCGTAATATGATCAATTGTATTTTGTTTGTTTTCCTATTATTTTATGGCCGGATTCCACTGTGAACGGAGTCTGGTGGCTTTATCGGCCTTGTAGGGTTCAATATATATTATATGTAGGAAGTTACCAGTGAGCTTGTGTCAAGTCATTGTTGTGGACGGGGAGCAACCAATGGGAATAAGTAAAGGACACGAGAACATCACTTTTTTTTATAGATATGGCAATAATTTTTTCATAATTAGAAGTGTAATAACACATTTTTCATGAGTGCCAAAGTTTAATGCATCTGGAATTTACAGTGACTGTAAACTCATTGTAGGTGATGTAGACATTTAGCATTTAACATATAGAACAGCAATGGCTGTGTCGCTTGTGCCAGCCATTACAGAACTAGTGTTGAGCACAAATATTCTAATTGCAAATTTTTATTGCAAATATCTCAAATATAGTGCTATATCTTTGTAATCCTGAACATTAGCATTGATTTTCTGCTTTGAGCGAGTTAGATGTCGCTGTGACATTGCGATCACAATATAAAAATTTTCTAATTTGTTTAATAATGTTGCAAATAGAGATGGTCGAATTTTTTTTAAAACAATTCGACGATTTCAACAATTTCGAGTTAATTGCAAAGCCCTCGAACATGGTATCATCACCAAACTTGCTGGAGATGTAGAGAAGGGTTGGGGGTATACTACAAAAAAGTATTGCTGTAACACAAATAGTTTTTCATAAATGAAGGTCACAGTCAAACTTTTTTTTTTTCAATGTTCCCACAACCCTTCTCTACATCTCCAATTTTGGTGATGATATAATTTCCAGAGGCTTTGCAAGTTCGAATATTGCCTATGCTGCTCATCAGTATACAGAACATTCTGATGATGCCCCAGCCTGTCTTGCCATACAATACCATGCCCCAACCATTGTAGATTTCTGCTGTATATATATATAGACCTAATTTAAATCAGATACTAAAGATATGAAAATATTAGAGCACCAAAAACTGAGGTGTTCAAAAAGTCTATTTCTCAAACCTCTTGAGAAACCTACTGATGAAACATCTCCTGTGCCTCCTTATCTTTCCGCTCCCTGTGTTGCTGTATATTTTGCCAAATAAAATGGGTGATACTAAAACCACCCAGAAAGAAACGGGACCCCAACGCACAGAGCACAGATCTGACCATTATACTTTGGGAGATTCTGTGCCAACCTCATCAACTTGCAGTTTTCAGAATTAAAACTTAAAACCAAGGTCAAAAAATCTGGTTATTTCTTTAATCTCTTGAGGACACTACTGATGAAATATCTGCTGCGAGTCTCTATTTCCGCTCCCTTTGCTGCTGTATATTTTGGCAAATGTAATGGGTGGTACTTAAATAAAGAAAGCTGGACTGGACCCCAAAAGGTCCGAGCTAGCTGTCCATCCCATGGTTGGATAAATATAGAAAGCTGGCCCCTATACTATGGGAGGTTCCGTGCCAACCTCATCAACTTTGTTTGCAGAATTTAAAACCTAAAATCAAGGTCAACAAGTCTGGTTATTTTTTTGCTGTTGTGAGCCTTATATTTCTGCTCCCTTTGCTACTGTATATTTTGCCAAATATAACGGGTGGTACTGAAATAAAGAAAGCTGAACAGGACCCCCAACGTTTCTAACAAGCTGTCAATTCAACTGTTAGAGAAATATAGAAAGTACGAAGCTGACCACTATACTATGGGAGGTTCTGTGCCAACCTCATCAACTTGCAGTTTTCAAAATTCAAAACTTAAAACCAAGATTAATTATGAAGAATGTCTTCCATTGAAATAGAGCTGCTTTCCTAGTAAAAATCCAGCGATCGGAGTTCAGTAGTGTGAGTGTAGACAAATAATATCTGTTATTTTGGTTTTCTGAAGCTCCAGGCTATGAGCAACCCAATACATGTGGACCACAAGTTTATTCCACCATGTATATCAGGTTCCACATCCATGAGCCAGACAACCTAAAATCTGAGATTGTGGCACAGAATCATGGCTCCTACAGTATCTTGGACTGCTAAATGTGGTCAGAGTAATGGAGATATGAAACAAATACTTCCTCATACATCTATGAAGTCATGGACGCCTTTCATTTCCACTCGTTCAACAGGGATTGAGTATATTTTTCATTATAAAGTTAATTTCTATTGTTCTTAATTTTTTTAAACATTACCATCTTTTGCAAACATTACATATTTAAATTTTATTGTTGGCTTGAACTTTTTTGAATGTTTTTTTAATAACTTCAGAGTCTACAGTTTTTCATGGAAATCGCCGAGCTAAAACACAAAGACCGTAACAAAATGCTAAACACATGTTAATCTCCAATCTCACCATGCAATAGGAGAGCTTCTACCTGTCAATACGGCTTACACCTTTATCAAATTTTAAATAAGGAGGTGATATGCAGAATCTATTAAAGTGACAAACGTGACAAATATCGCATGAAGGGAACACTCCTATGATCATTAAAACGAAAATCTTCTTCATCATAAAGCTTTTGCCATTGATTGATTCTTTGCTTTGCTGGCTAGTATAAAGCAAAGCATCCTGTGGTGTAACCTTAGATGAGCAGTAATTGCTGACCTATACAATACACCAATCAGATTATGGCCATGCTGGAGTTAAAGGAAACCTCTAACAATGAAAGCCATCAGGGTCCATCATCTAGATGACCACACGGGCCATTACAAGATCAACGTCGAGGATTCCAATCATAAATAAATAAACAACCTCATACAAACTGAATGCAATACAAACAATAACTCATTGTGTTAGAGATGGGATGGTTCTTCTAAAGAGAACCTGTCAAAGTTTTCAATTTGAACTTCAGACCAAAATCCAACAACGATATGCAGTGGCATCACTAGCCTAATGTGGTTTGGTGCACCAGGTAACAACATTTAACTTTCCAACCTGAGCCATTTGCTTTTTTTTTAAACAAGGGCTAATGGGCTCCAATGTTCCTCAAGAACCACAACTGTAAAATCAATGTGACAGCTGCAGCACAGTGTGCTTGCCCCCTGTCCCTTGTGAATGGTACAGTCCGGAGTTTATAGGGTTCTGCCTATTCATGCAGAACCTCATATCCATGTACCCTGGTGTCCCCTGGCACGCTGGGGGGGATAAATGTTTGCATTGTGTCCAGGGCTGAGCAATGTCAAAATAAACACTTCAGCCTAAAGGTACCCTTACATGGGTCAATACTTGTTCGATCGGCGAAGATCGATCACAGCGTGATGATAGTTTATTGTTTGGCAAATCATGTGCATCACTTTGCACCACGGTTTCCCGGTTAATATCCAAAGTAATGGCGATTTACCACCATGTTCATGGCGTGTAATGGCGATTTACCACCATGTTCATTCCTTGTTTGTATTTCTTCAAGCAGGATCAATCGAACAAGGGTCGAACACGCACGGTGATTGATCGTTTGGGAATTGAACGAAAAATTTACCCATGTATGGGTTCCTATATAGTATGTGATTATCTTCTAACCCTGCTGTATATATATATATATATATATATATATATACACACACACATTTACATGGAATATGTTTTA
>CM070035.1:151243683-151274148 GCA_036250615.1 Ptychadena robeensis | reverse complement strand
GGGGGCGACTAGAACTGTCTGTATATGGGGGGACTAGGGGGCGACTAGATCTGTCTGTATATGAGGGGGCACACACGGAGCGATGCGCAGCCTGTGTCGGGGATCTGATGGAGATCTGCGGATCGGGATGGCCGGTCGCTGTCCGGTGCTGTGGTGCTGAACTGGTTAAAGCTGCAGCTATCCCGGGGACGGGCTGATAGTGGCCGAGATTTCCCTCTACAAAGATGATGTTCGATCTACAGATTCTCCAGACAGAATGACTCGTTTATATTTCATGGGGTGTAACAGCTTTATCATTAAAGGCAACTTACAGCCATCACACACTGACCGACTTTTACTGATCACACACTGACCGACTTCTAGTGATCACACACATATGACATATAGCAATCACATACTGACTGATTTATATTGATCATACACTGACCGACTTTTAGTGATCACACACATATGACATATAGCAATCACACACTGACCGACTTATAGTGATCATATACTGATTGACTTATAGCGATCACACACTGATTGACATATAGAAATCACACACTGATTGATCTGTAGAGATCACATACCAACCAATTTATAGCGTTCACATACTCACCGACATATAGTGATCACTTACTGAACGCATTATAGGGATTGCACACTGATTGACATACAGTAATTGCACACTGACCGACTTATAGCCATAACACACTGATTGACCTATACCTATCACACCGACCAAGTTATAGCTATCACACACTGTCTGACTTATAGTGACCACACACTGATTGACTTATAGTGATTGCACAATCTTATAGGGAATGGATTGTAGTGATCACAAACTGACCAACCTATACTGGTCTGACCGATTTATTGTGATCACATACTGAATGACATATTGAAATCACACACTGACCGACTTCAAGTGATTATATACTGACAGATTTATAGCAGTCACACACTGCCCAACTTCTAGTGATCACACTGACTTCTAGTGATTATTAAAATGGATATATATGTAAAGTGCCTCTCTCTGTATGGCCACCTTCAGTCTCATCAGATGTGACAGCAGGTAAATGACATTGGTTGCTTATATCATTTTATGGAACATCTATAGGTGTAAGATTGGGGCACAATAATACCCTTATTGTAGGTTGGAATAGTCCTATTATAACACATATATAGGAGGGTCCGTTTCCTAGCTCAGCCCCCCCCCCCCCCTTCTATGTATCCCTTGCATGTCACAGCTTTATCTTATACTAGAAGAGTCTGTGCTGGTCCAGCTTTACTATCCCTCTTTTACGTTCCCTACATTATATGTATTTCCTGGGTGATGTCACTAGTCCACAATATCATTTGTTTCATAAAAGCACCATCAATCTCTCATTGCCTCTTTGCAGCCACATCCTTTGGGCAGATATTCTGTTAGTGACTACAGTTGACCATGTCTGTGTAATGAGGAGAGGGGTGACAACACAGAGGAACAATAGATAGATAAGACTAGGATGTGCCTGCTCAATGACAGGATTATTAGTAGTGTTGAGCTTGAATTGAGAATATATTCAACAAATATTGGCTATTCCAGAATAAGAAGGCAGATATTCGCAGTCTCGAATATATGGGGAATATTTACGGTCATACATTGCGAATATATATTACCATTTTGAAGGCAATGGCAATGTGAATGCAGCTGAGCTAACAATCCACGCTGAGATTAACATCGCCATGCATTTTGTGTCTGGTATCTGAACAATGGTGAAGTGTAATGACAGGGAACATTGCACTAGATTCTTCTATAGATTGTATCTGGCCACTGACACTGCGGCGATCAATTCTTTATTGATACAAACACAAAAGTTTGGAGTTGAGATTCCCCCCACTCGCTGGGATGCGTCCTCATAGGGTTAGCAGATTGCTCACACTGGTGAGAGGGTGCTAAATAAAACATCACTTTGCTGAAGGAGGCAATCTGATCACAGCCGCCGAGGCCTTGTAAGTGAATGGAGTCAGATGTCTCCCCGAGATCCTCCATTTACAGTCAAGATGTTTCCTAGAGCACTTCACTAGTTATGCAACCTCTAAACTAGATGTCGGGGCTAAAAGGAGAACCCTACATGGCATAGGGCATGCTTGTCCTCACTTTATCAGCGCTAACCCCCTTCCTCAGATGTCATGAATAATCCCAGGGGCAGGCCCCCCTACTTACACTCCTAGGTCCACACAAGGGTGGCAAAGAGGAGTGCCCCCTAATTGCCCACCCATGCCTACCGGTTCCTGGCACTCTGGCATCGACCCTGTATATTCCCTTTTATCCTACACCCACAGGGAATAGTACATTCACTGCAAGTCCCAGTAGACCATATGACAGTCCTGGGAATGCTACATTATTTAACCCATAGGTTCCCAAACTGGGGGGTGCAAAGGTATTCCAGGGGGGCGATGGCCCTCATTCTTAACCTGTGTTTGAATGGGGAGAGGGGTGCTCGATAATGTTCCTATATATAGAGTCCTAGGTTCAAATCCCAGCCAGGACACTATCTGCAAGGAGTTTGTAAGTTCTCCCTGTGCCTGTGGGGGTTTCCTCCGGGTGCTCCGGTTTCCTCCCACACTCCAAAGACATGCAGTAGGTTACTTGGCTTCCCAAATTAAGATTCTCCTGTGTTACATGTGACCTATGACTGTGTTAGGGACATTAGAATGTGAGCTCCTCTGAGAGACAGTTAGTGATATGACTTTATATGCTCTGTAAAGCGCTGAGTAATATGTTGGCGCTATATAAGTACATAATAATAATATATAAAAAGGGGGCCCTGCAAGAAAAGTTTGGGAACCACTGATTTAACCCCACGACACTAGAGGCCCAAAAGCAATGCAGTACAGTGTAGGAACAACATGGCTTCACAGACTTTAACTGATTCCTTGTAATCTTTAGTGGAGCCCTGGCCTAATTCATTAAAAAAGGTTACAAACTGCCCAGCTGAGAAGGATCTCTGAATCCTGCTATCCATAATGTAGAGAGATGCCAACTATTCAGCAAACATTTAAAAAGTTCAGCATTCCATAGAAGGGAATCAGCAAAATATTGGATTTAGGCAAATGTTGACCTTTTCATGGAAGGCCATTGGAGATACTGTGGAGATGAGATTTGCATTCTGTGTTTATGGACTAGAAATAGACCCTGAGGGTGATGGAAGCTGCTTCCAACCTCCGTGGACTTGGTCTTTTGCCAAATTTACTTGCAGACAGAAAACAAAATGTATATATGATGTATACTAACAAAATAAAGGATGCTGACTCCAAAACCTCCAAGTGAAGTCACCTAGATCCTCTTAATTCAGTGGTGGGCAACTGAGTAGATATGGAGGGCCACAAGTGCAGCCCTTGGTATCACTAAAGGGCCGCACATAACATTTTGTATCTATACTGACTTGTATAAGCATTTTTTTAATGAAGAGATGACAGCAATCAGAGATAGAAGACATTATTTTTATTTTTTTTATAACAAATTTGTTTTAAATGATACTTCAAGCATTAGAGAACACTGTAGTGTGGTGATGCACATGTTGTGTCACATATATCATCAAAGGTTATGTGCCTCATAGATATAATTAAAGCCTTTGATTATATTGATGGGGCACATAACCTTCGATTCGGCAGACAGTTGAGTTCCTATACCGTATGCATGAACATTTAGGTTTCAGGGGCCGCAAGTGGAGGAATGGGGGTCCGCCAAAGAACTTCCAAAGGGGTGCATGCGCCCCTTGGTCTTAAATATACCCTTTACATTTCATGTATACATCTCAATAATGGTTTGGCAAAACGAACCCAACCGAGGTCACGGCCCTCATCCCTAATTGCAGTGATAATAGAAAATGATTTCCTATTGGTTCCCATTACAATTCATCTCGCCATTGCTCTCTATACTGCACGACACGATAAATGTTTCCACGCAAAGTATATTTTATAAAGTACCGACATGACGGCCTATATTTATAACACACAAGGAATAATTTCGATATAATTATATGCACTTTCAAATTTTCCCCATGCAAATACATACATTAACAACGTGGGCAGAAAATCATTGCGGCGAAATTGATCTGAGCTACTGTATCAATAAAATTTATGAAGCATGTCATTACTGTATATAGAGAACTGACAAGGTCCACAGACCCAAAACAAAATGAATAGGCTAATTCCAACGTGAACGGGTGGGGGCTCCATGGACGTGGTTGGGTCCAGTGAACTCAGCAATGAGTAAGTCCGCCTCTCTCAGGCAGAGTCATTACTAGATGTCCACACATAGAATAAGTGCACAATCAATTTTGCCAGAGCCCCTAATTAGCTGAGGGTCCGGGCTTTAAATAAAGAGACTGGACCTGTCAACTCTAGATATTTGTGGACGTTGTTATTTATAGTCCCAGGAACCGATCGCTAATTACAGCCCGACGCCGTATTTACAAAGCTTGGAAATAGAGTCATAAAGGAGCTCCAAACTCATCAAAGTGATCTCCAATACTTGTGGATGTGATGGGCTGCAATAAACATGGACGGTTGGCCTTTTGTGTTGATGGAAAGGGAAATGAAATGGCTTAAGAGTGGACTGTAAACTAAACTAGATTCCTATGAGGTCCTCCTTTACTGAAGAGGAGCAGGGGGTACAGTGACTTCGCTGCAATGTTGCCTATATAGGAAGATCTTGTGTTCAGCTCATGGTTTTTCCTGACCCCAAAACAATTGATCTTTATAAGTTGATTGAGCAGAAAATCTAGATGTGTAGGGGGGGGCTTAATTCTATATAATTCTATTTCATTTCTATGCTTAACCTTCTGGGCGTTGCGCATGTGGCTCCCGACCGCCGGAGGAATCTGGCGGTATCTAGAGTGTCGCTATAGTTGGGGCTGAATTTCATGATGCATTTACAATCTTAGCATACAATTTCTGTTCAATCAACTTTTGTTTTACCAAAACCATGTAATATGAGGAGCTTTCTAAACAATCAAGTCTACCTGTGTTCAATCGCAGAGAACCCGGCACTGCATAGTTGTTGGTAGATCTAATGGATATCTGACAGAGAAATCTAGGTGTTTGGGCAGCTTTAGTAAGGAGGTCAATTATACCATTCAGTATTCAGATCATCATCAAATTTCAGTACAATGGTTCGCAACCTTTTTAGATCCGCGACTCTGGAAGGGACGTCACAAAGGGTCACTTCCTGTATTTGGAATGCTAAAGTCCCAGCGCGGAAGACCCACATTTAACCTCCCTGGGGTATGCCCTTATTTAAAATGGTGTGGTATGGACAAACAAAGCAAAGTACTCTGCTGGTTTTCCCAGCCTTTCCCTCTACACATCACTGATGCCATCGATGACATCGGCAATGTGGGCCGGGTAACTGACACTGACGTGCCGGAAACAATTGAGCAGTCCGCAGCCATGCTTTTGGCTTGTGGAGGATCAGTAAGTATGCCCATTCCCAGCTCTGGGTGAGTTTGTTTTGGAAACAAACTCTGCCCGTACTGGGTTGGGGCAAACCGTCAGGGAAGATAAATACCGCAAGTGACACTCCGCAACGTCACTTCAGACAAGATCAGGTAAGTGTAATGTCCCCTCCCTCCTATTTTTCCACCCCGCTTGTGATGATGATGTGCGGGAAGTTATGAGGGAAAGTAAGGTCCCAAGTTAGGAGGGAGTGAGTGTTAGGTTCTAAACCATCAAGTCTACCTGTGTTTAATCACAGAGTACCCGGCACTACATAGTTGTTGGTGTAAAGGATATCTAACAAAGAGATCTAAAGGTGTATGGCCAACTTTACTCTCCCTTTTAACTTCCCACCCCGCTTGTGGGCATCAGTACTGCTGTTTAATATCAGCAGCTTTGATGCTTTCAGGGAATGCAGCGACACCTGTGCAATGTTCATTCGACTCACAGGTTGAAAATCGCTGTTCTAGTTGGTACTAAAAAACGTTCATGATAATCAAAAAGGATCTCCTGACCCTTGAGACCATCTAATAAAGGGTATGGTGTGCACTCCATCACTATCAATAAATAATATCTCTGCCACTATTATTCAAGATTGTAATACAATGTTTTCAGTACTTCATACCATAGAATACTTTCAGTAGCCTATTCATGCCAAACTCTAGCAATATTGTTATTAATGGATGTTTGATAGTCTAGAAATGAGTAACAGTAGTTCATAGAACCTTTGATATAAGTGATCTTTAATTTTAAATGTTCAGCGGTGACCCCATTGGGGTGACTTCTATCCATCTGACAGCAGCAAAGCCAGATATATTGGGAGCAGTCACCGCAAGCACAGTCATGGGTGGTAATTATCACCTAAGAAAGGTTATAACTCTCTTTCTTATCTACAACATGGCGGCGATCCTGGGGTTTTCAGGTCTATATACACTATCATGCAGCATCTGCTCCTGGAGGTAACACGTCTCCTGCATGAATAGTGATATGCTGATAATGTGAGAATAATTCCCAATTCACAAAGATCTTGCTCTCAGAAGCCTCCAGACTTCTCAGGTGTTTCTAGGAATATCTAAGTGCAAAAACTCACATTTCTGTATCACAAAACTAGGTCAGTATTCTTTTATTTCTGTATGATTTATTGTCATGCATGTCAGTTCCTGAATAATTGGGGCTTTTTTATCTTACACCGGTTATATTATACCTGGACGATGCAGGCCGAGCATATACTGTTCATGTGCCTAAACCATCTAAAAAACCCAAATCACATCCATCATGGATGTTTTTAATTTATATTTAAAAAACTTTATATATATATATATCTATATTAGTCTCTACTATAAGCCTCCCTATAGCTCATCCTAGTAATAGCGTCATCGCTGGCCAATTGTAAGCTATCCCTCTATTATCTATCCCACACCATTCTATCTATCTATCTATTTATCTATCTATCTATCTATCTATCTATCTATCTATCTATCTATCTATCTATCTATCTATCTATCTATCTATCTATCTATCTATCTATCTATCTATCTATCTATCTATCTATCTATCTATCTATCTATCTATCTATCTATCTATCTATCTATCTATCTATCTATCTATCTATCTATCTATCTATCTATCTATCTATCTATCTATCTATCTATCCATCTCTTTCTCTGTCTCTCTATCTCTCTATCTCTGTATCCGTATAAAGGTGGCCATACATGGGTCGATGTTCAATAGATAAACCCTCAAGCGTATGGTGAACACCACTCTTCACAATCAATCCTGTTCAATACTTTGGATGGGGTCCCTTGAGTATGTCTATCTATCCCATATCTATCTATCTATCTATCTATCTATCTATCTATCTATCTATCTATCTATCTATCTATCTATCTATCTATCTATCTATCTATCTCTCTGTTATTTAACAAGCCCCGTCCGTCTAGGTGTGTGTGTGTTTTCCAGTGTAAGCGGCGTCCTTCCTCTGGGATTTGTATACAGCATTCTGCATTGGTAACAGGCTCAGCAGAAAAACAAGTAAGTGCCTCCCAAGTCACAGAAGCGAGCCTTCCTCTTTGATACGGCGTATCCGACCCTTAATTTCCTTTTACAGCTCCTCATGTAAATGTTATCTTTGCTCCACTATTCACCGTTGTCCACTTGAGACTCCAGGATCGCTGCAGAGGAAAGCTTTTTTTTTTATTTACTTTCACAATTTGGAAGGTAAGGAAAATGAAAGCATTGAGAAGAATGTCAGCGGAGCTCCTCTCACTGGTTACAGTAGCGCACACTCTCCATAAAGAAAGCGACGGATCAACAGAAAAGAGCAATTTCCTGCTGCGGGGATTAGTATATGCCCCTTTTGTCCTCCTAAATCAAAGTTTCATTTATTTATTTATTCGTTTAAAGAAACACTGATGTATTTTATTTCATTTAAAGTAAGTGGCCTCTTGAGAGGGTCTGAATAAATTCACATCTGTCCCGATCAATATCTGAGATAATACCTGACTCATTGGTAATCAAACAATAAAGGAAACATGTAATGAGAGGGGGGGGTGTCATCATTACCCATCTCTGCTTCTGAAATGCTAGATGCCTGGCTCTCATGCTTATCATTTGTGTTTAATATAAAAACATACCCTGTTTCCCCGAAAATAAGGCACCCTTACATTTTTGCCTCACACTGAAATACAAGGCATCCCCCCGAAAAATAAGGCATCCCCGAAGAAACGGTACTGCAACTCTGGACAGGGGGGATCAGAGGGGGGCAATTAAAGTGACATAGGAGGATCAGAGTCTCCTTTGCTATTTTGATTCCCCCTATCCCCCCTATGATCCCCCCACCTTGATACCCCAGTGCCGTTTTCTTCTTCATGGAAAAATAAGACATCCCCTGAAAATAGGACGTAGGGCATCTTTGGGAGCAAACATTTATATAAGACTTATTTTCGGGGAAACACAGTAGTAATTGTTCTTTCCTGTAGGTTTGTATTGATAACTTGGTTTGGCCTGTGCCCAGACAGACTACAGTGAAACAAGCGGCACATCTTTTTTCCTATGTTAGTGCTTCAGCAAAACTCATCGGCTTCTTGTTCATCCCAAAGCCTGAGGTCTGCTGTATATGAATTGCAATAGAATGATAACTGGGAAAATTCAGGTATCATACCACACCCCCAAATTAAAACAAAATGTATAATGTGTTATAGATACAGATCTGTATAAATGTGCGTCCTCTATATGTTCCGTTCATATAGTTCATAGAGTTCAGCCTAAAGTGGTAATCCAATAAAAAGCTCTCCTGGTTTCATTGCCAAGGTCAAAAGCTTGATTTCAAAATGCTCTTTTGGTTTGAAGAGCCACTTCTTCCCAATTGTTTTTATGAAATGAGTTCCTGGTTCTCTTACTGCCCCGTACACAATAGAACTATTGATATCTGTAAGACTCTTCAAGTGTTCTTCTACATCATGTGTACGTGTCTTATTGACCCTTCTATTCTTCATGAACCACTCAATACCAATGAGTATAACATGGCGGAATCATAGCTATGGATAGGAGCCTTCTCATGTGATTAGGTTTGGTGACATGTGATCTGCGCCTTGTAACTCCCAGCCAACCACTGTCCCACATGGGACCGAGAATCAAGCAGCCTTCTTCTAATGGAAATGAAGACTATTGTTTGTATCCAATGAGCTGTGACAGTATTGGACTATGGGCACCCATTAAGAAAAGGGAATGTGCTGCGGCTTCTAATTATAATTTATAATTACTGTTTTCTCTTAGTTCCTTACAAAGATGCCCAAATGCCTATTAGCCTGCAGGAGAAGTCCACCTCATGTACTAAGATGGTGTGGCAATGATGCTCCACTGTAGTGTTGAGCGAGAATATTCCAATATATTCAACGAATATCCGTCATTCGAGAATTTGCAATACTTTGGGAATGTGCGCTTGGTTATTCGCAATGGCGGATATTCGTCACATTATGCTTCAACATTGTTTATCAGCATACATTGCGCATATTTGTGCACATTGCGAATGGATACGCTCAATGCGCACAGTGCTCGTACTGGCTAAGATCGCAGAATGAAGAAGAGAAGCTGTAAAACTGGTTCGCGAATAAGGCAATATAATAGAATTTTAAGAATTTCTAATGTTCCTTAATATACTGACTAAAACTAAACGAACTTGAATATACCATATGCCGCTCAACACTACTCCACTGCTCCTCCGGAGATTATGTGGCAAGGGTACATGGTTGATGTTATTCCCAATTCTGTAGCGTCATACATACATAACTTTTGTTTTATATAATGGAAATAAAAAATTGGAGATATTAGTGATCAATACTATTTCTGAATCCAAAGGTAGCCATACACGGGTCGTGTATTTTGTGATTCGATCGTCAATATAAAATTGCTTGTCACTCAAACATCAAACAATTGTACCATCATTGTACCAGTGATTGATGTTTTAATGACCACTTCCTGCCACAAAAGGGCGACCGGAAAGCGATTTTCTTTTCCATATTGATTTCTTTACCATAGATTGAACCAGGCCACCAAGAAAATAAACTAAGGGTCCCCATATATGGAAAAATGTTTTTTCAATTCTCACATAGTGATGGGCAAACATCCGCCATGTCAGTCCGCGAACAGGTGGATCGGACTTTTTTAAAAAGTCAGCCGTCCGCCTTTTCTTGGAGAACTTCTAATTCCCCACCTTTTGGCAGGGAATTTGAATAGGAGCTATACCTTTGGACATCACTTCTGGCATATGGAACGCACAGCTCCTGGTTCCTAAAACGGAAGCGACGTCGGTCAGACATCACATCCGGTCTGTGTCCGGTTTAGCACTAGAGATAGGAATGAGTATAGACTTCTTCTCGCTGGCAAAGGGGGCGGGTCGAACACCCGTACTGTTCGCCGCCAAGAAGAAAAGCGAACATTCAATGTTTGCACTGAACCGTCCACAAGGTGGACAGTTCAGCCATCACTATTTTCAAATGATCAATCAAATGCCCGTTCGGGAATAAAACACAAAAACCTCTGTTCGAACTAACCTGCTCAAAGAAACGACAATTGAACATGGAACAAACATGTTGGTAAATCCCTGTTTGATCTGTGTAATACGGACCTTTAAGGCCCCCATATGCGTTTCAATTTCAGATTCGATTGTAATTTTTGACCGACGTTGGTTGACGGATCAAAGTACGATCGAACTACCTCCCACATAGAGAAACTGATATTTCGTTGACGTTGGTTGGATCGATCAAAAGAATAATCGAAGGAAGTCAATCGTAAACACACCAAAATGTCTGCCAAAGGATGTATAAATATGCTTAGTATTTAAATCGAACCAAAGTCGGGCACAACAAAAAATATTCGATGTAAACTCGATCGATAAAAATTTTCAGAAATGTTCAATCACTTTTGAATCGATCTTTTGGTCTATTTCAATCGAACTAGGTCGATCTAACCATGTGGACAGGCATCGGTTTTTGGACGATCGACGAAATAAAGGAGATGTGCATATATAAAAACAGAGTTGTGGGAGCAAATCAGGTGAGCGACCAGACAGTTTGCTGAACTATCAGACAAACAAACACATGCACACACTTGTACATTATAAATATTACCTTGCGATATACATTATCACACATTATTCCATTTTTTCCCCTGAACAAGTATTTCATAATCCTGTCACAGCAAGGAAACGATCACATTGTGTACTTAATGTGCTTTCTGTAAAGCTCTGACTACAATAGAAAGATCCGCGCTCTCCCTCCCATGAGACGTGCGATGCAATATATAAGACTTCTCTGTGATTGCGCTAGTATGGTATAGAACTTCCACCAGAGGGGTTTTATCTCCATATAGGTCGCATATCATTATTATACTTTCTAATACACGCCACCGCACTCACGATTCATCACATAACAGGATCATGGCAATTTTTTTTTTCATTACCATAGTTAAAAAGACATAAGAAATCACAATTTATGTATGGAAGCAATTCATTGGTTCAACCTTCTCTCTTGTTTTTTTAATGCAGCTGCATGTTACTTCCTGTTACCCAAAGACCCAATCATGCCATGTGCTACATTATATAGAGATGAGAGAGGTCGCATTTTTGAAAAAAACATTTCAACGATTTCGAGTTAATTGCAAAGCCCCTGAACATGGTATCATCACCAAAATTGCTGGAGATGTAGAGAAGGGTTGGAGGTATACTCCCAAAAAAAAGTATGACTCTAACACAAATAGTTTTTGCACAAATTAAGTTCAAAGTAAAGTCAAAAATTTGAAAATCTCAATGCCGATTCTCAAAATTTCCAGCAATTTTAGTGATGATACCATGTTCAGGGGCTTTGCAATCAGCTCACAAAGTCAGCAAGTCCAAACATACGACCATCTCTAACATAATACCAGTAAGAGCAGAAAGCAGAGAAATAAGAGTATTACTGTACTGCTTTTCTTTCTCTGTCCAATCACAGGCTGGGGGCAGGTCCATGACAGAGAATTGGGTTAAGTCATAGTGACTCTCAGTGAACATGGAAAACATAGGACATCTGGTGGTGGAACAGAAGTACTGCGCATAGATGCAAGCAAATGCTTCTTTTTTTTTATTTACCATATTTCACATTGTAGGGGCTAGGTAGGTTAATTGTGATGTATACTTAATTCTTTATCCTAATCGAATATTTATATGCCAGGCTTCTGGGGGTTAATTAAGTGCATAGCTAGGTGTGGCCACTGGTAAATGCCATGCAATGTTTCATCAATGGGAAAATTGTCTGTCAGCATTTTTATATACCTGATCTAGTATTTCACCCTGCCAGCATTTCAGAGATGTTGGATTTCCTCCTCGCTGCATCACAGAGAATGAGAGAGGAGGGGCAAGGATTGATGTTTAGGATTTACTCACAGGTGAGTTGTTTTTTTTAAAAGGTAATCTTTTATTAAAATGTTTTTCTTTTTTGCTGCATTCTGACTTATAATGAGTACTTCTAGTACCCATCACACACAAGTGCAAAAAGGGAAATTCCGCCTTAAGCCAGCCATAGACGTGCCGATTCCCGGCTATAGTTGCAGGCGACCGACTGCCACGCTCGCTCCCCCCAATCACATAAAGGTCGGTCGCCCAATTACAGGGGAGCCCACCTTGAGGATCCGAAAAGAGCTGGCAGGTGGGATCGCACATGAATCCGTCCTGCTGGTTCTTTTTGTGCCCGATCCTGCTGCAGGCAGTTAACTCGGAGGGGGAGTCTCCGCCCCCTCCAAGTTAATTGGCTACAATCTGACTGGACACACGTGTGTTAGTGGAACACACAGAAACTCTGTCAGTTCTGTAGCTGACTTCTCACAGCATGGTGACGTCATCGCACTGTGAGGAATCTGCTAAAAGCCGGCCATGAATCAATGTCTATGGCTGGCTTAACTGAGAGCACATGTACAAAGAGGCGCCTATGCACTAACCATGCACATCTTTAAAGAAAATAAAAAACAAAAACGGAAGATTTTGAAAAATTTCCAAAAGTTTGAGGAACATTTTATTTACTTTAACAACTACGTTATATCTAAACCTAAAATCCCTTTAAAATAACTGAGGAATTTCTTTGAATTTCCTTGAAAATAAATGGGTGTTTCCTAGCGATTCTGCTAAATGTTATAGGCTATAAAAAATGAAATGATACCATTCAACAGAATGTTTTAATAAACCACATTTAACTAAATGTCATTGGCAATGTCATTTATATAATTCTATCATGCGCTTGTTAATATTTTATTTTTAAGAAAGATACTTATTCTCTCTCGGAACGGGTATGGTTTATTAAGTCGTATAACAAGCACAGTTTTATTTGTGGCAGTAAAAATGGTGCTTCTATTGCGTATATAAAACATAATTGAAGATCGCTCTCTTCTTTCTTTTTTCTACTCATACCTTTATTTTTGTGCATTAGCAATTAGAAATGCGATTTAGGTGAAAGTACTCCCTTCATTAGTTGTAATGGCAGCAATTGTAGGAGATCTAAGGAGAGCACTCTTTTTTTTTCAAGAAGTCTCTCTTAAAATGAAATGACACAAGAGAGTGGAACTCATCAAGTGGTAAGAAGAGGGGAAATAACAAGAGACCCCTGACCCCCGATGTACAGCCTGAAATGGGAAGTCCACTTTAATCCGAAATTGCTTTAGACTCGGTGTGGTCAAGTGGAGCAGTTCCCACACAACTCCCACCTTAAAGGTGGGAATACAAGGGTCAATTTTTTCGTTCGATAGATTCAAAAAGATAGATTTTTATCCGTTGGAACGAAAATCTAAAACCCAACAAACTTTTCGTTCGACCAACATTGAACAAAAGTGAACAAAAAATCTTTTGAAAGCTGATCGGACATGTTTGTAAATATTAATCTATCTTGTAAAAAACGAATGTAAATCGAATGTACCATCGTTTCATTCGATAATTTTTGTTCGATCTAATACATTTGAATGAAGCTATTTCTTGTTAAAATTTTTTACGAAATTTCATTTATACAGTGTAAACATTCGATATAGGCACAATCGTATTTGATCAAAATATCGAACATCCTGATCGAATCTATCATCGATTCTGCAAAAACCTATACATGTATTCCTACCTTAAGTATTTAATTTTTTTACAATAATCATATGGGGTATAGTCACACAGCTTTTTGGTCTTCATAAAAAAACAACTAGTGTTGAGTGCAAGTATTGGAATTGCAAATTTTTTTTGTGAATATCGCCACTTCGAGAATTCATGGAGATCTCGAATATAGGGCTTTATCTTTCTAATCTCAAATATTTGAGAATCTGGGGAAAGTACCATGCATTTGCATGTACAAGTACAAATTCTCACAATGGATCACTTACTTTTAGTCATGTCTCATGTGATTATTAGAGATGGTTAAAAAAAAATTTCTACAAACCCTGTATTGCTGTCAGCTCCCTTGGCATTCCAACATGTCTCGTGGGGTCTTTTGAGTGCAATGCTATTGGGGTGTCTTCTTTCCTTGGTGACAGGACAATCTGTCCTACTCTATTTTTTTGGGCAATAGGTTTTTCATTTTTACATGTGCAGTATAGCTGTCTGTACACTGTTTTTATTTATTTTTAAAGACCTGTAAGTAACGCTTATTTTTGGGGTAGAGCTATTTAGAGCATCTTTATAAGGGTAATTTTCAGGGTATGATTTATTTTTAAGAAACAGGGTATCTGTGTAATGAGGTTCTTTTTTTACTTACTCACCCAATGACAACCATTTATCCAGATCATGGTCTAACTCAGTGGTGGGGGGGGGGGCAAAGGTATTCCAGGGGGTGCTGGCCCTCATCCTTAACCTGTGTTTAAATAGGGAGGGGGCTTGATAATGTTCCTAAATTGAAAAGGGGGGCCCTGCAAGGAAAGTTTGGGAACCACTGGTCTAACCAGTAGTAGCAGATCACATACAGCTTGGCTTCTTGTGTTCTAGATATTTCACTGTCCATTGTTCCTCAGTTCCAGCATTCCTGACCATCGTATGAAATAAGGAAGGCATTTGAATGAGTAGGCCAGGGCCGTTTCTCCCACTATGCAGAGTACCAGTGCGGGGCAAATGGGGTGCAAGTGCATGACCCTTCTCGGTCAGGGATTTGACCTGGTTTAGGGTGCGTTAAATGTTGTGTTTTCAATAAGGCAACCACCTTATGAGCATGACGTGTCCAATGTCATACATAAATACCAATGTGGGTACATCGCAGACTATGGCTTCTTAGGAATGCAATGATCTTCAAATTTCCGCAGTTTCTTACAACTATATTGGGTCTATTCTTTTGCCAAACAAGGTCACCAAACAAATGCAAAGTGAAGGTCTCATAGTGTCCCTAATTAAATCAACCCTATTGACATTACTATGTGTAGCTGAATGAGTATTGAATGGTCGTCTGGGATGACCCTTGGGTAGTTACATATTTGCAAAATGATTTTGAATGGCTGACAATTTTAATATATATTTACAATTTAGCAAAACCAACATTATGATCCAAAATATTTGCATTGGTGCAACTTTATTGTCTATAAAATTCTAAAATGAAATACTGAAAAGATTAGAAAGATCAGTAAACACTAAACTGAAGATCTAAGTCTCTGTAAATATCTAATTGCCTTTCTTTTAGCGCAACAATTTGGCTTATGTGATTGATAAACTGCTTGGCTATGAGCCCGTTAAGCTTATTCACCGGGGTTTCTTTTAAGACGTAAATAAATCAATGCATTCAGCATGCAAGTTTTAGCTCAATTTGAAGCATTAACTGTGCATGTCCACAATGAAGTCTCAGATCTGCTTTGCCTTTGAATAAAATATGCTGCTTACTTACAGTCTTCTCTAGAAATAACACATCAGAAAAAAAGAGGGAAGGATGCTATTACTAATTCAACAGATAAAGTTTCTTTGCAACACATTAAGTATATAGAATGAGACACTTCTAATGAGGCCGAGTGTCGGTGGACCAGCAACTCCATGTCCATTGCTGAAGTATACCACTAAAACTTATTTTAAATAAATTAGTAAATACCAAACTTGAATTGAACTATTTTCCATTATATCACCTTTACACCATTGTTTTATAGTGCTTAGCGGGTCCAGAGCTGTAGAATGTCCTTCTACACAGTTCTGAAATACCTTTTCCTCCATTGCCTCTAATTACATTTTTGGATGGTTTTTATTATCATTATTATTATTTTGCAGGCATCTAATAAAAAATAACTTGTTTAACATTGCTGTTCCAACCCAATGTCGTAAATGTCCACACATCTCAACAGGTATAATCTAATGGTTTGTCAAGGCCACGAGACCGCAGCGTGACTTGCATTTTCAGGTACTCACATTATCATCATGCAATTGGTCAGGCAAGTAGGATTACACCAACATAACCTATGTTGTCATTGCATGCCGGGTTTTAATGTGCATTATGTTTCATTAAATAACGGGCCTGCCATGGAGGTAAATATATGTGTGCTTCTTCAAGCAGGAGTATCAACTTTTTTATAACCTATAATGACCTTCACCTACACTGTGATAAACATGGGCTGTAACAATTAGAGATGGTCATGAAATGTTCAGCCGCCAGGAATGTCCGAGATCAGAACTTACCACAAAGTCTGCACAGGACACCTAACACTGGTCCATCTCTAAATCTCAGCAGGAGACTTTGTGTGCAGACTTTTTGGTAACTTCTGATCCTAGACATTTCTGACGGCTGAATATTATCTAGGAAAGGACCTTAAAGTCCCTACAAGGAATACCCCTGAGGGGTTCTTTCGATCCCTTTACTATCTAGGGGAAGGATTTTTTTGTCCCCCTGGGGATCCATGTGGCCTGGACCTGCGTTGTCTTAGACAGGTGTCTGTGTTGTACCACGTTCTGGGTGCCTGGCTCTGATCTCTCAGTCGCAGTGAACCGCAAGCCATTTCCACAGTTGATAATTATAGTTTCCCCCCTGAAGAAGCCCGTGAGGGCGAAACATGTTGGAGTTGAGACCAACTATATTGACACTGTATGGAAATGCTGTACAACAGCCCCTTATCTGTGCATACTCACTCACTGACTATACTCCTAATTCAGGATGAATTAGGCTATTTCTTCTGTGTAATCCTAAATGTCCTTGGGTGTAGCACACAAATAACTATGCTTCCCCCCTCTACTGCTTAACCAATTAAAAATATTTTTAATTAATTTTAAACTTAATTTTTGCAAAAACTGCAACATTTTCTCTACATCTCCAGCATTTATTGGTGATGATTAAATGTTCAGGGGCTTTGCAATCAACTCACAGTAGTTGAAATATACTCACAGCTCACAGTAGTAAAACATAATTTAACAGGGGATCTTTATGTCACTATATACAGGGTGGGCCATTTATATGGATACACCTTAATACAATGGGAATGGTTGGTGATATTAATTTCATGTTTGTGGCACATTAGTATATTTGAGGGGGAAACTTTTCAAGATGGGTGGTGACCATGGTGGCCATTTTGAAGTCGTCATTTTGAATCCAACTTTTGTTTTTTTCAATAGGAAGAGGGTCATGTGAAAAACAATGGTGTGCTTGGTTTTAATGTAACTTTATTCTTTCATTAGTTATTTACATGTTTCTGTCCACTTATAAAATGTGTTCAATGTGCTGCCCATTGTGTTGGATTGTCAATGCAACCCTCTTCTCCCACTCTTCACACACTGATAGCAACACCGCAGGAGAAATGCTGGGCACAGGCTTCCAGTATCCGTAGTTTCAGGTGCTGCACATCTCGTATCTTCACAGCATAGACAATTGCCTTCAGATGACCACAAATATAAAAGTCTAAGGGGGTCCAAGTCTAAGTCATTTTATTAAGGTGTATCCATATAAATAGCCCACCCTGTATAAATATTGTAAAGGATCCCAGTAGCATGTGGCGAGCACTGGTTCCTGCAAACTTAATGGATTGCAAACAAAAAACATCTTCATTCATCTGTAGTTGTAAGCAAGTTTATTTATTCACATAAACCTCTGTAGTAGACATTCTGGAAGCAGAATGATGCTGTCAGATACACGTTCTCAGCCATGGGGAGTGTTTGCTTGAATCTACTCTGTAGGTGTTGGAATTGTAGTAACTAATCAAGGTTACATTCTCCTAATAAAACGTAATGCACAGGCACAATAGAAGATGGAGTATTATTCACCAATGCTTAACTAGCAGAATTTGAAACACAGAAAACTCATTTGCTTGCGTTTCCTTTGAGTTTAAAAGCTGCACGTTATTTGATGAATGACCTTTGTATTATGTACATGTTGGTATGCATGATAGACACGGAATTGTGCAATAAAAAGGCAGCAAAACTTCCAAGGGTATATAGGAAGAAACGCTCCTCAAGGGCAGAAACAATGTGCACAGCAAAGGATGAGAACAAAACAGCATTAAATAATAATGACAGCTACCGTATAGGAATACAATACACATACCGTTCCATAGATACACCCACACCTAGCACAGGCCACCGACACTGTCACTTGTGTAGGATCAGATCTTGTTTCCTGTTTATTTAAAGTGTTTTACTGGAGAAATAACTACCTACCCTGTTTCCCGGAAAACAAGGCATCCTCCGAAAATAAGGCACCCATAGCTGAAATATAAGGCATCCCTCGAAAATAAGGAAACTCAGAAGATACGGTACTGTAACTCTGGACAGGGGGGATCAGAGGGGGCAATCAAAATGACACAGGAGGATCAAGGTATTACTAAAATGGTAATCCCCCCTCTGAGTCTCCTGTGCCATTTTGATTCCCCCCTCTGATCCCCCCTGTGTCATTTTAAGTGATCTCCCACCCTGATACCCCAGTGCCGTATTCTTCTTCATGGAAAAATAAGACATCCCCCGATAATAAGACGTAGGGCATCTTTGGCAGCAACAATTAATATAAGACACTTGTGATATTTGTGATATTTTGCAAAAAGGTATATTTTTTTAGTGATGCTGCTCATCACTACTCACAGTTGGTGTGTCACAGTGGATGGCCAACACCATCATCAAACCCTTTCTTCCTAGGTCATGCTGGATGCCCCTTGTAGTCTTTTGGACCACAGAATTGGAACCCTAAGACAGATGGCTTTGAAGATACCAGTTACAGCACCCTAACCCTTCCCTTGGCCGTGGCTTTCTGAGTCTGCGATGATGCCACCATCTGTATAGTGTCAATCGCTAATATTCTATTTGCTAAGACCTCAAATATAGTGCTCTATGTTTGTAATCGCAAATATTTTAGATTTTTTTACATCAGTACCTGGAACTACTTTGTGCATGTACAAGTGCCGATTTGTGCAATGAAGGTAATCTATGGAAAATACCGTGCATTTTGTTCGCAATATGCACATGTCCAAGTTCTGATTTGCACAATGAAGTTAAAAATCACTGGAGGTCATGGATTATCAAATTTACAAATTCATTGCGAATAATAGGCAAAAATTTGGGGACATTTTGCAAATGCGATGCAACTATGCTGCTCAATACTACATCTTTATAAGATTGCTTAAAGGGAATGGTTAGTCAAAAAATTGGAGAAGAGGTTATAACCTTTGCTGTGGTTTAGCTGCTATCTTTGACCTCTGAAGAGTTTAGTCACTTTCTTCCTTGAGGATCACTGTAATTCAGACCATGGCCAATATAAAAGCGTATAGACTGATTGTGTGTGCATAATCTCACATGGGACCAGCTTGATGGTAAGCGTGTGGTCTCCAAGAGAAGCGAGGTGCTACCGCTTGTGGGTTGGTAGGTGAGGTTGTTACGCTAGGACAGGTTGAGAACATATTACCTATCCCACAGCAACCACACCTTTGGCCCCAAGGTAGTATCACCTCCTCTATTTTTATACAGTTCATTGGATATATTTTATTGTCTTTTTGTTCATACTAGATTATCATACGAGAGTACAAGCTTCAGGACCCAGCACAGGATCTTTTGTTCATACCAAGCCCAAGCTTACTGAATTTGTAATCAGATTCTTCAATATTTTACACACAATACTGTACAGCGTTACCTTTCTTTTTCTTGTACACTTTGTATTATTTATTCTTAAGACCACGCTGTGTATGCTTGATCTCAAGGACAAAGCTGGCAGTCAAAGACCAAAAATAAAAGGCAAGAAAGAAAGATTTGTCCTTCAGGCTACAGAAACAGAACCTGGAAGGTAAGTATGTTAACAAATTTGCCAACTCAGCCATGTAATCCAAAAAAATGTTAGAACAGAAACTGAAAATATACATTATATACATCAATCAATGTTATTTTCAACATTCACAATTAATATTATGGCAGATGAACTAGAGCAAGTGCATGTAATACCTATTAGGAGTATTTAAGAGCATAATCACATCTAAAAAAAATCTTAAATTGTCATAACCCATTTCGCGGCAGATCGACCCAAATCTAACGTGCCCACCTTAAATCGGGCCAGAAATCGGACCATGATCTGCAAACTTACGGACCAGCATTCCCATCCAAATTAAATGCTGGCACACAAAGTGTGAGTGGCCAATTCTTGGCAGGACCAGCTGTGCGTGATGACATCATCAAGTGCGATTGATCTGCCGAGAAATGGGTACCTTTACACATAATCTTTTTTGGGAGTTGCCTACTCTAATAAAAACTATTTTGATGTCAAGTACTAAGTACAAAAAGACTAAATATATGATATGGATTTCCTGTTCACTTATGATATACTCGCCACTCATTTTACACCTAATTACCTGCTTCCAGTCCACCTTTGATGTTACATTTCTATCCGTTCATTCACAGCCTACCTTTAGATATGCACACTGTGTACTGGTGGAGTTCAGGTAAGCAGACCTTCTTACTTTCATGTGATATCAGTGGCAGTGCTGCCTCTGGTTACCCAGACACTTCCTAGTACACTTTTCTCTCCTTTGGTCATGTCACTTCTGCCCTTTCCTACAGCACCTCCCCTGGATCCCTGGTTACGCATATCTGTACATACTCAGCATCCCTTTAACTGTGCATTCTGACACTGTTAGGGGGAAATTAATGTTTGGTGTGTGTGTGTGCAGTGTGGTCCTGTTAAGAGCAAATATTTAAATCACAAATTTTTATTGTGAATTTTGGCACTTCATGAATTCACAAATATCTTGAATCTCGAATTTGTTATCTCGAATATCTGAAATTCTGGGAAAAGAACCATGCATTGTCTTGGCAATATGCATATGCACAAGTGCTGATATTCACAATGAATTACTTCTATGATGTTGTTTCAGGTGGTGATTGCACTGCAGCTGCTGTTTCCCATTCTGCCACTAGATGTCGGCGTGATAACACACATTGCGTTAGCAATATTCACAGTACAAGTGCTGAGTTTCACAGTACATAATAATGACAGGAGGTCTTACATTTTCAAATTTACTTAGAAAATTTGGAGAATAATTTTCAAAATGTCGCAATTTCAAATATTGCCTATGCTGCTCATCATTAATTATATATCTGTACATCACCACTAGTGATGGCCGAACTGCGGACAGTTCGGCGGCGAACATGGATGTTCGCCCATCTTCTCGCCGGCGAGCAGTGCGGGTGTTCGACCCGCTCCGTTCTCCAGCGAGAAGATGATCTCTATTCTTCCTCTGGCAGGATCACAACCTGTGTGATCGTGCCGGAGGAAGAATCTTTTCACTAGAAGACCGGGCATAAAGCCGGTCTCCTAGTGAAAAAAACGGGTCGGAGCAGGGAGTGACGTCAGTGACGTCACATCCGGCTCCCGGAACCAGGAACTATGCGTTCCAGTATGGGTTCCAGGGACCGGATGTGACATCACTGATGTCACATCCGGGTTTTTCCGATTCAAATTCCCCGCCTAGAGGCGGGGAATTTGAATCTGTCCGCGAACAGGCGGACGTCTTTAGAAGTCCGACCCGCCCGTTCGCGGACAGTCCTGGCTGATGTTCGGCCATCACTAATCACCACACAATTTGACATTACTCGTAGTAAACCATATACTCCACTGTGGGATGATCAAATCTAGTGACCGGGATAGTACATTTGAGTGTGCCCATTTTAGCCTAGATTATACAGTCTGCAATGGACAACATTGTCCCACTGAGGTTTAACTGGGACAAAAACCATGAAGTGTCACCTTTAGAGATGGTCCAAATTATTTTAAAAAATGCGACCATTTTGAGTTAATTGCAAAGCCCCTGAGCACGTTATCATCACCAAACTTGCTGGAGATGTAGAGAAGTGTTGGGGGGTATACTACAATAAAAAAATATTGCTCTTATACCAATTGTTTTTGCATAAATAAAGTTCAAAGTCAAGTAAAAATGTCAAAAAATCTAAATTTCTACTTTGATTTTGAACTTAATCCATGCAAAAACTACACGTGCTAGAGCAAAATGTTTTGACCTCTCAGGGAGATCATCTAAAATGTTGTGTATATAACCTGAAATCACTTAAGCCCCTCATACACCTTAAGATCGATCCATACAATATCCATTAGATCTACCAACAACTGTGTAGTATAGTGGCCTCCTTGATAGAATACACAGGGATTGGAAAGTATATATCACTGCTATGTAGTGCTGGGTCCTCCCTGATATAATACATAGTGATTGGAAGGTATATATCACTGCTATGTAGTGCCAGGTCCTCCCTGATAGAATACATAGTGATTGGAAGGTATATATCACTGCTATGTAGTATAGTGTTCTCCCTGTAAGAATACATAGTGATTGGAAGGTATATATCACTGCTATGTAGTGCCGGGTCCTCCCCGATAGAATACATAGTGATTGGAAGGTATATATCACTGCTATGTAGTGCCGGGTCCTCCCTGATAGAATACATAGTGATTGGAAGGTATATATCACTGCTATGTAGTGCCGGGGTCCTCCCTGATAGAATACATAGTGATTGGAAGGTATATATCACTGCTATGTAGTGCCGGGTCCTCCCTGATAGAACACATAGGGTTAGAACGTTCCTCATATTACATGGTTTTGGTAGAACAAAATTTGATTGTACAGAAATTGTATGAAAAGATTGTAAGGGTAGGGGGCCTTAAGGAAATAAATGTACCAACCTACAAGTCTAATAAACTAATAAAGTCTAATAAACATAATGAGCTTATGGTAATGAGGATATATATGTTTTATATCTTTAAGATAATACATTAGGTTATGTGAGGTGAGCCTTTAAAATAATTATATTGGAACAGTTAGAGAATATTTTTTTCTACATCTCCAGCAATTTTGGGGATGACACCATTTCCATAGGCTTTGCAAAACAAAGTCAGCTACTTGAAAAATTTTACCATCTCTAGCCTCCCCTACAATGGTTTCGGTCCAGGCCAAACCTGGAAAATAATATATATATATATATATATATATAAATAAACAACATATAGACCCTGTTGCACAAGGCTAACCAGGTCTTATATTTGCCTCTTTTTTTTTCAAAGCAGTCTCTGACATTTCCTTCATTTGCATTTCAGGGACCAGCACATGTTATCTCTAAAGCTGGTGTCCAACATTCACAAATTACACGGCAAATGTGATCTTTAAAACTGTCTTTTTCTATATGTGTTTAGATTATTAGCCAAGTGACATATGTAATACATTTTTCTGCTCCTCTGCCTCTAATTTCAGGCTTAGAAAATTCCTCTTCGACAGCTGCAATAAAATGTCAGCACCTGATTCTATACGATTTTAACGCTTGACTGCCTAGAGGCAGACCGTGTACAGTGCTATTTTTTATGCGGTATCAACAATGCTATTGTGTGCTGGCCTTCTTTATACCGACTTCTGACTTTGGCTACGCGGCATGTGGTCTGCCTGCCATTCACTCACAAGCGGCAATAGTTCAATAGAATTTAAGGGAAGAGATATTGAAGTGACACTGTTCTTAGAACTTTAGATCTTGCGCTTTTATTTTTTTGGTCTTCTGTAGCAGTAGCCAGTAGAGTGCATGTGTCCTCCCTAGGAGACTGAAATTTGTGGCGGAACAAAGCACGGCTATATTTACCTACCAGACTGGAAGGCCAATGGGTGAAGAAGAAGGGTTAGAGAGGCAGCTCTACTAGCATTGAGATTTTTTGTGCTTTTATTCTCGGCTCAGCTTTTAGACATTTGTGGATTAAACCAGCTTACAGAGAAGGAATGGAATTCCTAGATCAAGTCAAAAAAGGAACATGTGGATGTAAGACCTATTGTTGGAAGGAAGAACATAAGGTAGACTTCATTGGTAGACTAGCACACAGAAGGTCATAAGAGGAGTTTTGGTAGAAGATGCACTCAGTCATATGGAAAGTGCAGTTTTATTGTCCAAATGGTCCAGAAATTATACTGGGGCAATGGAGAGCCAGGAGACCTTATTGCCCTAACCAGCCCTTTGGCCCCAATGCCAAGTTAAGTCCATTTCCAGCACCTTTGTTGGCCAACCCTGCATATATATAGTATAAAAGAGCCCATACACGTATAGATGGGCGCACAACCGATGACCTGTTTGAGTGCAGCATGGTGACGTCACAATGACTTTACTGCCCAACACCCGAGCGCCCGCTGATTGGATGGGAATGGAGGCGCACCATTTTAGGTGCTTGAACAAAAGGTAGACTTCATTTGTAGACTAGCACACAGAAAGTCATAAGAGGAGTTTTTGTAGAAGGGGCACTCAGTCATATGGAAAGTGCAGTTTAATTGTCCAAATGGTCCAGAAATGAAACTGGGGCAATGGAGAGCCAGGAGACCTCACTGCACTAACCAGCCCTTTGAACCCAATTTCAAGTTAAGTGCATTTCCATCCAGCACCTTTGTTGGCCAACCCTGCATATATATAGTATAAAGGTGCCCATACACATATAGAGAGCCAGGAGACCTTACTGCCCTAACAGGCCCTTTGACCCCAATTTCAAGTTAAGTGCATTTCCAGCACTTTTGTTGGCCATCCCTGCATACAAATATAGTATAAAGGTGCCCATACATGTATAAAGAGCCAGGAGACCTTACTGCCCTTACCAGCCCTTTGACCCCAATCTCAAGTTAAGTGCATTTCTAGCACCTTTGCATGTATGTAGTAAAAATGTGCCCATACATTTATAGATGAGTGCACAATCGATGACCCGAGGCGCACCATTTAAGATGCTTGATTCCCTTCCAATCAAAGTCGGCTCCAGAGTGCCAGGAGCGGGCAGACATGGGCAGCAAATCAGGGGGGCACGCCTACGTCTTGGAGATAGGGGGCCCCTAATCGAGCGGGCAACCCAACCCAACTGGGTGGGCCTGGCCCCCCATGGCCCATCCATATTGCCGGCACTGCGTGCAAGATTATATCAAGATCTGGGTGCAAGATTATATCAAGATTTACAGACATGTCCGTTACCCGTTTGACCAACCCTGTTCGTGACGCCAGCGCTCAAAGCAGCCATTGATCGCGTGCCCATCTATACATGTATGGGCACCTTAATAGAGCATTTGTAAACATGTAAAAACACTTGACTTGTTCCACTTCACCATCTGACAACTCCCACAGCCTTTCATGTTATGCAACAAACAAAACAAAAAATATGTCTTTCCCAATCTAAAAACTGCACCCGAGACAACAGTATATAATTAATATTTAAACAGACACAATGTCATCTCATTACAACATCTTCATCTTTGATTTTTTTTTGCACATTAGCTTGGTCTAGCTGGTCTTATTTTAGGCTGTGTGCCATGTTGAAGTGGGATGGATTCCAAAAACAAATAATAGATCTATAGACAATAGACATCTGCTTATTGCTAAATTGCTATATACTTGTCATTGTTGACAGCAGCAGATGATCTGATAATAGCTGCGGGTTCAAACATGCATAGAATTATGTACTGGAAGTGAATCCTACAATGCATTAGGCAGTATATGAAGCACACTTCAATCATGCTATGGATGCCGAGGAGAATGTCAAACCGCAAATTGTCTGTTTTGTTTTCCATCAAATGGAGAAAAAAGCACTTGTGGAATGTTTTTTATACTTAAAAAATGCAGGAAATGATTGCCGTTGATGTGATGTGGTTTTTTTGCTTATTATATGTGATTTATGCTTTTAGTGTCACATGACCAGTTTATGTATTTGTAGCAGAATTCAGTTATGAAGTGTCATGGTACATCAGTCTTAATGCATCTGACTTTGCCTTGTACATTGATGAAATTCATATCTCCTGTTTAAAATTGTGATTTGAATGGAATGAAACATATGTTATGATAGCTGTGGGAGGTAGGCAAAGAAGAAAAATCCACTGTGTGACTAGTGATGAGCAGCATAGGCAATTTTTTTACCTAATTTTCACAGTTAATTCTTAAATTTAACAATTCATGATCCCCAGTCATTATTTCCTTTATAAACCTGCATATTGCAGACGCAATGAGTGTTGTCTCGGCGACATCTAGTGATAGAATGTGAAATAACAGCTGCAGTATAATCACCACGAGATAACACTCATAGAAGTCAGTCATTGCTAAAATTGGCACGTGTGCATGCGAATATTGTGAACGCAATGTAATTGCAATATATTTGAGATCTTTGCAACATCTCGAAGTGCTAATATTTGGAATAAAAATTTGCGATTTGAATATTCGCGATCAACACTCTGTGTGACTAGAAGTGTGTGGACATCCCACCAAATTAGAGAATTCAATTACCCCAATTGAAGGATATTGTACATATTCATTTTTAACACTTGTGAGGATACGACCTTGTAAAAAAGGTGTCCACTTTCTGTTTAAGCATGTTCCCCTCAACATTCAGCCATTTCCACAAAGACATGGTCCAATGAGTCTGTTCTAGAGGACCTCAATTGTTGCCTGGTGACATCTGTCGACCAGAGGGGGGGGGGGGGGGGGGGGGGGGGGTGCTGGTCCCAGGGCCACATGCTTCACAAGTTCTCTAAAATACTTCACCATTTTATTTAACCATTTGGAGTTTTGGATAATGTCCAACTGTAGGCTATGGGTATGATGCAAAGCAGAGAGGAGTCAAGAAGCAAGCCACTGTATTTTTAAGTGCATTTCAGAGTACAAATTACCTTACTACACGGTATTGTTCAACAATTGCCATTGTTCAACAGGTGCCCTTAAGTTGACTTTAAAATCTGATGTTGTTAACCTAATTCAATAAAGTTATTGTGTTTGAGCAACAGTAAAAAATATGTATCCCATTTCCCCAAATATAAACCAAAAGAACCATAATAAAATAAGAGAGCTTTTAAGCACCTATCTAGTATGTTCATCTGTTGTTCATAACATTTCAAAGCTGCTCGGCAAAAGTTTTCTTTAATGAAGACAAGTGACACACAGAATTGTTAGAGGTCTCTACCGTGCATAGTTTTTCCCCACAGGATATTTTGTATGCAGCAAGCTGTTTCTATATGCATGAGGCCGTAACAGCATGGGGGCAGTTTATGCTCTTCAAAGGATGTCAACAATAAAGCACAAGTTGTTAAGTTAATAATAAGTAATATCCAGAATCAATGGATAACATGAGGCTCTGCATCTGTAATTCCTGACAGCATCATTTCATACTGGAATGGCTGACCTAAATTGCTTCTTACTGAAATCCCCTTCATTCTAGTTACCTTGTTTATATGTTTCCACTTTTTTATTTTCCTTCTATAGCTCTCTTATTTCTCCCTCCCTCCCTCCCTCACTCATTCCCTCCCTCATTCCCTCCCTCCCTCCTACTTCCTGTTTTTAATCTCTTTATCCTGATTTTCTTCCTTTTGTCCATTCTTCAATCCTCCTTCCCCCTTTCCAACCTCTGTAATTCTACACTTCCTTCCTTTCCTCTTTCACACCTTTTTAACCTACCTTCCTTCCTTCCTTCCCTCCTTCCTTCCTTCCTTCCTTCCTTCCTTCCTTCCTTCCTTCCTTCCTTCCTTCCTTCCTTCCTTCCTTCCTTCCTTCCTTCCTTTTTGTTCCCTTCTTCCTTTTATCCCTTTTACTTCTCTATTTTGTTCCTTCATTCCGGTGTTGCCTCCTTCCTTCTATTCTTTGTACTTTTCTCTTACCTTTCTGCCCTCCTTCCTTTATTCCAGAGTTCCCTCCTTTTTTACTATGCCTCCTACTTCCTTCCTTACCTCCTTCCTCCTTTCTGCCCTACTTCTTTTATTCACTTACTTTCCTTTCATCCTTCCTACATCTCTCTTTTTTTTCTCCCCTCTTTTCTTCATTCCTGTGTTGCCTCCCTTACTTCTATTCCTTGTACTTCTCGCTTTCCTTTCTGCCCTCCTTCCTTCATTCCAAAGTTCCCTCCTTTTTTACCATCCCTCCTACTTTCCTTCCTTACCTCCTTCCTCCTTTCTGCTCTTCTTCTTTTATTCACTTACTTTCCTTTTATCCCTCCTACATCTCTCTTTTTTTCCTCCTCTCTTTTCTTCACTCCTGTGTAGCCTCCCTCCCTTCTATGCTTTGTACTTCTCCCTTTCCTTTCTGTTCTCCTTACTTCATTTCCTCCTTTCTTCTATCTTCCTACTTTTCTCTTTCCTTACCTCCTTCCTCCTATTCTTTGAACTGCTTACTTTTCTTTTTTCCCTGCTTTCTTTATTCCTGTGTTTCCTCCTTTTTTCTATTCCTCCTACTTCCCTCCTTTCATCCTTCCTTCACTCCCTGCTTTTTTCTATCCCTCCTACTTCTCTGTTTTCATCCTTTCTTCATTTCCCAAATTTTTTTCTATCCCTCCTACTTCTCTCCTTTCATTCTTCCTTCATCCCCTCCTTTTTTGTATTTCTCCTACATCTCTCCTTTCATCCTTCCTTCATTACATCCTTTCTTCTCTCCCTTGTACTTCTCCATTTCCTTCTAGCCTTCTTACTTCTCTCTCTCTCTCTCTCTCTTTCCTTCCTTTCCTTTATTTCATGTTCCCTCATTCCTTTTTTCCCTCCCACTTCTCTGCTTCTTTCCCTACCTCCTTCATTTGGTCTGCCCTTCCTACTATTCTTCCTATATCTCCCCCCCTCCCCTTCTTTACTCCTTTCTTTATTTCATCCACAGGAGTTATATTAGCTTCATAGATATTCTCCCTTTTGAACCCCAACATGCCCAAGAGGCCTTCAGAAAGAGACAATAACCAACCTACCAACCAAACAATAACCAACCTACCAAAAATTTTTCGCTTGCATTTTTTTTTTACATCCGGTAATCTTTTAAATTTAACATTTACCATTGTCACTGTACAAAACCAAATATGCTGTGAAGACGGCTTTCTTGCTGTTTTAAACATATGTATGCTTACTGTAAACACATAAAAGATAAAAAACACAGCTAGTAGTAATAACTCTCTATACCTACCTACAATAATTGTGCTTCACACAAAGACAGCATTGCCTTTCCACATTCTAGACATGTTTAACATAGCAAAATACATAAAGAAAATGGTAATGTATTAGAAAAAAAAAGAAGGAAATTGCCGTACCACCAACAATTCACTTTCAGGCCTGTTTAAATTGAAAATAGAGAGTGGAGAGTTCAGAAGGAGAAACTGCAGGAGGCAGGCAATTTCAGCCATTCCACAATAAGAGCTTTGTTCTCCTGTCTTTAAAGGTATAGCCTTTCATTGGGGCTACACTGCTCGTATCTTGGGTTGTGGAGGGGTTAATTTTTTTCTTTTTTTTTGTGAAAATAGATTATTTTTTAAAGTTTTATAGTAAAGCCGCAAGAGTATTTTTTTTATAGATTACAGAGAGAAAGCAGTTTAATAAAAAATGATGGAACCACCATAACAAGAATCATATACTGAGGATAGGTTGAGGGCTGTATTTTATTGCCTTTTTTGCTATCTGTTAAAAACAGACTTTTTACTATCTAAGAAACATGGAATTATAGTATTATTTTATAGTTTTGGAAATGGTAAAGGAGGGTAAACACTTTAATTGAGTTTTATGGAATTTGAGTCTCTTAGATTATGTCCAGGGGACCACTGTCAAGCCAATGAGGCTTACTTACACCCATAACATTGGCACACCATTATATTACTATTCTTTATCTATTAGTTGGAATTCATATTTTGTGATTCTATACTTGTACCCGGAAATCAAATGGTAGCCAGCTTTTTCATATTAAAATGTCAAGACTGTTGTACCAAATTTGCAACTCACATACTACTACATGCAACTAAAATAGAATGTTAGTCCAATAACAACAAACACCAGATCCAGCAACTTCAACAACAACAAACACCATATCCAGCAACTTCAACAACAACAAACACCAGATCCAGCAACTTCAACAACAACAAACACCAGATCCAGCAACTTCAACAACAACAAACACCAGATCCAGCTCTTCAACAACAACAACAAACACCCGATCCAACTCTTCAACAACAACAAACACTGGATCTAGCTCTTTAACAACAACAAATACTAAATCCAGCTCTTCAACAACAACAACAACAAACACCAGATCCAGCAACTTTAACAACAAACACCAGATCCAGCAAC
>CM070035.1:151220572-151235126 GCA_036250615.1 Ptychadena robeensis | reverse complement strand
AAGAAGGATGCAGTAGTAATGGTAAGTGGTGTAGGATGTGGGGGGATAGAGATGAGCAGAATGGGTAGCGGTGGTTACAATGGTAGACAATGGTAGAGCAGAGAGGGTAGCAGTGGTAACAGTTGTAGACAATGGAGGAATAGGGGTGCAGGGGTAAGCAATGATTTGTTGGAATGTTTGCTATTATCAGTGGTCTAAAGATTGGAATTTAAAGGCTATGCAAGGATATACAAATACGAGATATCAGCCAAGAGGAAGACGTAAAGAAAATAAAAATTAGTTAGCAATTCAATCGAACCATTGTCATTTCTGGTGCCATGTTCTAACCCCCATGTACCCTGCTTTCGTATATTCTGCCACTTTTCACCGGCTATTTGCCGAGAACATTTTATTTTTATAGCAATTCTGTTTGATTTGCGAATGTCCATGCCCTCTGTACCTAGCACTTATTACAACAATGTAGGGCTCTTACAAGCTTTTTATTGTCTTTATACCACACTGTTAGAAGTGAAAGGTGCTCGTTTTGTATGTCAGAATGTGCCTGGGCTTCAAGATGTAAAGTATGTGTGAAGTGTGTATTTCTGTAAATGTGGAAGGACAAATTTAATCTCAAAGGCTACTATTTGTCAACTGGAAAATAGGCCAACTCTTTCATTTGTTCCTGCGAGATGTTAATTCTCTACACTACTTCTATACTGATAATCAAGTTACTGTCACAGACAATACATACATATTCATATTCCTAATATACAATCTATTAGAAATACTATGTGCTTAATGTGGACAGGAAATACATTACATATTAACATAAATAGTAATTAGGCAGCTGTTACAGGTAGGGAGATTTATCATAGGCTGACTGTAGACTTTTTATAATTTTTGGTTATTGTTGCAAATAGATAGAATCAATTTTGTATATAGGGTTTGGGGTTTCCCCCACTGGAGAAACAGAAACCCCTACAATCTATATTTATCAAAAAAAACAATATACAGTATTTACTGACCACATTCTCTGTTAATTTTATCTAATTTCCACTCTTGTTTACAATACCAGTGATGGACAGTTCGGCGGCGAACATGGATGTTCGCCCTCCTTCTCGCCGGCGAGCAGTATGGGTGTTCTTCCTCCGGCAGGATCAGAACCTGCGAGATCGTGCCGGAGGAAGAATCTTTTAACTAGAAGACCAGGCATGAAGCTGGTCTCCTAGTGAAAAAACTGGCTCGGATAAGGAAGTGACGTCAGTGACGTCACATCCGGCTCCCGTAACCAGGAACTATGCGTTCCAGGATGCGTTCCAGGGACCGGATGTGACGTCAATGACGTCACATCCGGTTTTTCCGATTTAAATTCCCCACCTAGAGGCGGGGAATTTGAATGTGTACGCGAACAGGCGGACGGCGGACTTCTTTAAAAGTCCGACCCGGCCGTTCGCGGACAGTCCAGGCCGATGTTCGCCCATCACTATACACTACTGTTGGCCTTCAATTTAGTATGCTTTCACTCTTATAATAAAATGCATCTTTTTAATGAAATTGGGTAACAATTGTGTAAAAATTTTGTACAGAAACATCTTCCAATTGGAAAATCTTCTAACTTTACTTTTGCCACTGGTAAGGCTTTAGACAAGTGGAATGCTTTGTCCATGTAATCTAATTAAACACATTGTTGTTAAAAAAAAATTTTTTCAGTTGAGGGTTTCTTTTTCTGGGCATTACAGAATAGAGGTTTCGACTAGTTGAATTGTGAATTAGGGTTTTGGAAACCTAATTTCAAAAATAATGGTTCTAATGCATGTAGTTTTTGCATAAATTAAGTTCAAAGTTAAGTGCAAATTTCCGCTTTAAAAACATTGACTTTACTTTGACCTTAGGTTATGCAAAATCTGGAGCAATACTTACCTTAGGTAATGTTCCCTCAACCTTAACTCACAAATCAACTAGTGAAATGTAATAACCATATCTATCTGTATTCTACTTTCATTTAAAAACCATCTCTAAATACAGCTTGTGCTTATTGCATATGCAATTTATGTAATGCATAATGAATATACAATGAATATATAGAATGAGTAAGGAAAGAGGAAAGTGTTGGTCTAACGCAATGTGCCTCAAATGTGTTTCTGCTTACATTTTCCATTTACAACTATGAATATTGTATTTTTCGCCATATAAGACGCACCGGCATATAAGACGCACCCAGTTTTCAGGGCAGGAAAACCAGAAAAAAATATTTAATAAGTTTTCACATTTCATCAATTGGGTTAATGCAATATTTTCAGTAAATGCAATATCCAATTCAGCCAGCAGGTGTCACAAGCAGAAGTAAACTCTCAGCTGAACAACATCATCTCTACACTGTACACTCAGGAGGAGGAGATGGTGCTGGGCTGTCTCTTCTCACTGTGTCCGTGGGGAGTGATTGCTGTTCCCACGGACAGAAGAGAAAAGGTAGATGCAAGTTCATCTATACTTTTCTCTTAATTTCTCTAAAATTAGACAGTTCAGATGGGAGAGTCGGCTTTAGCCGGCATCTCACATCTGACAGCTTCTCCTCTCTAGCGTTGAGATGAACCCGGTTCATTCAGAATTTGTTTACAAATCTATGCAGTGCAATAGACCTTCAGCAATGTGTACATGGGAGGAAGTAGGGGAAAACAAGCAGAGTACAATGTTGAAGTAAGTGCTGACCACTAGGGGGATTATTGACCCAAGTTGGTAACCCAAAACCACACTAGGGACCACACTGTGGTCTTCTTACTGATTCCACCTCCTTGACGTGATGATGACAGGAAGTGCCTTTCACCACATGCCAGTATTGTACTAAAGGCATAGGTGTGCCGTGTCCTCACATAAGCAACCAATGGCATGGTAGTGCAAACCAATTACATGGTAATCGGTTTGTATTTTATTACCTCTTTTGGATATGGTTTTCCATATTAATTAGATTGTCAGGGCAGGGTAAAGCGCACCTAAACTCACCTAATACTAACAATCCCCCCATTCTATGAACAATCTGTTGTCACAGCTCATAAAGCCCTGTGGCATTGACAAAGTAAACGGAAAATTTTGAAAAGTGATGTCATCATGTTCCCCCTAAAAACCTCTGGAGGTAGGTTTTCACCATTGCAAATAATTCCAGACCATATAGTGGCTATATGCATTATTGTACTTAATTAAACTCTAACTAAACTTGGCCACTGCAAAGAGCTTGAGGAATGCTTTCCACCATTGTGATGACTTTAGGTTTGCTTTACAGAAACTTTAGAAAACAAGTAAAATGTTAACTGCTCTGATGCTTTCATTCTCTTGGTGGGGTTTCCTGAAACAAACTGAAAAAACTTTCATTACAGAGACAACAAAAGATGTACAGCAGAACTACAACATTTATTGTTGGATTCTTTTGCTCTAGATCTATATCAATTAGTGTGATACGTTATACAAAGTTTGACTCATCTACACACCTGAATTGTTATATTACCATGTTTTCTTCCACTCTGTCCCACTTATGTGATTTCTTCAATATTCCTCTAAATCTGGGCCACACAATGTCTATTTATTTAATAGGAAGGTAGACTACTGTGCTGGAAATGGTTATGTCTTTGTGATTTCTTGTGTATTCTGAAAAATTCTGATTAATGTGGAATAGCATGGACTAAAAATACTCCAAGGACTAAAATGTAGGCTGCGTTATCCACATGATATACCGGTCGCATATTACTCAAGAGGACTTATCTACTATAATGCCATCAGGTACCATCATTGTGTAAGCAAGGACCACTTAACCAGAAAGATGTTTTAAGCTATTTTTCAGTTTGTCGCTGGGAATGAATGAATGTGATTGTTCCATTGACAAGAGAACAAATATGTGATGTACACTGTTTTTTTTATATGGAGGATAGAGATGATCGAATCCCTCAAAATTCATTTCTCTGGAAATTTTAAACCCCCATAGCAACATTTTTTCGACTTTGCAAATTGGACCATATCTATAATTTTTATAAATTTTTTTACACGTTAAGATTTTCCATTCCAGAATGAACAACCGCATCAGGCATTTGCGTTTGGAAATTGATGGCTGCCCACGATTGAACAAGGATCTGACAAGTCAGTATTTCCTGTTCGACGCTTGATCCCCATTGAATGTATTGAGCAGAAATTATATTCTCAAGGTGGTGTACACTGTGATCGTTGTTGACTTTGTACAGAAAAACACTTTATATGTATTATTGCTACAAATTATTTCAAATAAAAGCCCATTAGGAATGAGTTAAGGGTCCAGGAGACCGTAGGGTGGGGCATAGGGATCAGCTATATTCATTTTTATAATTAATAACGTCTCATGGGAGAATTTTTTACTTTCACAAAAATTTTTTAAAACATTCCATGGAAATCCAAGCAAAATTTCCATGAAAACTTCAGAGTTTGGAATCTCTATTAGAAATCATAGGGCATACCTGTCAAGTATGCCATTTTGGTCTTTTTTTTCTGTCCAAATCCCAATTTTAATAAATACGGGACTTTAAAATCAGGGTAATTTTGGAGGTAGGGGGGTTACTCTCCCTCTTAAGTTCTTACCCCACTTCTTAAGATGGTTTGCAGGGTGAAAAGTTAGGAGGGGGAGTAACGCCCTTCTCTTCCTAAGTTAGGCAGGTACTAAATAGGAGGGAGGGAAGGTATATCTCCTGATACTGGAAGTAATAAGGGAAAAGTTGACCGGTATGCCGTAGGGCATCATACCATTCCCATTACAAGAAAACTCAGAATAACTTATGTACATATTGAAACCAGGCTAGAGTGTTAGAATTGAAGCCAAACAGTAAAAATATGTTTTTTTCCACCGGGATTAGTAAAAATTTAGGACTGTTGTTTCTGTGTGTTTTACTGTATTTTGAGCTTTCCAATATAACTTCCTATAAATCACAGCTTACGATAGAATATGAAAAAAAGTACAAATAAATAAAATAAAAAGGTTGGCAGGGTCACATGATTACAGAAAGCTCTTTATGTGTTCAACTAACCAGACCAGCTGCCTAGTTTGCAGGCTGCATATGCCATACTTAATTCAATAGGCAGTTATCTAAAGGTCAGCTAAGTCTCTTCCATTCTGTTCCTTTTTGTTCATAAAGAAAAATAATAAATGTTAAAAATATATAGAAAGGTAGTAACTAGAAAAAATGCTACATTTGGGTACAACACAGAGGAGCTTAAAGCTAAAATTACTTGAACCGCCCGCAGAAACCATTTACACGTTAAGTGCAAAGACCTAGGGAGCCTCTCGTATTGGAATATAGTGATTACTTCTAACCGCATTACACATAAATTTATTTATTTATTTATTTTAAGCCACTTTTTTTTTCTTCAATCCAGAATTCTTGAGAGTTTTTGAATTAACTTTTAATTATAATTCATGTCTGCCTTCAAAAGATATCAAACCCACACACATAAAGCATGTAAGGTGAGACAGGCAGGGGAAGACAGTTTAGAAGCTAAAGCCTAATTATGGTTTAATTAATTATTAGAGTTAGTCATCACAGAGCATGTTGGCCGTGTGATTGTAATCTTTGACCAATGGTGACCATTTTCATAAAAAGAAAATACACAATACTTGGGTTGATTTACTAAGAGAGCGGGAAGAATGTTGACGGCAATTATAATGAAAAGCCCCAAGATTATATGAATTATAATGAACAGCACCAACACATGATTAGGTATTCATTGAGAAAATAAAATTGCTTCTTACCAGATTGGATAATTAAGGTGAATATTCAATTTTATAGGGAATATTTTCAGCTCATTGAGCACCCATTCACACTTGTGCTTTATGTGCATTGAGGGGCCATGCAAATGGCTTGCACAGTAGATGACAAGTAGTGATGGCTGACCTTCGGCCAGGTCCATTCACGAACAAGCAGATCGGACTTTTAAAAAAGACAGATGTCCACCTGTTCGCGGGCAGATTCAAATTCCCTTCCTATTGGGAAAATCGGAAGTGACGTCAGTGACGTCACATCCGGGACCTGGAAATCATAGTTCCTGGTTCCGATTGCCGCATGTGATGTCACTGACATCAGTTCCTGTTTTCAGAGCTGGTTTTTCACTGGAAGACCGGGTTCTCTACCCGGTCTTTAGTGTAAAGATTCTTCCTCCAGCAGGATCAGGAGCATCAAGAATAGTAAGCTCCTTCTCGTCGGTAAGCGGGCAGGTCGAACACCCGTACTGCTTGTCGGCAAGGAGTGCGAACATTCATAGCGGACAGTTCGGCCATCGCATATGACAAGCATATCAGCAGACCACAATGCACATATGCCTTGTGTTGTGGTCCACTGCATTGGTATACCAGGATAATGTGCATTTTTTGATACATTGAAGTCACACATGTTGATACAATACCTCAGGTCACTAAGGCTAGGTTTCCATGGTGTTGAGGGCTGCAATGATGCCTCTTGAGTTAATCATTTGCCTTGATGGGGATGTCAATGCAGCCCATGCATTTACATGACTTACCGCACCACCTGTTTCCACGGATTTCAACAGTGCACTACGTCAACCTCTGGAGCGGCTCAACACAGTGGAAACAGGCGGTGCGGTAGACGAATATATGGATGGGCTTTTTCGCTATCCCAGTCAAGGTATGAGATTAACGCATGGGGTAAAAATGCAGCCCTCAGCGCCACGGAAACCTTGTCTAAAGCATTAGTATAGATTATTGTGTGGTGGCATACCAGCCGATGCTTCAGTGCCAGCCCCAATGGTGTCACATATAATGACGGAGGTGTAGGGGTAGGTGGTGCCTTTAACCTCCATGTAACGGAAGTATTGTTGTTTATTCGAGTCCACCCAGAGGGTGGAAAATATCAGCATCAGCAATATGTGCTCCGTGCAAGGCCCATGAGGTTAAAAACCATTATATGAGTGGCCACTCACAATTTTACGCATAATAAACCCCTGGAAGACTGGCAAAATTATGGAAATATGGCATATCTTATATAATTCAGAGAACAGGTATGCATGTATATATTTTTTTAGGATTGTGGAGCGCTTCTCCACCATCATGCTGGCTTAGAGGTAAGTAAAAATTTAATTACATATCATTTTTCTGTTCTGTTTATATCTGCTTTAACCAGTCAAAAGTTCTTTTCTATTTGTAAACCCACCCAGCCACCCAGGCATTCCCTTTATATATCTAGTCTAAGTGTTCTGGTGATCTAAACCCAGAATATAAACATTGCTAGAATGATGCAAAGTAAAGCAAAGTATTTTATTGCTTTGCCTAAAAATGTACTCTCCCCACCCCCACAAATCTACACCAGCTCCCCCAATGGCTGTGATCTCCTATCCTGGTCCATCTGCATGTGTCATATTTCAAAGTCCTGCTGTAATTTAAGCATTTCCAACATTTTCTATTTCTTTTATGTCTCTGACAGTTGAAATTGCATGCTGAAAATGTTTTTTTATAGGCTGTTTATGCTTTTTATGCTTTGTAAAAGTGAATTATCATCATTTTCAAACCTTCAGATGCCTAAATAAGCCAATAGCTGTTGAATGGAGACAGCCCATCAATCAGTGTCCATAGAGTCCTGGTATAAAAAAAATGCCATTGATTCTCCTCTAAACATACTATTTTCTATGAGCACAAAAACATTTTAAAATACGAGGAACCTACGGTAAGAGACCATTTATTGATGACACCAAAATTACAGGAATCCATTGAAAGATTAATAGTGATTGGCGAAAATGATATGTGTGCATACAAAGTTTTTGAAGGGGGAGTGGAGGAGTTAATTATTCTTTTGTTCAGCAGAGCCACCTAAGATAATAAAGTCTGACACTCCTTAGTCTGGTCAGGTATAAAATAAATAAAAAACAATCATTTGGATTTACAAGCCAATTTTCCTCTGCAATTGACCTGACAAAAGCCAACATTGTGTTCCCTGAAATTATATCAGGTGAGCTCCAATGGAAATCTATGAGTGAGGCGTGTGGGTGTCTAATATGAGCAAAAATATACAACAGAAAGTTATATACACTGTGTTTCCCTGAAAGTGAGACCAACCCTGAAAGTTAGACCTAGCCCCATTTTCCCAGTGCTTCTAATATAAGACCCCGAAAAAAAAGACCTACAGAGAGAGAGAATAGGCAAGACATGAAGACAGTCCTGCCATGTCAACAGCCCAGAAAGTGACCTACAAGTCCCTGTGTTTGGGCACACACAGTGTGCAGTGGCATGTGAAGGCCGATCCCTGTAAAATACAAAGAAAAAAAAATGTTCTGAAGCCCGAGCTGAGCTTGAAGTAGCTGAAAAAAGCTTGGACTGGTGACCAGTTTATATCTTGCATGAAACAAATTACTTAGTAAGTATAAGACCTTCCGAAAATAAGCTCTAGTGCATTTTTTGCACCTCACATTAAAATGAGACATTGTCTTATTTTCAGGTAAAAACGGCGTAGTATATATATATATATATAGATATATATATATATACATATAATATACATACATAGTATGTATTAATACATTAATAGTATGAGACAGTCATCTGCCCCTTCTGTGTATATATATATATATATATATATATATATAGAGGGCAGTCATACTATTAGGCTGAAATGTTTTATTTAACTTTGCTCAGTCAGCCAGTCAGATGTTGAACAGGTATCGACCCGTGTGTGTGGTCAGGAGCTTGGATAGGGCAGGTAATGCTTATTTTAAATATTTTTAGTACAATAGTGCAGTTTAGGGTTGAGCTTTAAGAAACTTCAAGCTAAGATTGCAATATCGTTGTCCCAGTTATATGCCTTTTCACTGGTATATAATCAATAATGAGTATAGGTCCCATGCTAAGAAAAGCAGGTTCATGAATGAAACTACAAGGTGTAGATTTGCTTATGCTAGAAATCAATAAATAATCGCACCTCCATTAGCGGAAGAACGCTACGACGATAAACACAGCACATATAAACAAATTGTACACATAAAGGCCTCTCAGCATAAGTGTATATGCACAATAGTGTGTATCACAAAATAATGTTAAAGCTTTTCACTCAGAGAAGAGATAAGTGGAGATTTTGCATGGTTGGGTAAATATACCAAGCATTACGCTCTATAGATCTCTACCATTGGGAGCTGACCTTAGGAAGAAGGTCAGACCTGATTAGTTTACTACAATCCATGAAATGTTATGGAGATAAAAGACAGTTAGTACACTTAGGCAATACAGAAACTGCTGGATCTGTACAATCGAATAAAACAGGGAAAAAGTAGAACTGCTGTATTCGTATTTGCAAAATATCACAAAATGTTCACCTAATGTGCTCAACAAATTCGTAAGTTTGTGAATTCGTGATCTCCAGTCATTATTACCTTTACAACAAAAAGTGGCGATATTTACATATTTTTGCGGACAACACTGCTATGTAAGAATCTCGAATATTCTCAAAGTGCAGATATTTAAAATTAAAATTCACATTTTGAATATTCGCCATCAACAGCACCATGCACCTGATGCAGAACAAGTTTTTCATATTGTTTCTCATTATTTTTAATTTAAAATATTATTCATGATAAGAAAAGAGATTTTTATGAAGAAAAAATAAATACCAATGATCAGATGGGCGAAATGAAGTAAATTTGATTCAACTTAGATTTTGATTTTCCTGAATTTTGATTGCGAATTTTTTACTTTTCATGCGAGTTTTCGACTGTGAAATTTTTGTATCATTTTGTAAATTAGCCTTGAGTTTTCATGTGAGCGCATTGATTATGAATTTTTATGAATATTTTTGCAAATTATTGCAATTATCGGCACTTCACAAAATTTGCGATGCAGATATTCGCGATCAACACTATAACATATTTTTAAGTTAGAGGAACAACCATGAAGGTTCAGTATAGTGGGTGGAGCCATGCAAATCATTCCAGAACAACTGGTGTACAGAGCAAATATAGCCTTAGTGTACAGAGCCATTTAGTTCAAACTTTTTATGTTGAAATTTTGATTCTAGTTGAAATTTTTGGTAAGTTTATGGCTTTTCGTCAAAAAGTTAAAATGGCCCTGTTAAAATTTTGACCTAAATTTGGCCTTGGAATTTTTTGACCATTCCTAATGATAATATCTGTTGAAATTAAATGTATTTTGTGGCGTCTTAAAGACTTACCAATAAGGACTCTTACATTAGACTTTTGAACCATAATAATCTTGATTGAATACCAATTAAGCTCTGTGTATAACCAATTTTGGGTTTAAAAATGGTCGGAAAGGGCTTAAACCTTGGTTGATGTATGTGTGCATGTTTGAAGGGACTCTCACTTCCTGTCCAAGAGGTGTGAGAAGAAGTACAATGACTTTTCTACAAGGTGTGTGATAATAGTATATTAATACAATGAGATCTCATTGATGCAATGAGAGTGGTAAGGTTATGCCTGGCTTAGACGTTTACCGTCTCCTCTTGCTTTGGTGATAATTCTAAAAAAATTTATTCACTGTCACATATCCCTATCTGTCCCAATGATAACAAGGTAAAATAGGGGATCAACATTTAACCATTATTTAGTCTCTCTAAAACAGGGGTGTCAAACTCAAATACACACAGTGAAGCCAAAACAAAGTCAAATTGATTGATTGAATTATTGAAGTTGTAATAATTGTAGAAGTTTTTCATTCTCATCATATAATGATTGGCCTTTTGATATTGAAACAAACTTTCAACTTTTTAAGTTTTGCTTTCACATTAAATCTGGAGCAAGCAAAGTGTAATACTGTAGCACATGACTTTAAATGTCAAATAAGAGACATGTCTGTGCTATTAATTTTTTTTAATTTAAAAATAACTATAGTCAAATATAATCACATTGTGGGCCGGAATTTGACATCCTTGCTCTAAGATATATCTCTATCTAAAAAAAAATATTGGTTTTGCATAGAATGGGGAATCACTGTAAAGCCCCCATACACCTTTAGATCACGCCATACAATTTCCTTTAGATCTACCAACAACTATGTAGAATAGTAGCCTCCCTGATAGAATACATAGTGGTAGGAAGATTTAGCAAGCTCCTCATATTACATGGTTTTGGTAAAACAAAAGTTCATTCTACAGAAATTGTATGGTAAGATTCAGTGGCAGTTTTAGGCATGGGCAACCTGGACAGTTGCCCAGGGCGGCATCATGACAGGGGGTTGCATCTGGGCATCGGAATTTCCACCCCACAGCGTGGCCACCCAGGTAGAGAGAAGGATAAAGGCACCCGTATGGAGGAACAGGACAGAGCCCATAAGTCCCACCTCAGCAACACCCCCAATCACCTCTGGGAGTAACCAGAGGTGTTTTCCTAGGATGGTGGCATCAGAGGGGGTGCACGTCCAGGGCGTCATCTGCCTAGGACCACCCCTGGTAATATTGTAATGTGTATGGTGACTTTCAACGTCCTACTTATAGGTCCATAAGGTTCACTTTTCCTCAAGTAAGTAAAGACCATGCCATGGCCATGGCCAATAAAAATATGAATGGGGAAATAGACCTTTCTTAGCCCCCAAAAAACTGTTACTTCTTTTTAAGTGGCCTTTCATTCATGTCTGGTAGAATGGTTAAGGCTGAGAAAGGAAGTGATGGATGTAACTGTGAGCAGCAGAGCCCCAACAGAAGTAGTAATCCCTCCCCACACTTAACATAACTGCTTTAGTTGAATTTTAAGCCAGCGTCAAGCAGATTTTCTCTTTAGCGCTTAAATAAAAAACCAAGGGGTTCCTTTGAAGAATCAATTTGTATTCATACTGAGCTCATGACGCTACACCAGTACTTTTCGGCAGTTATATCACAGTTGCAAGATCACTAAGTAAAAATGTCAAATATGATACACTGGAAAAGAACATTTTGTCACATTTCCCTAAATCCAGTAATAGTGATTTTGAAATATTTCCTTGTTATTGTGCACAATTACAGTAAGGCCTGGTTCAGATGGAAGGTTGTGAAGCAATGCAACTACCATTTATCATAACAGCCTCCATTATTGCTCTAATTCGTTTTAAACCATAGAGCAAGGGGCAAGTGGTCGATCACCGGTTCTTGCCTGTCAACTGCCCAGTAAAGTCAGCCTTTCAACTTTGAAAACTCATCCGTGTAAACCAGCCCTTTACAGTTCCATACCGAGGTGATCGCTCATGTAAGCTGTCAAGTCAGGACAGTCCTTCAAAAAGAACTAAAAGAAACATCTATACTTTTCTTTGACTTCTTTTTGAAATGTGTATTAAAGGCAAATTTCTTGGCAAGGAATCCAAAATCATGTGAAAGTAACTCTTCATAAGATATGGTAAGATAATTGAAAAATAAATTTGCAGATCAGTCAACTTCCTTTTTTTTCATGTAAATGTCTCTGTAGATTAAGTTTTGCTAATACCTAATGAGGCAAACTATTACATTTCTTTATCAATTTATCACACATTCTTCATCATGAGTAATCTTGTAGGTGTTCCTTTCTTGGCTAATATCTTTCTATCATTTGTAGAACGGCGGCGAATTCAAGTTAATTGATCATGAGATGTGCGTAATGGCGCATGATAGTTTACAACTCATCTTAATGTGACAAAATGAAAAAAAAAAGATGCAGATAAAATACACTTTCCCTAATACCCCACAACGATACATCTGCAGGGTCTAGTCAACAATTTCGCTAATTAAAATTCTGCACACCTGACATTGCGAAGGAGGAATATCAGCTGACAAAGCTGGGATAAAAGGGAAGAAACAACAAAGGAAGAATAGGTTCAATTACATTTTTAATGATCTGATGATATTAGTATGATTTTCTATGAATAATATGGACTTTGTTCTGTCTTTGGTAGCCTGGGGGCATATTTCATAGTCAATTAGATAAACATGGCATTTCCTTCTTATTTGTGTCAGTATCCATTCTGGATTCAGTTGACTTATGTACCATTATAGCTCATCGTCAGTGGACTTTGGTTCAGTAAAACCCAATGGCATTTAGTCTAATTGAACCACTATTTCATATTAAAAGGAACATGATTATGCTGTGTGGTAATTTTTTTTAGGTAACCACATGAAAAAGCCACTGTACAAATTCTTTATGTGTAAATAACTAATTTACCGCTATCCTAACCACGAGGCTTAACCAAAACCACAAAAAAAAAGCTTCTAAATGAGGGGTGCCAAACACTTTGATTGGGATCCATGGCTAGATTGCAAAGGCAACAGGAGTCAATTCAAGAGTGGACTTTGGTTAAGTAAAACCTAATGGTATTTAGTCTAATTTAACCACTATTTCATATTAAAAGTAATATGTTCATGCTGTGTGGTAATTTTTTTAGGCAACCACATGAAAAAGCGATTGTACAAATGTTTCACACGTAAATAACTAATTTACCGCTACCCTTAACACAAAGCTTAACCAAAACCACTAAAATAAGCTTCTAAATGAGGGGTGCCCAACACGTTGATTGGGAACTATGGCTAGATTGCAAAGGCAACAGGAGTCAATTAAAGAGTGGACTTTGGTTAAGTAAAACCCAACGGTATTTAGTGTAATTGAACCACTATTTTATATTAAAAGTAACATGTTCATGCTGTGTGGTAATTTTTTTAGGTAACCACGTGAAAAAGCCACTGTACAAATGTTTCATGCGTAAATAACTAACTGACCGCTATCCTAACCACAAGGCTTAACCAAAACCACTAAAATAAGCTTCTAAATGAGGGGTGCCTAACACTTTGATTGGGATTTATGGGTAGATTGCAAAGGCAACAGGAGTCAATTGAATAGCACTACTTTTTTTTCTCTTCTGTATTATTACAAGGCAGAGAGTCTGTCTAGTCAAGATGTTTTTGAAGGAAAATATATATATACCAGCATGCTGCTGCGTCTTCAAAGCAGTAGGGTAGGTATACAGTAAATCAGTATAAAAAAAAAGCTGTAAGGATGAAATGCAATACTATTCTGATATATACTGTGTCATTTCACTTTCTGAAATGTATTGTGTCATCATCATAATAATTTGCTAAGTGCTGTAAATACATCGTATAGAGCACGGTGAATCTATTACAACTTTGGCATTCTGCTAAAGTTTTATAAAGCATTAAAATTATAATTAGACTTTCTAAAGTATGTAAATGTAGAAAACAGCTGTTAGCTGTCAACTCTTCACTGACAATGGCTGCTACTCAGCGTGCAAACTCATTTTTGGACTGTGGTTTTCTTAATTTTTCCGTGGCTTGCGTGTAGAATTTATAATGCTGTTTCAATATTTTCACACATTTGTTTTGAAAAGATGTTTATGTGAAGTGCAAATTTCTTTTTAAAAGAGTAAATAAACAAGTTGTAGTTAAATATACACATGGGTTGGCAAAGGACCTCATTGAATATACTACCCAGTTGTGGTTTTACATATGAGTATTATGGGCGGTTGCCCAGGGTGGCATCATGGAGGTGCCGCATCTGCCCATGATGCCCATATGTAAAACTGTCAGTCTCACGACTGATTCCAGCTCTGTACACTTGGCAGAGCCCTCCCTCAGTGCAGTGATATCTCTCGGGGGGGGGG
>CM070035.1:151209615-151220562 GCA_036250615.1 Ptychadena robeensis | reverse complement strand
CCCCCCCCCCCCCCATCTCTCTCGAGTCTCTGGGAAGGCAGGACAGCAGAGAGAGTGCTCACCCAGGGCGGCAATCCCTAGGACCACCCCTGGTACTACCTGCAGCTGTTTTGTTTATTAATTACTTTCACCCTTATCAGTCAGGACCCTCTAACCATTTTTGGAGATAAAATGTCCTCAATAAACCCTCCAGTCATTGGGTCTTGCGTTTTCAGCCTCTGCATCCCAACCCTTTGTGCTCATGGTCATTTCCAATGTACTGTGAAGATGGTGAAGCTAGCCATGGCTATCACAAATTAGAAGAAGTAGACTAATACATAAACTAAAGGTCGATACATGGGCCGATACCATTTTTCTATGTTGTGTAGAAAAGCAGTTTCCATTTTCCATTTGCCTTGCTTGTATGTTGTACAGAAATGAAAGTTCAATGTTCTCCACTTTTTTTGCCACTTTTGCCAAAGAAAAAAACATCTAAACTACATAATTATAGAGTGAAAATTAAATTATAAAGCTTTAACAAACAAATCAGGACAAGCATGTTAACATTCTGGAGATACATAACCTGTCATTTTACCATGCTGACTATAATTTAGAATAAAATGGTCCCGGCCTCCCAGCCCACACACACTGAACTACTATAATTCAGCATTAAGTTGCAGTAAACAGCTCAGGTCCTTCATTTTACACTTTCATCTAAGAACTGTTATGTTTTCTGTCTGTGCAATGTGTATCTATATGGGGTTATGTAGCGATAGATAAGATTAAGAGGGATATTCGGCTATTTGATATATGTTGGCATTTATGGGTGAAAACAACAGGTTACCTCTTACAAAGGGTAACTCTTACAAATAGTTTGCAACTCTACTCATACACTACTTAATGGGTGCACAACTGGTTCAACAAATATTATGTGGGAGATTCCTGGTTGATCTAGCTAGGTGGGCGCAAACAAAATGGTGCAGGATCTGGCACGTGTATGGCTACCTTATGTCTTCATGCTTTCATGAAAATCCATGAACACCTAAATGTTGACAAAACAGATTCTGAAAGACAGCAGGAGGTGAACATCCTAGAGCTCATGACAGCCAAGGCCTCATACAAACACATGTGGATGGTTAAGATTTTGCCAATATAATGGGCATCAATCAATGGATGCAGGTTCATTTTTTCATTATTAAGGGTAGCTGAATTTTTTGACCAGTTTCCCTTTGTGAGTCAATGGCATTGCGCTAATTAACCAACTTGCTGAAGATGTAGAGAAGGGTATGCTACAAAAAATGTAAGTATTGTTCTAACACAAATAGTGATTGCATAAATTAAGTTCCAAAACTTTAAAATTAATTTATGAAAAAATTACATATGCCAGAGTAATCCTTTTTTTTTCATTTTCAAATGTTCCCACAACCATTCATCTCCCTAAATCTCCAGCAATGTTGGTGATGATAACATGTTCAGGGGCTTTGCAATCAACTCATATGCAAACATCTCTATTAACCTCCTTGGAGTTATGCCTGAACTCAGTATGTGCACAGTTTGTTCATAAAACAAAAAAGCTGCAGTCACGACGATTGCTTCTGGTGCCGCACCTTTGACGTCATTGGTGACACGGAAGGAGTGGGGGGTGGCATAGACCTCCATGTTAATGGAGGTCGCAACGCTTTTCCCAGCCCACATAGTCGGAGTCTCATTGATGCCGGTGATGTGTAGAGAGGAGGTCGGGGAATCATGACAATGTACAGTGCACTGTGGCATGATTGCTTATATGGCACCATGAGGCACTGTTGAAAATGGTGTGAAAACCTTGGAATGCCAAGGAGGTTATCAAAGGATGATTTTCCATCGGCAAGACAGGCCACATGTTCTACTGTTGTTCATTTTACCTGTAGTAGAGTAGCATGTTATGAGGGTTATTTGGTAAGCAAAAAATTATGTATAAAGGTTGTGCTGGGCTATTGGTCATCTACTAATATTCTTAAAATGCTATGAAAGTAGGACCCCAGCAATGATTTTGGAAATCAAAGCACAGTACTGTCTTAACATGAAGTGTTCACCTTGATTTTATCCATGTTACTTGATTGTCATAAACACAAACCTTTTTTCTGAATCAACGTCAAGAACAAACCAGTAATGCCATTTGCTGGACTCAGTTTCTTTGCCATGAATTTATTGTGTCTAAAAATAAACCCGCCAGCGCCCCAACCTTCAGCCCGAATACATTTACAGGAACCATACTTCCCACGTTATTTCCATGACCTTTCGCTGTCACCAGCAGCATAGAATATTCTGCCGTCTGCGCTGCTCTCTCTTCCATAGAACATTCTTAAATATTTCAGCAAACCCTCTGCTGCTCGCCGCGCTTTTTATTAATTTGGGAGCACAGGTAGATCAATATGTAATATACAAGAATGCATGCAATTTTCCCTTGTGTTTAATACAAACAAATGGGATTTTCTGCACAGTGTAAACTGTAGTTAAATTAAAAAAGGAAAAAAAAATAAGCTCTGCAGTGACTTAGGGCTGCCACACAGTCTGGAGGGGTTTGAAACAGATGGACTTTCTACTCTCTGTCATGTCTGTTCTGTTACTCCTTTACACATAATTATCAACAGACAATATGCTACAAGCAAAACCTTTAGGGACACAGGCAGGGCTGCAGTTTTCACAATCTATGAAAGACATTGGCTAAATGTAGCTCATGAAAATGGCAATGAAAAAAATGATGTGCATGTCTGTTACCAATATATACAATGCAATCAAACTGCTAATATATATATATATATATATATATATATATATATATATATTCTCATCTACTCTTGTTTTTAAACTTTCCTCTTGATAGTTTGAGGCAGTGTTAATAAACATAGCTTCATATTGAAGAAATTGCCCTTTTCAATCATAATTACACGGTATTTTTTGGACCATTAGCGGTTCTGTTATAGAGTATGCACCCTATACGGTGGAGAGCCTGATCCCCAAAATATATTTTAAGTTTTGCAACTCTACCAGCCAGAGCTCTGAGTTAAGGAGGCGGGAAGTTGCTTCCCTGTCTCCAGGTCTAGAGCACCCACATTTTAGTTGAACAGTTGAGACCAACTTACATACACTGCTGTCCGTGGACGACTCTTGCTGACTTACATAATACTCTGGCTCTCTGTATATGTGAGCTGCCCAGCTCACATACACAGGCAGAGGCAGATGGAGGAGTTGGCAGCTTCACATCCCAAACCTCAGAGGACCAGGACCTTTCGGAGATCAGCTCCATCTGCTGGAAGTGATGCTGGCACATGATGTACTCCTGCTTTCTCTTATGGCTGATACCTATTATCACTTACCTGGAGCGCTGTCCAATCAGACCACCTGACCTTTGTATATAAAGAAGTCTGAGGCAACAGGGAGTTGCCTGAACAAAGAGTTCTTTATGTCTCTGATCTACAGGTTTTGCTTCTTTATATTGCCTTATTGTTACCGACCCCTGGACCGTCTTTGACCACCCTGTTTGCCACCTGACCTGACTACCGCCTGTCTGACTATGTCTCAGCCTGCCATCTTGATACTGCGCTTTGGATATTCTGCTGTCATCCGCTGCCAAGTAAGTGTAGCTAGGGACCGCAACCTGGGGGCTCCCCGGAGCAAAGTTCCATCACTCCTTGAGGGGTGCTCTGGTGAATACCGGGGGGCTCTTTAAACTCTGAGCCTTGGTTTATGCTTGTTTGGTGGCACAGTGGGTCCACTGCTTTCGTGGTTCACCAGTGACACAGTGGCTATGCGCTATACCTAATAGACTGGCTGGAGAAGTTATAGACAATATTTGTTGGTTAGTTACGCTGTGCCTGCAGTTACATCCTGTAGGCGCTTCTGTTGAATTAGTTTTATGTCTTTAATAAATGCATCCGATAAAGGCATTCATATGGAAATGATGGTGATGGAATGAGAATTCTGTAACAAGAGTGGATGATTACGTTCTCTGAATAGTCAAACCCCCTTTATACATATTTCTTTTCTCCAGTAACCTTTTATTCTTCCACTGTGTGTCATGCAAAAGAAACATTGTTTAGTTTATCATTTACATTAATGGAGAAGCGGGTAGCGCCACTGTAAATGCATGCACAAAAAAAAGCTTGCTTTACAGTACTCCGATGAGCCGTTCCCAATTCTGCAGTCACAGCTGCTAAGATAATGACCAGTCAACCATTAGTTGTCTGGAGAGGATCTCGTATTCCTAGTGCTGAACTGATTTATACACTTTGATGCATCTACATGGGGGCTCAGCCTTGGCAAAGGCTCTGCTATTACTTCTAGATTTAAACTGCTTCCGAGACTTTTTGTCTCAGGTTGGACATGTCTATAGTCACCGTACAGAAAGCTCTATTTTCTCTGATATTTCTAAATATTTGAGGTATATATCACAACGTATATCATTCCTATGTATAAAGCCTTTTATACTCAATTACTAGTGTATCTAAACAAAAGAACAAAACCAGATATATAAAGATACCCCATGTCCTCATATCAGAACGATTTATAGTTGGAGGAAGCCTAGGTTGCATTCCATTGGAGGTTACTCTGGCTGGTTTTTGGCCAGAGAAAACTCCTCGCCCACCCTTCTAGTTTTTTAAATTCAAGTATTGTTAATGGATCGGCACAATTTATGGAAGTGACAAGTTGTTTGTACTGATGAGTTTTGAATATGAATAGAATGTACATGGGATGAATAAGACAAAGGCATTAGAGGTATTAGTGGTGGTTTTAGGCATTGGCAACATGGGTGGTTGCCCAGGATGGCATCATGCCGGGGGAGCATCTGGGCATCCCATACCCAGATGTCTTCCCACACAGTGCATCCACCTATCCTTGAGAAGGAGTGGAGGAGACTCACCAGCACCCCCTCGACCAAGTAGGCCATGGAGTCTATTCACTGCAGCTGAATAAGTCATACAGGTTATACTGCGATGCAATGTAATTGTAATTCCTTGCTCATTATTTACTTTAGCTGTTAATTATAGATACTCAATATGCAGGTGCCATCTATTCGACATTGCTGTCTGTTCACAGAGAACATTTCAGAACTATTATGTACCTCATACAGTTCCTTGTGCTTTTACCTATATTGCCTTGCACAAGTTGGACCATGTTGGTCCGGGTTTGGATACTTTGTTGTATTTAGTTATTTCATAAGGAATCAATAAAAAGGCATTGGAAAAAAAGATACTCAATATTTTTCATTAAAAGTTGACTTCCGTAGCATGTAAATTGCTTGTAAACTGAAGATGACCAATCTCTGCAACTGGTGGTGCTTGATTGGCCAAACTTAAGTCTGCATGCAATTAGCAACGTAAAAATCCCCAAGTTACCAGTTCTTTTGACTCTCTTTCTGTCCCCCTGTCACTATGACAAAGGAGGTATCCAATCAATTCATAGTCAGCAAAGCAACACTGAACAAGAACATATAAATATTGTAGTAGACTTAGAACCTTAATCAGAATTATTGTAATGTCTTTGCATTGGCAAGATTTCCATTTCCTGTTCCTGTGACATTTTGCATTAGGAATTAGTAACATTCAACATACATAAAGTTTTAATATATGCTGAAAGAGACTGTCACCATTTTCTATGTACAAAGACAGAAGCTATATTTGGGATTAAATAGCGAAACAAACAAAATGCTGCAAAGTGACCTAAAAAATTAAATTAGATATATAAAACAGTGTGATGCCACAGCACTTTTGTGCCATTATTTGACACTTCTTACATAGAAATCTGGAAATTTATTCAAAAATTCATTCAGCGGTGTTAGGTTTATTTTTGGCTTTTCTAATGGCGGAGCCTTGTGCTGCATGTAAATGCTGAATAATAACGTGTTAATCTAATTGGTGGACAAAAAAAGTCAAATTTTAGTAATTTTTATCACCTTTCTTTTCTCAACCTTGTGGGTCTTTTTTAAGTTCCATCAATCACTGCATATACATGAAATCCTAACCTAATTAATTTGTGCTGTGAATACAATTAGCTGCAAATATCCGAATATAAGGAAATTGCTGTATAATAGTGGATGGTAATGCATAGAATGTCAATGTACAGGTATGACTTAAAGTAATCTTGTGCTAAAGGGGTCTTTGATAATACTGTCTTCATGTCTTTTTTATCCAATGCCTTCTTGCTCATTGCGCTAGAATAGGAATTGTTCCAAAAGAATAATACTGTAGCCTTAATACTGGAATGAACTCATCTACTCTAGAGCTAGCAGTCAACCAGTATAGATCCTGATCATGTGGTCAATAGTATTGCTTGTTACAAATATTTTTTTTCCCATTAAGTTGTGATATTATTAGTTGGTTGTTTAATTGAGGTGCTAGAAGAAGGTCCATTTAAGGTGGTTCAGTGGTTAGAACTCTGGCCATACAACAGAGGGGTTTAATTCTTGGCCTGGGCAATATCTACAAGGAGTTTGTATATTCTACCCATTTCTGTGTATGTCTTCTTGGTACTCCAGTTATCCAAAGACATACTGGTAGGTCAACTGGATTCTCCCAAAAAGTGTCCTTAGACTATATAAGTTACATATTACATAGTTACTGATATATAAATCATTAATGAAGGTATATCAGATTTTGAGCTCCTTTGAGAGACAGTGTAGAGTGTCCGTGCTATTTAAATACAAGATAATAATAATCTCAGTTAAAAAAATTATTTAATTTAACTAAAAGCTTAAAACAATAATAAAAGAACCAATCACATGTCCAGGGCTCCAGAGAGGTATATTATCTGATAGTAAATCAATGCTGGGCATACAAGGATAGATTCCCGTGCAACCGATTCCCTTCGAGCACAGCGGAATGACATCATCGTGCTGCGCTTGCGCTTTCTTGATATGTGTCATTGATGTCACCCGATACTTTGAATGGGGACCCTTTTTTATAGACTGAAGCACAATCGAGTGCTGTGAACACATATGGCGCTTGATTGTGCTCGAGCCTAAAACATCAGGCTGTTTATGCCTAGCTTAAAGCTGGGTACACATGTATAGATTTGCCAGATCGATGGCTGCTTCAAGCGCTGTGCACGCTTACGGCCATCTATGTGCCCCATATCTAATGCGGCCATCCCTGTTTTCCAGCGGGATATCAAACATGACCATAAATCACGATCGATGTCCCCATGGTCTCCAGCTCCTCTGATATTGGGTAGCAGAGGGATGAAGTCTTCGCGCTGCTGCAGGAAACCTCAAACGGTTCCCTGCTTAACTTTGGTCTGAATCAGCTTTGGTCTAAGTGATGAAGAACACACGACCTATATCTTATATATCAGGCAATAGAGCACAATTATTGTGTAAAAGGGAGTCATTACTATGTGCTATAGCCAGAAACAGAAGCCAGAAACAAAAAAGTTGTCATTTATTTTTAGAAGTTTGGTATCTGATTGATTAACGATAGTGCTAAAAGAAAACCCTATTTTAATAAAAAAAGAAACTGCAAAAAATTCAATGCTAAAATAAAACTAAAAGAAGCAAATACCTATCTAGGGTTTCCATTATCTGATAGTATTCATATTTTAGCTCCATGATATGAGCTGAAGATAGGAAACACCCATGAGTTGTTTTTTCCAACCTAAAGGTTCACACCATTGGCATTCCTGTTCTTTTCAGAGAGAAATGTTGAGCTGCCATACCAAATGCTACCTTGTAATCAACTGGGGAGCACAAGGCACAAGTCTGAAAAACAGTTCCATGTGACCAGACCAAAAGCGAGATCCAAAACATCAACGCAACAGCCTCAGGAGTATGTCAGCGAGCCAGCTGCTGCTGATCGAAAATTGTTTCCTACGTCTAAGCATCTGGGTCCAGTGACTTGCATCCAAAATTGTAACTCAACCAATTAATGTAAGAGCTCCATAAGCGATTCTGCTCTGAGCGGGATGACATGTTATAAACAGCATTGATCTCATTTTTTCTGCCCTTATTAGAGAAGTAAGCTTTGACACGCAGGTAGAGCTTCATGGTATCTACATGGGATTCCTGAGCTCTGCACGTAACATTTCACAGATTCATTGACTTCTACCTGTAATGCAATCTACATGTGCTCTGGCATCTAAATTACTGCTGGAGGGCGAGTGTTTCTAAACAGCTGTTACATTTACTGATGAATGCTTGGTGAGTATATGGAAAACAACTAACAATGCAAGCATAGTCTAATCTAGATAACGGATCCAAAGATGATGATGAAAATTGACTTATAACTTATATCAAATATTTGTCAAAGGGAGTTCCCAAGTTATTATGTGTTTTATACTTCATATTTATTCCTAAAATATATTATCATCTTGTATTTTTATAATAGCGCTAACATATTTTGCATCACTTTACAGAGTATATATATATATATAGATATATGTTATATCACTAAATGTCTATCAGAGGAGCACACAATCTAAGTCATGTGTAACTTACATGGGGATGAAGACAATTAACCTATCAGCATGTCTTTGGAGTGTGGAAGGAAACTGTAGCACCCAAAGGAAAGCCACACAGACACGGGGAGAAATAGAGCCCAGGTTCAGATTTGACCCTGGGACCCTAGCACTAAATGCTCAGACTGCAAACCACCTGAGTCACCTTGTAGATTGTCCTGACAAATTTTTATGAATTTTCATATATATGTACTCCTTCTAGCCGGCAAGCAGTATGGGTGTTCGACCCACCCCGTTCGCCGGGGATAAGGCGCTTACTATTCTTCCACCGGCAGGATCTGGAGCAGTAAGAACCCGCTGGAGGAACAATCTTTTCACTAAATACCGGGTGGAGAACCCCGTCTTCCTGTGAAAGGCCGGCTCCGAAAACCACAATCGGATCCAGGAACTATGAGTTCCAGGTACCGGATGTGATGTTACTACCGGTTTTCCCGATTCAAATTCCCTGCCAACAGGAAACTGTCCAAGAACAGATGGACATCGTACTATTTTAAAAGTCCAATCAGCCTGTTCGCGGATGGATCTGGCCAAAGTTCATCCATCACTAGTAACTATGGTGAAAATAAATAATGACATATTTCATGAAGTCTGTCTTTAGAAATTGCACAGTATTTTGTTTTCTATGTCACCGTTTTACAACCTGTTTATCCTGCCAGTAAGTCATGTTTTCAGATTCTTTAAACAAACCAAACATGAAACCAAGTGAAAGTAAGAGGATTAAGACAAACCATTAAACATTGATGGCGTGCTTACAATGAGACTTTTTTTCATACAGTTTAAACCTTTATCTAAAAAACAATTATAGATAATAGATAATAAAGACAAAAACGTCAACAAAACTAATTTGTTTAGAGTTATGGCCACCATACATGTGTCGATATGTTGTAGATCGATCTTCGTTTCGATCGAAATGTGCGATCGTTATTGATACTGTTTGTAATCGATTGGTCACAAGTGTTCAGCCATCAATGCATGTTCGATCGATTGTTTAGATCGATCAAATTATGATAGGATGGATACTGCTTTAGATCAGAATTAACAGGATACTAATTGTTAACATCAAATCAAAAAGAGCTGATTAGATTTGTGTACGATCGATAACCCTTCGATCGATTTTTTGCTCTATATCGATCGTTTTGAGTGAAACATTCACTTGCACCTTAAACAATTATTATTCGATCGATGTCTAAATCTATTATTCTAGGTCGATCGAATGTAAATATCGATACGTGTATGGTGGCCTTAAGAGTTGGCCACTGAACCTATAGAGCAGGGGTGTCAAAATCAAACACAAAGGGGACCAAAATTTAAAGCATGGACAAAGTCACAGGCCGAACTAACCTTAATATTTAACTGGATTAAGGTAATTTACCTTAATCCAATCATAAGGAAGTGTGCCAATCCAAATGTTGACAAGATGGAAGCCAATGCCTGCATTGACTCATTCTATGGTGGTCGGACAAAGGTATCTGAATGACCTGGGTAATCAGTTCGTAATAAGCCATGACCTGGATAAATGAAAACATTGCAGACTACGTTGAGGCTAAAGTCTTTGCTGCTGCTCTGATACAGAGATCATGAAAGCACAGCCCATCAGTTTACTAACAACTATTGGCAGTATTGAGAGTTCCTTTCTTATCAATTCAGTTAGCCTGGTTAATGATGCCAAGGTTATACACAACAATATCGACTTGTTATCAGTAATGAGGCAAAGTGATAAATAATGAGCTCCGGAGACTGAGAACAAAAAACAGCTACTTCTGTCCTCATTGGAAATCCCAATATTAACTTCCTAAAATTTTCTACCAACTTTCAAAGTCATTTTAAAAAGTTTTAAAAACTTGAATAGCACCATTTTCTTATTGTAAATGGGATGAATGCAAACATTTGCATGTGGTCATGTTTATAAAAATGTGTGTTATCTATAGTTTGAATCATATAAAAAACATATTTGCTTATTACAAATGTCAGTCTAGCTTCCTTACAGCATGCATGGAGATTGTTGTTCATCCAGGTCATTGTATATCTGCAGTAGAGATGGTAAAATTTTTCGACTTGCTATCTTTGTGAGCTGATTGCAAAGTCTCTGAAAATGGTATCATCACCAAAATTACTGGAGATGTAGAAAGGGGTTGAGGGAACATTTAAAAAAACAAAGTTGTGCTCTAGCACATGTAGTTTTTGCATAAATTAGGTTCAAAGTCGAAATTCCGATTTTCGAAAATTTCACTTGACTTTAAACTTAATTTGTGCAAAAACTATTTGAGTTAGAGACATACTTTTTTTTGTAATATACCGCCGACTCTTCTCTATATCTCCAGCAAGTTTGGTGATGATTAGAGATGGTCGAAATTAATAAAATTCGATTCTACTTAAATTTTGAGTTTCCCAATCGAATTTCGATTCGACTGCGAAATTGCAACTTTTTTCTAGTCGAAGTCGAAAATTCGCATAAACACTCAAAAATTTGCATAAAGCCTA
>CM070035.1:151197894-151209515 GCA_036250615.1 Ptychadena robeensis | reverse complement strand
AAAAAGTCAAAATTTCTACTTAAAAATTCGCACTGCGAATTTTTCGACCATCTCTAGTGATGATACCATGTTTAGGGGCTTTGCAATTAACTCAAAATCGTCGAAATCGTTACATTTTTTTAAAAAATTCGACCATCTCTAATCTGCAGTAGTAAGGCAAAGCAACTGGACTAGCTAAAGTTTCCTAGATATTCAAAAGGATTTCTGAATTTAGAAAATGCATTCTGAACTAGCAACAGGTAGTTTAACAGGCAGGTGTCATCTTCAATACCTATAGGAGTACACAATAATTTTTTTTTAATGTGTTGCCCCTCCTGTCAATGGGCACGTGCTGTAATGTCACAGGAAGGGGAGAAGCTGAAGATGGTGAATAATCCTTTGCAGATGCCCTAACTTCCTTAATTTCCTTGGTGGTTAGCCCAAGTAAGTCCAGTTAAGTCCAGTTGCTTTGACCTACATATACATAGGCACATATACAAAGACCTGGATAAACAAGACCCTACACAGACATGCTACACAACAGTAATGCTCTACACCTCATTCTCACAATGTGTGATGATCCCCTAAAACTGCATATCAAAGATAGCTGGAGCCTGTAGAATAACATAAATTGCTATAATTCCGTCATCTATGTATATTGCCTTCACTGCAACAAAGCAACTCTCTACCCTGCACACCTGACTTCATTTATTACCCATTAATAGTGATGAGCAGCATAAGCAATATTCCAATTTGCACAATTTCTCTCATTATTCTCTGAATATTTGAAGTAAACAAGCAAATTTGAGATCTCTTGTCCATAATATCTTCATTTGTAATGCAATTTATTGCAAAAGCAATGTGTGTTGTCACAGCGACATGGCGTGGCAGAATGTAAAATTTCAGCTGCAGTGTAATCTTACGAAGCAACACTCGGAGGTAATCCTTGCAATGCATGGTACTCTCCCCAGAATCTCAAATATTCAAGATTACAAAGATGTAGCACTATGTTCGAGTTCTTCGTGACGATATTCGCAATAAAATTTTTATTTGAATATTCATGCTCAACACTACCTATGAAATGGAGTGAGAATCGTTCTTGCACCTGGATAGGTAAGGTGTAATTTTTTAATTCAACCTGTAAAACTGAGACTTGACAAACTCAATCAGATTTTCCTGTTATCTCCACCTGGATACCAATTGTCTTATCATCTGCACCCACCAATTGGGCACTGGCATCATATACAGCAAAATACTGTATCCCGGAGCATGGTGACAACATCTCCATCACAGTGGTGTTTTAAGTGATTAAACTGCTGACAATGTGGACTAAGCAGTAGGAGGCAACAGTATGGGGTCAAGTGAGCAGGTTCTCTACTTTTTCTTCCTGCAGATAGAAAACCTCTTTATTTTCTGTGAACAGATACGGTACACATCAGAAGAAATCCGGAAAACAACAGCAAACTGTGCAAGGTTTTACGTTCCATCTACAATGGCTAACTACAGCTTGTTATCTTGTCAGATAAAACAGTAATTTTCTCATTTCACTGTTCTGCTCTGCACAAATGTGTAATTTATATCCTCTCTACGCTTGCTTTTCTTTTTTTCCACTTAACTGTTACTCTATTTAATATTAAATAACGTGAAAGCCTATTGACTTTACCATTTACGAATAAATGCATCAGGACATCCATACATCACCCTTGGTCACGCCGGTGTTGATAAAAGAAGGCAGGAAGAACCAAAAAAGGGAACATTTATTTTTGAGCTATTTATGGCTTCTGTTAAATATTCTGTTGTGTTTTAGGGCATAAAGAAACATATTATTAACGAGAGAACAAAAAAACAGGAATGAATAGAGGATAGTGATGAGCAGAATAGGCAATACACAAATTCTCAACATTTTACAAATCAACATTTTACAAATTATTTTTCAAATATTCTCAGTAAATTTGATCTCCTTATGTTATGAGAACATCTGCATCTTTACATGTGAATATTGGGAGCGTGTGTGTCACAGTGACATCTAGTGGCTGAATGTGAAATAGCAGCTGCAGTGTAATCACCACATGAGACAACACATAGAAGTAATTAATGTGAAAATCGACACTTGTGCATGTGAATATTGTGAACGCAATGCATGGTACTTTCCCCAGACTCATAAATATTCCAGATTACGAAGATATAGCACTATATTCATTATCATTGTGAATTCTTAAAAGTGCTGATATTAGCAATACAAATTTGTGATTCGAATATTCACATTGAAGACTAATAGTGGATAAAATAAATAAACCAACCTTAAAATCTGAAAATTTTATAAGCAGTAGGGGACGATGGTTGACTATTAGTAATGGTTGAAAAGTCCGACTGGTGAGCAGTTCGCAGTGAACATAGCATGTTTGCAGTTCGCAAAGCCGAGCAGCCCAGCAGCCATTTTACATTCATCCTGGGTCTCCAGTACTAGATAGATAGGGAGAGCTGCTGCTGATTGAGGGATAACTTTGCTATTATACTCCACCCAGTGATCTATAACTATAGCTAAGGTGTTCTGTTACATGTAGTTCATCATTACTGAGCCACAAAAGTCCTTCTCTGGGGGTGGGATATGCTGTATTATGCATTGCAGAGAGATCTGACTAAATGTGATGCGCTGCAGAAGGTACTGTCAGGTAACTTTTGGCAAAATCTACATGTGCCTTTAGGCCATTAGACCTGAAGGATTTTAAAAAATCCATATTTTGAGGGATGAGGTTAAGCCATTGATCCCCATCTGGCATGACACTGTCCAGGTGGTTGCATCCTTTTGACCTTTTTTTTATTAATATTTTGGCTGCAAATATGAGCTGAAGAGAAGTTCACCCTCCATTAAAGGCAATGGAGGTTCACAGCGAACATGCAAATGGCAGGTATTTGCAAAAGTTTGATCCACTTATTCGCCAACAGCCAAAGCTAAAGTTCGTCCATCACTATTGGCTTATCGCTGAGACCAGGATTTCCAGCTTGATGACGGGAGAATAGATTCTTTACATGTGTGTGAAAGAACATAATATAATTATATTATGATAATAATATAATAATAATATAATAATAATTGAGGCAGCCCATCAGCGAGTCTGGCAGGCGAATGCGATTTATAAATGATGCAAATTTTCCAATGGAGACTTTGGCAGGGGAAAGGCTGACTAATGGATTTTTCGCCACTTATTAAATATGCTGATTGGACTTTAGTCACTATCCTGCAATTGTTTGTTTTTTTTCTGTGATACATTTGAACTGCTTATGATTAGTCACCCCTTCTTTATTAACCCATTCAATAAAAGAAAGATAACCTGTCCAATAGAGAAGGCTGTGAAATGTTATTTGGGAGTTACTTGCATAGCCCCTGAACATGCCAAATGCTGGAGATGTAAAGAAGGGTTGTGGGAACATTAAAAAAAAAATTACACTGTCTAAGCACAGGAACTTTTTGCATAAATTAAAAATTTTGACTTGGCTTTGACTTATGCAAAAGATATGTTCTACAGTAATATTTACTTGTGTAATGTTCAAACAACCCTTTCCTTCATTTTAAAACATGTTGGAGATGATTCCATGTCCATGTTATTAAGTAAGCTAGTTAAAGGTAGCCATACACAGGTTGATTTGTCAGCGATCAAATGCAGATCGATTGCTGATCAAATCTTTCCAGGCGATCAAAAATCGGCAATTGATCGGATCGATGCAACACGACCTTGGAAATCCGATTTGTGGCTGATTTGGACATGAACCGATCTCCAAAATGGCCGATTCCACAACATCCATCGATCAGAAAGGCTGCTGCATACGGCTATTTTGGTCCATCAATGTACTCCGATTGCCAAACGATCGACCAAAAAACCAACATGTCGGTTCATTGTCCGATCCGATTTTTAGTCAATTCCGATTTTTTGGATCGATCTTTCAGGGTGATCAAAACCCGATTGACTGCCGGTCGATTGCCGATCGAACGCGTGAACGTGCGCAGTGATCGATCTGTCAAAAAACAAGTGGAAAATCGACCTGTGTATGGCTACCTTAAAAATAATCTGCAGTCCAAATGTTGCAGCTTGCACTGATCAACTTGACAATAACTCTACGACAGAGGAACCTTCCTATATTTTTTACATTAGTTTTTAGGTACATATGAGGCTTGGTATACTTTAAAATAATCTGTTTGTATTTTTTATTATGAACTAAAAACGTGAAAGAAAAAGATATTTGATTAATTTACCGATTGGTTTCCCAACTATTGTATTTTACGCACTTAACACATACTTCATTCTTTGTGCACAGCGAGCACATAGAGAAAGGAAGACACAGTTGTATCTGAAGGTAGGAGTCTGTATGTGATCACAATGTTTGTCTGTCATGGTGATTTCATGATTGGGAACCATGCCGATTGGTTCCCAATCATTAGTCTGGGACCTGGGGTTATCAGTGGCACCACACTACTTTACAGGGTGTAAGAAGATAAACATTCTCTCAAAATGTGGGACTGCATGCGAGAATGAGAGAATGATTCTACCTATTGCTGTTCAACTTTCTAATAATTTTTTTGTATAAGCTCAATGTTTCACTGTGAATGTAAATCTAGACATTACTTGTCTAATCTGCCACTGGATATTTAAAGTAATTAAAATAGAAAGGATTAAAGGTGTAAATAAAGATAACAATGCAGTGTTGTATTTAGTAATAAATCAATAAATGCATTTCTTGGAAGCAGTGTTAGTAACTGAGTTTGACTTGTCATCGGCCTCATACAGTTCCTGTAGAGCAGAGCTTGAAATAGAAGAAGGGGAAAAAGCAGCATGAGAACCAATCAGATGTGTTGCAGTGCAAACGGCTTTGAGGTTATAAGAGTAGAGTGACAAAAAGTTAAGCTCATCAGTTCTTTCCTTTTCCTTTTACGGTACAGTCAAAGTCTGAGGGAGCGGACACCTGTAGTTGAACTTAAAGCGAATGTAAACTCAAAATAATTTATTTTTACTTTTGACCTCTGATCTGCCCAGATTTGGAGGTAGTTGGTCCGCTCATATTAGTGTGTTGCGTGGCAGAGCCAAGGAAATATAAATCCTTGGCTAAGTCAGGTCCCATACATTATAGATAGATATGGAATAGATAGATAGATAGATAGATAGATAGATAGATAGATAGATAGATAGATAGATAGATAGATAGATAGATAGATAGATAGATAGATAGATAGATAGATAGATAGATAGATAGATAGATAGATAGATAGATAGATAGATAGATAGATAGATAGATAGATAGATAGATAGATAGATAGATAGATTTGCCTTCAGTTTTGCTTCCAAGATAATGATATTACATTTAGTTGACTTAAAAAACAGAGGTGCTTGTAAATTGATGTAAATATAAACGAAATACAACAAAACCCTAAACGATACACATTGTCATTTCTAGAAACAAAATGCCACCATAGCTGTGCACTCTGCCTCCAACCTGCTTTGCATACTGTTATCTCCTTTAATACAAGCTTTTAAAAAAAGTCATATAATTAGCGAATTTTCAATTTAACTTCAAAATTGTCAAATTTCATTTTGATTACCTCATAATTACACTGTAGTTGCAAGCCGAAAACCATTTGGATTCCTGCGTGCGACACGTCTGTAAGGTTTGATCGAGACTAATGAAGCATGTGAATTGAGAGGTGCTCAAGCATTACGTTTATGGCTCATAACTCCACAATGTGAGACGCCGCTTAGCCAGGCTCTTTACCAAGTGTTTCTTAACAAGTCTATTTGCCATACCTGACTTCACTTCTAAGTGTTGGCAAAATACTTTTAAGATTATGCTTACAGTTTTTAAAGACTGTGATGTGTTTACAAATGTGGTATAAGAATTTGGACATGACAATTATGGATGCAGATGAGCAGTGGAAAATATGGAATTTATTGTTACAGCAGATCTGTCATACAAAAAAAATCATGTGCACTAAACTTTTACTTACTTTGGAAATGCTATGTTGATGGAGAAGTGTTCCTAGAGTTCCTAATCCTAGAGCAAATACAGTTATTTGTTTAATAAAAAAAAACAGTTTTTTTAATTAAAATCTATCAGTTTCCATCTCTGGTGTTGAAAAAGGACTTCCTACAGTGTCCGCCTTCCTACAGTGTTGTGAATAGCATCTGAAATGCGCTGGATTATTGGTTCGTAAAATAAATACTCAACTGTCGATATTAGGGTAGCATTGGGGTTAATAAAATAACCATGTGCCAAACTCCTGTACCTTCCTATATGTCCCTAAAAGAGTCCCTGGCACCTCCATTGTAGTAAAAGTATCTTGTTTCATATTTTCAGTATCTGTGCAGCAGCATGACCCTCCAGGGAACACATCTACATGTATTTATTATGAAACATTAAAAGGTATAGCTGGAGAATATGAAGTTGTTGTTGTAGAATACAATGTCCGTACTTGTATGCAGTTAGTTTAACTGCTGTCGGCCGGCAATAAAGCTTCCAGGGTATTTTTTCAGGACCACTTGGTCAAACTCTCTAGAATAAGTAGTGAAATGGCGGAGATATAAAAAATCTGCTCGCATAAACAAGGGACAGTTCAGAAGGTAGTTGAGACTTGGATATTTATATAGGACCATTGGCCTGGAATAGCATCCTAAAATGCCCTGAGACCAGCATCTGCTAAGATCAGATGGAATGAGATAAAATCTTGGTGTTTATGCCAAGGCCTGGCAAAACGTCCTGTACGCTGCCAAAAAATGTTTTATTTTATTTTGTCAGATCCAGTTTAGCAGTAATTAATTTGTTGTGTAATTGATTTTGTTGTGCAAACCGTACACGTATTTTTTAGCCATTTAAATAAAGTGCCATTGTCTGGTTCTGAGGAGGTTTAAATATGACTTTTTATGCCGCAGATACCATTAACTTTATAGAATCATATAACCTGCATTCCATTTATGAGGTAATATTACTTCAGCTTACAAGCATCCAAGATGGAGATCATTTACCTTATTTATTATTAAAGGCCAAATTGGGTGCAGAAGGATGCACAAAAACATAATATATTCAGTGAACCCTTGAAGAATAACTGGCTTGACTTAAGACCAACTTCAGTTGCAACCTTTTTTATTTTAGGTTTATCTTACAACCAAAGTCTTGACTTACAACCACAGTTATGGCCAAGGAAAAACGGTTAGTGACCAGAGTTGTCAGAGAAGCATTTGTAAGCTACACTCTAAACCTAGATACACATGTTTGAGGACTTTGTTTCAGACAGTCTGCCAAAATGAACCCAAAATATCTAGAACAGAAGGAAGGAAGAAAGAGAAGTTAAAGAAATGTGACCGATCTCCCTAATAAGTATAACATCTCATGATGGACCATCTCACCAATCTACAAAAGTCTACAGACTTTTCCAAGCAAAGAGCCGGATTCCTGATGTTCTTCTGGACGGGGACTCTCCTTTCAATAACAACCTTTCATTTCATCCTTACTACCAGTAAGCCAAGATGTCCTCTTGAATGTTCTTTACAAATATACTGGTAAGCATTTAACTTTTTGGTAAGAACACCAGGAAAATTACTTCTGGTATATTACTCATATTTTTATTATGAAAAGGTTAGTTAATGGGTGCTTTGGAAAGTTCAGGAGGCATTATGAACATTGACTTGCAACCAACTTGAGTTTCAACCAACAAATAAAAAAAAAAATAGCAAATACGTTTGTATATTAAGGGTCCTCTGTATATTTGTGATCTAATTTATAGTGTGAACCAGCTTTACGGTTTCTCTTCTTCATTCTGCGATCTTGGCCAGTTCTAGCACTGTGAGTATTGCGCGTATCCATTCGCAATGCGCACAAATATGTGCAATGTATGCCAGTAAACAATGTTAAAGCATAATATGAATATCCGCCCTTGTGAATATCCGAACACGAAATATCGTGAATTCTCGAATGTTGAACACTACTCAACACTACTATTTTACACCATAACTACTTTTTAAAACAGATTTAACACTAAAGGTAGAGTCGAAATATCTTAACCTATACAGCAAAGAAGAATGTTTTTATAATAACATCACAGGGCTACAAGGTATTTCTTTGACTCTGAATGTTATCATAACCTACAGATACAGCAAAGTAAAGATTTTAAAGAAAGCAAACTTTAATTTTTTTTTTTTTAAAGTAGAATCTTTACAAAACAGTTAACCTCCCTAGCGCACTGCTGAGGTCCAGATTTCTGTACCAAAAGTGCACCATAGACTTCAATGGTACATTTTTCTTTATGTTGTAGGCCTGTAACTTTCCAAAATATGTCCGTACAAGGGTCTAATAGACATCCTGAATATAATAATGTTTGAAACAACCAATTATGTAAAATAAAATAAATGTTTTTTAAATAAAATTAATGAAAAAACACAAAAATCAGGGATCAAAGCTATGCTGCTATGTACTAAACATCGCCCAAATAAAGTCTCTGGTGCCCCAGATGTGCCCATTTGCAGTTAACCCTCTTTAACCTGGTGTGATACAAATCTCCCGCCGCCTACCCGAGTGACGTCATCACGTCACTCGGAGGGGGGGGGGGGGGAGACACGAGCAGCCAAAGAGGCATGTCGCATGGGGACACAGGGACAGCGTGAGTATGCTCTCCCAGAGCCCCGATTTGTACTGGATGGCAGCACCTCGTCCAGTGCGATAGAAGCAGTTGGAGCGCTGGACGAGGTGCTGCCGTCCCGACCGCTAGGGCGGTTAATATGACATAATTGCTATAGTAATGATAAAAGTGCTAAAGTATGGTAATGTTATTGTTGTTATTATTCTGCGTAGAATTGGAATAAAACTGAGCTCAATGTCTCTGATTCTAAAGATTTTGGGATCTTAAATGTAGCATTGAAAAATAGCACATTATTTGTGGTTAAATATCCCATAAATATTAATATTGTCTCCTATAAAACTTGAAGTTTTACGCTTTGGCTGCAGAGCAAAGTCCTTGAGATTCAGTGACTTGAAGAAGGTCTTATGGAAAGCCAAACTATTGACTCATGAACATGAGCACAATGTTTATGCTCATTTGATTTGTGAGTTCTCGCTCTTCTTGCTCCTCCATATAAATCAGCGCTGTCCAACCATAATCCTCCGGGAATACGCAAACTCAAGGTTCCGATGGCGATATATTACCCAGCCACGCGGCCATATTGTTTAGTCCTTTGTGACATCAGCTACACAGGTAATTAGCTAATTACATGCTACTTACACACAAACCTTATTTGTGCCAAGCTTCTATCCATTAGTGTCTGAAGCTGAAGATGTGAGGAGATAAATATTCACATGTGAACTTAACAAATAGGAATATTTCATATCCTTTATCAAATATATATATATTTTTTTTTTAAAGTTAGACATATTTTTTATATTTTGAGTTGTTTATTGCATATGTAAACAACAGATCTCCAACAACAATACAAGTATACAATATTTCCGCCATTGAGTAAACATAGAACTGACCGGCAGCTCATTTAAATAGCACCGTACCTCTGATTTGAAGCAGATTCTATAAATAAAGCAATATGGTTCAATTGCAAAGTTGACCTTAAACATACCATCAGTGGTGCCTTTTGTTTTAAGTATTTTACCATCGCTAATAAATGATTCTGTTTCATCCCACACTTAAACCCCCCGGGGTGATATATAAAACAGTGAGAGTCCTATCAAATGCTATTTAAACATCCGCAGGACAAGAACGCAGCTGCTAAAGCCTTCAAACTTTCCCCTTGCCTACTGAATGTTTTAAGGCTAAAGAAGACATCAGCGTCTTTATGGGTTGGTAGAGCAAATTAAAAATAGGACTTTTAGAAAGCAGCTGCTTTTTACAACTGAGGGCATAATTGCTAAGTATCCAAAACAAAGTGCGTATGGTCCTCCTAAAAGAACAAAAAAAAAAAAGATTATTTGTGTTTTAATTTTGTAAACAAAATAGGGAGGAAATGCAGTTTGAAGATGTTAATGTGCATTGCTTTGTAGAATGATAGAAAGCTATATTTTCTGTAATTTAATTACCGCTTTGAAGCTAATTGGATAAAAAAAAAAATTAGCAAGATAAAATAACAATATTTTTTTGCAGACAGATATCAAATGTAAAGGAGTATTTGATGTATTAACCATGTCTTTTTAAGTTGTTTAGATATTATTTTTAGTAACAATGTCTTATTAACCCTGATGGAGTGTGTCGGAACTGCTGAAGAGCCCTCCCATATATATCATAAGGACAAAAGGCACTAGGGCACAAAGCTGAAAATTGACAAGCAATCACTCTTAAATATCACGAAAAGGTTATCTGACTCTTATTGCTACAACATATAATGCAGAAACGATGTCGGGGAAGGGACGCTCCTTGACGAGATTGTCTTGCATAATTGTTAAATAATTTGCTGTTCAAGTAAAATGACATATAGCACGTTCAGCATCACGTGGAGTGGTTCCCATTTTCCTCTCTATGCCAGGCAATTAATCTGAGCTATCACTACAGTTCATCCTCAATGATCCTTAAAAGTACTTATTTAATATTTGATTCTCAAATCCATCACAGAGTGATGTTTCTAAGAAAGGTCTTACAGCTTGTCTTGCTGTGCATAGCTGTTCTTGGAAGCAAAAGCGAAGCTTCATTTAATGTAGTTAAATTCCCAAGTGTGGAATAAATAAAAAAGACTTCATTAAATTCATCTCTTTGCTTTTATACGTCATTTTGTTCCACATATTTCAGAACAACTTGTGTGAGAGTATAAGCAAATAACCTAACACTTTTCACTTGTTGCGAACTTTTTAAATAACAAAGACCTGTTTCACTGACCTAACCTGACCCACCGTCCTGGAGATGCCTAGTGACATTTATCCAATGAACACAACTCTTCAGATCTATATGCTAATCTATATATATATATAGTGATGGCCAAACGTTAGACAGGTCCATCCGTGGACAGGTGGATCATACTTTTTTAAAAGTTAGAAGTCCACCTTTTTTATTGGGGAAATTGAATGAAAGAATGAAAGAATGAAGTCTGGTGAAAGAATGCCTTCACTGGTCGGATCTTTCTGCTCCTGATCCAGCCAGCAGAAGAATAATAACCTTCTTCCCGACGGTGAACAGAGTGGGTCGAACACCTGTGTGTTCGCAGGGAAAGAATAGCGAACATGTTATCCGCAAGGAGGACAGTTCGGCCATCACTATATATATATATATATATATATATATATATATATATATATATACCGTATATGCCGGCGTATAAGACAACTTTTCAGTACCTTAAAATCCTCCCCAAAGTCGGGGGTCGTCTTATACGCCAGGTGCCGCAGGCAGGGGGTGCAGGGGACCATCTCTGGGAGCCGTAACTAGATCTGTGCTGCCTGAAGCTGTCAGCGCTGCTAGCTGAGATACATTGTGAGCAAGAGAACGAGAGAGCAGTGTTACCATGGCTACAGGATGCTACTCCACAGAGAACACACGCTGTAGCTCTGTTGTAACTTTGAACATTCATAGCAGGAAAACCATTTATAGTATAATTATGAAACTTTCAGGCTCAGTAATGCTCACCTACTACTACTTACACCTCGAGTTTCACCACTCTAGCTATAATACT
>CM070035.1:151172578-151195699 GCA_036250615.1 Ptychadena robeensis | reverse complement strand
CCCCCCCCCCCCCTGGTAGACCCCTATATTTAAAATGGGTTGTTCTGGGGGATTTAACTACACTGTGCAGCCCCTTTTCATTTTTAATTGACACCCTTAAGGTGCAGATTCTCCCTCAATAGATGAGGGAATGACTACAGCGTGATGATGTCATCACACTGCAGCCAGAGCCTCACCTAATGGGATCAGCCAGGAATTTACTGGCATGTCGGATTATCCGACATGTGGGAGGATCCTGGTCAATCTATCCAGGTGAGCGCACTCAATTTGGGTCTGACCCATCACTGGGCAATTGGCGGGAACAAGCAAAATCAGGCTAGTGATGGCCGAACATCGGCTGTGTCCGTCCGCGAACAGGTGGATCGGACTTTTAAAAAAAGTTACCCATGCACCTGTTCACAGAGAACTTCAAATTCCCCGCCTGTTGGCAGGGAATTTTAAAGGGAACTATACTGGAAATTATGCCGCGGCGTCACTTCCAGTATATGGAATGCATAGTTCCTGGTTCCAAAACCGGAAGTGACATTGGTCGGACATTACATCAGGCTTGTGCCCCGTACAACACTAAAGAACTGGTGTCTCTACCCAATCTCTTGTGAAAATAATTCTTCCACTGGCCGGACCGACACGGAAAGGTCTACCAGGAGGAAGAACTATAGACTTCTTCTCGCCGACAAAGTGGGGGGGTCGAACACCCTGTACTGTTCACCGGCGAGAAGAAGAGTGTACATTCAATGTTCACGCCGAACTGTCTGTCGGCGGACCACCACTGGTAGTATACATTGGAAGACAAGGTTACAATACCGAATCATGTATATAGGGGATACAGGGAAGGATTGTAATGCTATATAAAGCAAGTTCCTAAACAAGCGCCATCATGGCAAGAACAACAGGTATTAACTGAAGCTGTAGATAAAAAAATACTTTTTGAAATCTAAATTAAAATAAATAAAAATGTACATTATTTTTAAGACTTCTTTCAGACGAGTCAGAAATCGATTTATTATTCCAATTGCCCAGGAACCGCAATGGCTTGGCCAAAGTGACATATGGCGTTCACCTGGTGTTTTGCCTAAGATGCACAGTATATATGTGGTCTGAATTACTCTAGAGGAGGAACGGGGACTACATGTGGGTGGCCCCCTTTCCTTCTCCAGCGCTGTTTTTTGCACCTTAATTGTTTTTCTACCTATGGTAGGAAATTTTAAGATATAATGTATATGCCATTTTTGTGAATTGTTGTGTTGTGATCAATAAAATCGCTATGTTTTTTATCTAAAATGAATGTGGTTAAAAATATGAAACAGACCAAACAAAGGAACACCTCAGAAACCCCCATCACCCATTGAAACACACGTAGCTTTACATGTGTTTTAAATCTCTTGTTTCTATTTGTTAAAAACCTCACCAAGTGAGGTGGGGGGATGGTGTTTGTCCTTTTTGTTTGATTGTCTCACCTTAAATGTATGGCCAATCATGGTGTTTTGTCTGCTTACACCATCTCTCTGAAACGGACTCTCTAAATGGTTCTTTTTAAGGGTTATGATGAGATTAAAGGGACTGAGCTTACATATCACTGGTGCTTGAACCTGACTGATGCAGTTGTATTAAATACAAATTGCATATAATTGGTTAATGAAAGTAAATACAGACTGCATATAACCAATTTTTCTCTTTTTTTTCAAATGTCAACCTTCTCTTATAATATCTTAATTCTAACTATATATGAAAATAACATTTTTAAAAGATACCAAATTCTGTTTTAGGCTAAAATCGTGCGTTTCTGACTGTCACACAATTCGGAATGACTGAAGAGACGGAGGAAGATAATTGTCAGTGAAGAGGTGATTTTGTTTGGTAATAATGCATCCTTTCTTTTTACTGAGTGATTCATGCAGTTCATTAAGAGCCTCACAAGACAGAGGGAAGACAGAACTACATGACAAAGAGTAGGAATCAACAATGACGACAATATAATCTATCAAATTAGGACATATGCACACAAAGCAATAATATCTAATGCAACCCCGCCTTTTGACACAGGAAAAAAAAACATTGAAATATCTGTGTCATTATACAGCGATAAATTGCCGGCTCTTGTGTTGTACAAGACATACCGTAGTAAAGTTGCAGAAAAAAATGAGAAGACTAAGATATTAATGGATTTTGGCTTATGGCGTGTTTTATAACATGAAGAGTATTCTGCATTCTCTAGTTTTAAGCTTATAAGTGCATAATCATAGTTCATCTTGATAGGTAGACAATTCCAAGAATCTAACCATCCTAATGTTGACATGACATCGTTTTTTAGCCACGAGTCAGCAAAAATAATGTGAGAGATTCAGGTCTGTATGGTATAGGAGCTTGCAGAATAAAAAGATAGTATGATGTTTGAGCTCGGATTAGGGATGAGGTTACATTTAGGAAAAGTGATTAAGGGGTTTGGTTTATCTTTTGTATATATAGCTTATGCCACAAATAACCAACCATCAGTTAGCGGTTATGATGGTGTGACACCAATTTTTACCGCGAGTCAGCAGAAATAATGTTTTGGCATAGGAGTATACAGAACAACAATATAATATCAGAGCTCAGATTCGGGGTGAGGTTACTTTTAGGATAAGCGATTAAGGGGTTTTATCCTTTGTTAAGGTAGCTTATGCCATATAGAACAAACCATGAGTTAGAGCTTCTGATGATGTGACACCATTATTTAGCCATGAGTCAGAAGATATAATGTGCGAGTTTCGGGGCTGTATGGTATAGGAGCAAAGAAAAAATATAGAGCCTGGAAAAATATAATTACATTGAGCCTAAATATCTATGGTATGTTACATATCTGAAAGGGCCCACTTTAAGGGGAATTAGTATATATATATATATATATTGTATATACATAATGAGTATAATTGAGAGAGGTTTGCTAAATATTATAGCCATACCAGAACAATGAGTTGAACTCATATGTACTAGATGTTAACCCTTAGGGACATCTTCTCAGGAATAGTTCTACCACAATATAACTCACGGAGAAGCACATGATCAGTTTGGTCAACTGATCAGGTTCAGCTTATCAGAGAAGCACAACCTAATCAGCAGATCAAATAGATCATGTGCTTCTCCTTGGTTCTCTTCCAGGAGAACTTATGCTAGGAGAACTTGCACTCAGCCTGTGTTTTGATAAGGAACATACTGACTGGTTGAAAGAGAAGAATGAGCAGTGGAAAGATTTTCTTCAGCTTCTCCTACATTGTGCAATCATAGGTGGCTGAAAGCAAAGAGATGGCATATTTAGCTCTATTGCTTAAGGGCTTGTGTCCACTGCTTCTTTCTCCCCTCAGTGGATGCACATCCACCGGGCAGACAGTTCGGCGCGAACATTGTATATTGTATAACAGTACAGGTGTTCGACCTCCTGTTGAGAAGTCTATAATACTCCCTCTGTCCAGACCTTTCCGCACCTGGTCCGGACGTAGGGAGAATTATTTTCACTAAAGATCGGGTAGAGACTTGTGTTAAACCGGGTACAAGCGTGGCGTAATTTCTGATATAGTTCCCATTCAAATTCCCTGCCAACAGGTGGGGAATGTGAAGTTCTCTGCTAACTTTTTTAAAGGTCCGATCCGCCTGTTTACGGATGGACACGAGCAATGTTCGGCCATCACCAGCCGCAGGCAAACTGAACGCTGGACGAAAAGTGGACACATGGTCTAACTGTGGCAGCCAAAATACAAGTACATATCAGGACTTGGTGAACAGGTGTATTCAACATCATTTCAAGCTAAAAATGTGCAAGTAATTAAACTATTTAAACCTAATTAGTGATTTCAAGCATCTTGTTTATTTGTTGATTGAAAATACAATTTTTTTTTGCAACCTGGAAAGGCGGCCCAAAAAAATATAAAAAATATTAATTGGTACAAAAGTCAGTCGCTGCCTGTAAACAATGGTTCACAGAACAAAATAAGTATATGTGTCCCACCACACAAGATCGACACTGCAGATACAGATTATATGTTTCCATTTGTGTAACGCATCGCTTCCCACTTCTTACAGCAATAAGAAAATGTTTTGTTTTCTAAGAAGCAACCAAACGGCACACAATTCAGCTTCAAGTTGAGAAGCCATGAAGATAAATTATTGTTTATTACAAGGAATTTATTATGATTCTTTGCACAAAGAAATTCTCAGCAGACGTACTACACCTATTAAACAACACGGGTTATTCAAAAGGCAAATCATTTCTGTATTCCTGCGGTAAACAGAAGTGTATTTATCTAGAAAATGAGTCTTTAAATTGCACTTGCTACGCAACATTGAAAAAGCTCGCTTGTATAGTACAACATAAGCCCTAATCAAAAAGTATCATGATTAACACAAGTTTGCTGAGAAAACCCGCTGGGAAGCAGCTCCCTTCCTCCATTGTGTGCTATTGTGTGCTTTGTTGTGGGGTAGAACTGAAGCACGTTTGTTGGCTGTCCTGAACTGATGAGTGTCTATTGACTTCTATGTCATGTGATGCATCAAAGCCAATGTGATGAAATTTAACAATCTTTTCTTGCTGATGTCACAGATGGTTTTCTTCTTCAACACCGGAAGCTTATTGTGTCTTCCTCTACACTCACATCCTTTTATATATGGTGCCATTGTTTGGTATCAAAGTGAACCTAAACTCACATCATCGACCTTCACCTATGTATCTCAAAAGGTGTCTGTAGATGGAATAGCTTTTTTTTACCTTATTGGTAAAATAGACAACTGGTCCCATCCTTTAAGTTATCTCATGTCAGATTTACACATGCAGACTTTGTGAGTTGCGAAGCCCATGAACATGGTGTCATTACCAAAATTGCTGGAAATGTAGAGAAGGAATGTTATAAAGTAAAAGGTATTGCTCTAGCACATGTGGTTTTTTTTACTTTTTGAGCTGAAATTTCAACTCTAATCTTTATACTAAAATTTAAGCTTTGTCCATTATACGGTCATGTAATGAAACTATTACCTACGTATTTACATATTCGAAGTCATTCGAGTCTATAGGGTCAGCTCCACCTTAATTAAGTTAAAGGATAAATATTATTTTAAATGTTTTTTAAATTTAATTATGTTAAATATTTAACCGCCCTAGCGTTAGCGACAGCACCATCTCGTCCAGCGCTGCTACCATCACTATTGCACTGGACGTGATGGTGCCGTCCAGTGAACAGAGAGGAGTTAACTGTAAATGGGCACATCTGGGGCACCAGAGACTTTATTTGGGCGAGATTTAGTACATAGCAGCATAGCTTTGTGCACTGATTTTTGTGTTTTCTCATAAATTTTATTATAAAATACATTTTTATTTTACATAATTGTTTGTTTCAAACATTATTATATTCAGGATATCTATTAGACCCTTGTACGGACATATTTTGAGAAGTTACAGGCCTACAACAGAAAAATTTACCATTGAAGTCTATGGTGCACTTTTGGTACAGAAATCTGGACCTCAGCAGTGCCCTAGGGAGGTTAACCAAGAGTAAACCCCCCAAATACACCCTGAGAAGACCTTCGTAGTAGAGATGGTCGATTTTTTTTTTAGTTTGACTTAGTTTGAATTAATTGCAAAGCCACTGACCATGGTATCATCATCAAACTTGCTGGAGAGGTAGAGAGGTGTTGAGAGTATACTATAAAAAAGAATTGCTCTAGCACAAATCGTTTTTTCATAAATTAAGTTTTAAGATTTGACCGCAAATTTTAACTATATGTATGCAAAAACTACATCTAGTGCAGCATCTATGGAGTGCCCCAGGTAACCATCACAGCCAGCCACAAGTGTTTATTGGATATCTCATAAATGGATAACTGTAGTCTTTTCTTTCATGAACACTTGCAGTCATTATGTTCATTATGGGCAGGTGCTGACTGTCAATTTCATGGATCTGATGACAGTGAGCCCATACACAGCGGGAAACCAATGAAGTGAGTATTATTTATTTGGGAATATTTGAGGGTTATGTTCAACTAAATTTTTGGGTTTAATAACATTTTAAAGATTCTACTGTGAAATTTGAAAGTGACTTTCTCAACAATGCGTTCAGCACTATGAAAGAGGTCAGTAAGGGCATCTTTACAGCTCATTTACTGCTTCTTGAAAATACCTAAAATCTTTTTTACATTTCCCTGGTCAGTGGTTCACTTTACATAACCTCATTTCTTTAATGAAAGACAAAACCTTACCATTTATATAGCTTGTTATGAAATTGGACATGTTCTTTATACCATTAAATAAATGCACGATGCTGTAACATTATATTTTGCATATCACAGTTGTATACAGGCGGACATTTCTCTTTAAGTGAGCAGACAACGAGTCTGAAGGATGTCTTACTAATGAAAACAAAACTGTACTAATAGTACAAATCACAGGCAATAAAACTGGTTAATGAACGTACTTAATTCAATGACTGTTTCCTGTACAATTCAAATGATAAGTTTAGCATTGACTTCCCCAGAGGAAACACTGAAATTACTTAGGTCACCACCATCAAATTTCCCATGTACATACAGCCCTCATCACCTTGAGATGAGGCAAGAGGGACTCGGAGATCAAATGTAAGTAACACAAAGTCAAAAGTCCATTGGAACAGCTGCTCTGATTTTCAAAGCGATGACTGAAGAGCCACAGTTTTATTCATGCTGATTAAGATATTAATATTCTGCAATGCTTCATGAAAACAGCATCTGTCCTACTTTCACTCACCTCCTAGAGCACTGAGCAGAAGGATTTGGATTCCACAGCAGTTATCCACAGGTCTAAGACACAATTACGCACTGGTAAAGAATTCCAATGGGTTTAAATTTTTGATCTGAATTATTTATTTGGTTTTTGGTAGTCAGGTTAAGACATTGAGATGTTCTCCTGAAGTCTATTAAACTGAATTCACAATGAGGATTCTTCAATGGAGTCTTAAGCCTTTGGATGCCGTATATATCGTAATAACCTCATAACCTCAAGACAACAACCTCCATGGTTGTTACCTATGGATAAGGCAATAAATTCATTAAATCCCATATATAATATAATTAAAGGTCTTTATTGAAAAACAATCTGACAGCTTCTCCAAGTGTGGGAGCCTTAGATTTATCTATGCCACGCCAACATGGATAGTTCCTCCCAACACTACTTAGAGAAGTTTTGTTTTCTCATAAAAGTATCGTTTTAGCCCAACTACACATTTAGCTTTGCTTGCCACCTTCCTCTTTCCAACTTCTTTTTTTTTTGCGGTTATTTATTAAATAATTTTGCCCCCCTCACGCTCTATGATGGCCAAATCAAACCCCAAGCCTCTATAACCTGACCTGCACCCCCTATTCTGGTGTGGTGTTCCACCAAACTAGTTATTCATTTACAGGCCCACGAGTGATCTTTGAGGTCCGCTGTGTTTAATTGCACCTGTATATTTGTACCGAGTAGCCTCAGGTTTCTATGGGGGTTGTCTTATTTGAGTATTATTTTGTGTTCTGTTTGTTATACCTTACATGGTTTATTGTTTTTTTTTATTTGTTAGTTGCTTGATGTATCAGAGCTGTTTGTTACCATATGTATAATATATGTAAATATACATATGATATGGAATACTTGTTTTTAGCATCTATACAATGATAAACGTGACATATTTCCCATGTATAGTACTTTCAACGCATTTGGCCCATTAGTCGGCTTCTTGAGGGACTTCTCTAAAATTTGTTGATGATCAAATCCTAAGCAGAGGAAGGGGGACTGCTGAGCTCCCACAATGCATAAGCTATTCCCTAATTTGTATCTACTACAAATAAAACCTTGGACTGGGCTTTATAAGCATTGTGGATTGGCGCTTTGGGATTTCTGTTTTCTTTAAAAGTTATTTCACTTTGTGAGGTGCGTATGACAACACCTAGAAGATGTATTTCATTTTTTGTCGAAGCACTGCACTTCTCAGGGTTATAAAGACTTTCATATTTTTGATTGACGCAAGGAAAACATGGCAGCACAATATTACCTTTTTGTTAAAGAACGTATAAAAATGAATTATAAACAAGGTCATATTCAATTAACATACAGTACAGGTTAAGATTATAAAGTGGAAATGTCAGTCAAGGTGCTGAGAGGGTAATTGATGACAGCCGGTTCCTACAGTATACAGCGGAATCACAGCAACAACAGGGGAATAACCAGAGATAAAAACAAAAATCTTTTTGGACTGTGTTTTAGCTCAGCTTGTTCTGTTACACTCTCTGCACCTGTCAGAATACCTTCTCATCTTTTCATAGGACTTTAATGAAAATCATATCTTTCAGGCAACATCGATTCCAAGTAATTGGCACAGGGGTGATAGTGAGTGGCTCATCATTCCAAATGATTTGGCAATCAATTATACTTAAGCTAGCATTGTCAAAGGCACATTTTTGTGTTTGCTCAATGAAAAACATTTGTTCTGTGATAAAACTAGAAGGCTTTATATTATTGGGGCCTAACCAAAATTGTGATTTATGTATGCTTCATTTAAAGCTAAACGCTGGACATATGAGAGAGGCTCCTCTTCTGTCTGGAGCCCTGTGATTTGGTTGGGTGCTTGGCATCCTTATCGATAGAGATGAGTTTATTTGGGAGTTAATTGCATAGCTCTTGAAAAAGGAATATTCACCAAAAGTACTGGAGATATAGAGAAGGGTTTTGGGAACATTCAAAAAAAGTATAGCTCTATAATAAGATAGAGAGGGAACTAATTGGACCTTTAGGTGCTGATTTGCCACATCCCGACTAAATATGTAAAAAGAAAAAAGACAATGTTTTCCCTCTCCGTTTTGATCCGGATGGGGGACTTGGGGACTTTAAAGGCAGTATCAGACTTAAGTATGATCAAACGTATTTTTTAATGTGATATAATCCACAGTGTACAATTTTTTGAAAGAAATATAACAACATAACATCACAATGCATTTAGTTACATCACCAATATCATATATGTCTTTATCCTCAACATGTTTCGCTGGGTAGCTTCATCAGGAGGTGTCAGAAATATATTAAAGTCCCCAAGTCCCCCATCCGGATCAAAACGGAGAGGGAAAACATTGCCTTTTTTCTTTTTACAAAGTATAGCTCTAGCACATGAAGTTTTTGAGTGAGTTAAGTTGGAATTTCGACAAAAAAAACTATGTAAAAATTGTGCTAGAGCAATACTTTTTTGTATTGTTTCCACACCCCCTTCTCTACATCCAACAATTTTGGTAAAGACATGTTCAGAAGCTTTGAATTGCACTAACGTCAGCTACTCCAAAATAAAAAAAGTATTTGACTCTTCTCATAGACAACACAGGGCTATAAGATTTGCACTGATGATGACACAAGGGTGTGACCAGCACAGGTAGTACTTTAGAAATGAGGCTTCAGTGACTGGTCACATTGGGAAGGAGACGGCAGGAGACTTAATCTTTATGTACTCAGCGAACCCATCTGTTCCCGGCGAACCCGTGGTGAAGGAGAGGATCGGCGGATGCGCTGCTCTCTTCCGGGTTCAGCCTCTTTGGCATCATCAATAGTGGTGGCAGAACTTCGGCCAGATCCGTCCACGAACAGGCGGATCGGACTTTCAAAAAAGAGAGAATTTGAATACAAAAAAAACAGATGTGGCGTCACTGACGTCACTTCCAGTTTAAGCTGGTTTTCTTTCACTAGAGACCGGCTTTTCTAGTGAAAGAATTCTTCCACTGGCCTGTAAAAAGAGCAGGTCGAACACATGTATTGTTCACCAGGGGGAGAAAAGCAAACATGTTATGTTCGTGGCCAAACTGTTCGCCTTGCAGACAGTTTGGCCATCACTAGTCATCAATGACACCGAAAAGGGGGTTGGACAGATTTTTTCAACACATCCCTGTCGTTGAAAAAGGCAGGGATGTGAATATGGGAGGGAGAGCAGAGAATCGCGGCGGATTACAATGTAATATTAAAAAGTGTGCCATGGGCAAAATGCTCAGAGGGTTCATTAAAGTGCAGTATGTTAAATTGTATCCAATAACAATTTAAAATTGTTTAATTAAAACTCACTGAGAGTCACATGGGGAACAGTGGGAATTGCTGGTCTGCTGAATAACATGCTTAGGAGATTAAGTTCCCTTCACTTGAGCTTCACTATTAAGGGTTCTTTTTACATCAGATGACCTAGCATACTTTATTAATGCAAAACAACTTTCTAAGACTGATGTGTATATATCGCTCTAGAGTATCTGCATACTCTAATATTATATTATGTATACAGATATATAAGATACATATACTGTATTTACCAAAATAGAATTTACAAAATTCTTGTGGATCTTAAGTGTGATAAATAGGTTACAGACAAAGTAACAAAATACAACTATTATCATTATAATTTGACAGCATATTGCGCTTGGGGTTGTTGAAATAAGAAATGTTCTATACTCCATAAGAACATAAGAATGGGAAAGCTTTTCAATAATTGTACATATTGAAATGTTGGAGGACCTCTCCCTGCTGCTGTCTAGATCAGAGACGGGCCGCCTGCGGCTCTCCAGCTGCTGGGGAACAACGAGACTCAGCATGCTTATGCTGATGGCTGATGAGGCTTGGTGAGACTTTTAGTTCTACACCAGATGGAGAGCTCTAGGTTGCCTGTTTTTGATGTAGATTGCTGCAAAACCCTTGGTAAGCAATGAAAAAAAGTTACATTTTCTTCTGCACTGGGACACAGAGAATGGCTTTTTTTTTGTCACATAGATATTACTTTAAAAACAAGTTTGAAGTATATTATTATTCTACATGGCATGATATTTAAAGTATTTTCATCACAGATTAGCTCATTCAGAATTCTGGAAAAACAGCATGAAGATAATATGATACATAAGGGTTGTTTAACTTGTAAACATTATGTGTTTCTGTCTATTCAGCTTTGACATTAGGGACTGGTTCCCACCTGTCGGTTTTAATACACATTGAGCAAAATGTTAATACTTGCCAACAAATACAAGGAACAACAACAACTTTGTTAACCATTGACAACTAAGTCCTCTAGCATCTGTTACCAGAAAGTGATCCCATCCATAACCAGGAAGTGATGTCTTCCTGATAAGCACATGGCCCTGAGAGATCAATCATTGTTAAGCTTGCAAACTACCTCCTTTAATGAGTTTTGTTTTATTGTATCATTTTCAGCACTTTACTTTTGTGTGCCTCGTGTCCTTGTTCCTATTTGTCTGTTACAGAGACATTTCCATTTTGAGAGCTGCACACCTACACACAACTTAAACACCCACCCCTCATACTGACCCATTTTTACTCTGTGACCTTTGCCCAGGCCCCATACACCCACTGAGGGCCCTTCTGGCCACTGACATCACTGTAACTGTATAACCACTGCTAACAGTTGCTCATAGTTCCCTTCTGTGTGTAAAGACTGAGATAAATTAAATACGTTGCATCAAGCAAAAAGTGTCTTACAGGTTGTTTATATATGAAGCAGCCATATTTTAGGTAGGAAACCTTTCTATTGCTAACAGGAAGCCAGATCGGACCCATGCTTGTGGTGAAGCAGTGATCTGTTTGAAGAGGTCAAAGTCAAAACTCTCGAATCAATTTATCTCTATTGTAGACATCAAAAGCAATTTTAATGAACAGGAAAGTAGGAAACAAAACTGTCACAGTTGCCTTCAAGGCTTTATTTTGCCTTTTTGGGACTTGCACTGCAGTTTGAGAAAGGCTTGTACTTATTTTGCACTCAAATAATCATAGAACTTAAATTATGGAACTATGTGATGGATATGTATACTTTCAACCATTGTGCAACTGTCCTTTAATCTTTTCATAAGGCATTTGAAGGTTAAGTCCGGAAAGCAGAACCATTTCTACAAAACTGATTGATATACTCTGGAGTTTTATTTCTGTATTGTGAAAATGTCTGTTTTTACCAGCAGCGGTTTCTGTAATAGCTTAATTACCCAGCATCAGAGATGTGAAATGAAAACCACTAACAAATAGCCAGTGTATCCTTTCTATCTCTGCCTGGACGGGAAACGAGTGGTCAGCATTTCCTAGAACCTGCAAAGTCATCACAAAAAAAAAATACTCGATTCCTGATGGACCAATCTAGGCAGGAAAATGTCAAAACGGCCATTTTTCTCTCCTTCACTATATGAGATTCAAGCCCTACATTATTCCTATGGACAAAAATAAAGAATACGTAGGCTAGAACATAAAAAGTAACTTTACAAAGAAGAAATAGTACAAAAAAATTGAATATAGATATAAATTTACCTGCATGGAATCAATGGAGGGAAATATAGTATTAGATCTTTTTATATTAGTCTTTCTCAACTATTCTCTCTATTTTCAACTAATTGTCAGCCCCTGCCTACAGCATAAAACTGAGATCTAAATACCTTCCTCCTTGGTCACAGAATAATCATAAAAAGAAACATAGACAGTAACCATGGCAGCATCTCTTTACAACAGTGGCCAGTGGAGGAGTGACCTCCATTAAAAAAAAGCCCCAATACTGGCGGGTCAGAGGTGAAGCAGCACTTACGCATCACATGTTAGTTATACATTTTTTCATTGATGGTCATTGAGGATAATTAACATCACAAATGTTTTACAGCTCAAAGGACCACTTTTAACTTGTAGAGGGTCCCTAAGAAACCATTAACCATAGTTTAGTAATGTTATTGTAGTTGTAGACTTGTTACTTATTGTCAACAAGTCAAGTGGCCTTGATTTTTGCTCTTAGTCCTCTCTTACTGTGTAGTGTTAGCCCTTTTAAAACAGATTCATAGACATTAATGTATGCTGTTTAGTAAATGTTTAGGATGCTTTGGGTGATAACAATGGCCATTCAGCAGGAAGATAGAGTGAACGTAGGGTATGTCCATTAAGCCTTTTGTGTTGTGAACTCAATCTAGCCATCATACAAATGCAAGTTCAGAGTTCATGTTCTACATTAGAATATCTTTATGCCAATGGGGGTTTGTGCAGGGGATTAATGTGTACACTTTAGTACACTGAAAAAAATTAGAACTGTATTGAGATTTTTTTACCTTTCTACAACACATCTGGAGACTTTCCAACCTGTGCTCATCCAGTTAAGTGTTTTTACAGCTCCTACAGGATAGAGGTGGTCGAATTTTTGAACAAAATTTTTTAAACTATTTCGAGTTAATTACAAAGCCCCTGAACATGGTATCATCACCAAATGTGCTGGAGATGTAGAGAAGGGGGTATACTTACAAAAAAGTATGGCTCCAACACAAATAGTTTTTGCACAAATTAAGTTCAAAGTCAAGTCAATTTTGATTTTGAACTTAATTTATGCAAAAACTACATGTTCTAAAGCAAACATTTTTAATGTCCCCACCATCATTCTCTACATCTCCAGCTATTTTGGTGATGATATCATTTTTAGAGGCTTTGCAATTAGCTCACAAAGTCAGGTAGTCGAAAAATTTCACTATCTCTACTAGAGGATTGCCCACCAACTATATTGTGATAAGATTCGCTGTTATAGTTCATTATTTATACAGCACTAATATATGCTGAGGAGAACACATCGGTAAAAAATTACAATGAACACAAATGTGATGAATAACATACACAATATGAATAAAGATTTCTCATAATATTATACAACATCATGAATAATTAGCATTTTGGACAAAAACTGGGCTACACACATATTTATGAATGCACAAGTGACTAATATTCAATTATTTAAGTCATGGTTGTATTTATACATTATGTTGCCTCAAGCAATTACGGATGACCTTTTGTACAAACTCCACCCTTTGTATATTGTGTAATAAAATTGCGTCTAGAATGTGCTATAGTTGTGAACGTTCAGTCTGCTTTATATACAACACTACTTCTATAATATATAGACCACCACAGCGAACAAAAGAGAAATAATGAAATGAAGGTACACAATGATCCTACGCTTTCTTTCACTACAGTTCTCTTGTAAACCTTAGCTACACATGAGAGGCAAGAAGAGGAACTAAAGGAAGTATGTCTAACAACATCGAAATGTTGAGGTTTCATGCTGATTTGGGCGGCTGGATTACATGTGAAGTGTCAAACCTCAACATTGTTGGCAAATATATCTGTTTTCACTGTGTCCTTAACACAATGCCACTTTCCAACTGCTGGTAACAATGATAAGCAGCTTCTATGATTTATTATTTTTTATACATTGGCATTGTATGCTTCACCAAGCTCTCAGATCATTTGCTCAATTGGTCAGGGTACTCTTCTCCTCCTGTGCCCCAATGTGTAGCTAGTTTTTCTTCCAACCCCCTATTTAATGTACAACAACATACTATGTTAGTGCTTCCCTCAATATTATTTATTTATAATTAATATAATTATTCAACAGATTTACCTATTTTTCTTGCTTATAGCTCGCTTGTTCTGAACACATACCTTTTGAATCAAACAAGCAATTTATGTAACCCACAAATGGATTCCTGAGGTTTAATGCCGACACAGGAGTGGGTACTGGGGTAGAAGTGATTTACAGAATTTACAGAATTGTTCTAAATAGTTGCTTCTCAAGAAGACAGATGCCATGTCAACTCTAGTGGTATGATTTGGAGCCAAGGCCATGGGTTTACTAGCTGAGTGCATGATATTGTGTACATTTGTAATACACAATCAAGAATTTCATGCTTGTTTGGCTGTCATTTGTTTCATATGGATTGCCATGGAGGTACCAAATAAAGTGCAAATTTACAAAAAAAAGGGATTTTTGCTTTGACACAATTGCGTGTTTGAAGTGGACCAGTGTAACATCCAGTAAGTAGGTAAACATTGACATTGCAAAGTATATAACTAAATCCAGTTATTTACCAAAATTTTTCATGTAACAATAACATTTCAGTTCAAGAAACCCTGGCACAACCTTAAACTCTCCTCACTCTGTGGAACACCTTTTGTTAGTAATTGAAACTAGCCTGTATATTACATGGAAAAACTTGGAATTAGGCACACACTTAGTTTGTATGTTTGTATGGCCTAAAAAAAATTCCTCATACAAAAAATCTTCATCTGTTTGATTAATTTCCCAGGAACAAGGATCTGTCTACAGAGACCACATTAGCCCCCAGAGACCCAAATATAGAAAAACACGTATTGTATGACTTTGTTTTATGACTTCATGGCCAGATAAACAGGCCTATTTACACGTTCAACCATCCAATAGTGTTGCAGAACTGAACAATAGGGCCTATTAGTAATGTACATGAGGTTTTAAAAAGAAGAAAATTGGGAAGGGTTTATATTTGTAGCCTTTAATGTGAAGTTGTAATATAACAACATTGGGTCTCTGGGCATTAGGTGGCCTATATGGTATAAGTGATGGTCGAATTTTTTGACTTGCTAACTTTGTGAGCTGATTGCAAAGCCCCTGAACATGGTATCATCACCAAAATTGCTGTAGAGATTTTTGAAAAAAATAAGTTTTTCTCTAGCACATGTAGTTTTTGCATAAATTAAGTTCAAATTCTAAGTCAAAATTCCGATTTTCGAAATTTTGACTTGTCTTTGAACTTAATTTGTGCAAAAACTATTTGTGTTAGAGCCATACTTTTTTGTATTACACCCCCAACCCTTCTCTACATCTCCAGCAAGTTTGGTGATGATACCATGCTCAGGGGCTTTGCAATTAACTCGAAATTGTCGAAATGGTCAATGTTTTTTTAAATAAATTCGACAATCTTTATATGGTATGCCAAGGATTCATCAGGTCGGCCCTATGTTATATGGGGTCTTGTTGTCTGTAAACACACAGGACAACAAAACTGTTTAAACAAGGAATGCTGAACTTTGGAGACACCTAACCAAAGAGACAATTTTGTAACGACCATAATGAGCATTAAAATCAGTATACAAGCAGCAACTCAATAGATTTCCAATTAAATATTCTTGACTAGTCTAATTCAGTTGTTCACTGGAAGCTTTCAATACTTGTCTACAAGATGTTTTATATTCGGAATATGGATCCAAACACTGTCTCGCTATGAATACACAGTTATTGATTTGTGCAAATGACAGAGACTAAGGTTAGAAAGCCTGGATCAGATTGCACGTAGAAAGTCGGAGCAGCATTATCTCGGTGGGACCAATAAGTGCAAAGCAAACACAAGTTTCTGTATTTTCTTACAGCGTGATTAGGAAACCCGCAACAAATACACACAAAGGGAGAAAAGGGTGGCTCAGCAGGGTTACGCACTGTGCATAAAGTGAAAAAGTCTGTTACTTTATAGTAAACAATGTTGGAAGGTAAGTTGGAAAAGTAGAACACAGAATATTAAGAAGCCCATAGTAACCAAATGGTTTCTAATTTACTGCTTTCATATGAATTATGAAATGACGTCTGCATACATTGGATTACCGGACACATAGCTTCTCAGCTCTTAATATGATAAACTCTGTATAGTTTACTTATTTGTATATATTTTCTTTTTATTCTGTGCCTGAGCATAGTCCCTTTTGAATGAGGTTTATAAGCCTGCCAGTACAGGTCTTAGCTGATGTAAAGAAAAGGGAACCAGAAATATGCAAAGCTTATAAACCACATATATTTTTAGTTTGTTCTTCCAGTATCTCCGAACAACAATGGCATATAGGTGGTTACCACTAGATTTTGTACTTTCCAAAAACAAAAATGTAGGAACTTTCAAAAGCTGAATACTAACATTCCCCTTGGTAGGTCTTATACAGCAGTGGGTCATAGGAAGGGTGCTGCTCGCAATAAAGAAGTGCTAAACACACATATACAAAATATATTTTGCAACCCATAAGCAATATGAAACCCTCTAGGTTTTTTTTAACTAGTAGCATTCAAACTTAGAAAAGATAGAAAAGATGTCTTATTTTTCCATGAAGAAGAATACAACACTGGGGTATCAGGGTGGGGGGTCACAAAAAATGACACAGGGGGGATCAGAGGGGAGAATCAAATTGGCACAGGAGACTCAGAGGGGGGATTACCATACCATAGTGAGAAGGTGCCACTAGGGGCTGGGAAAGACAAGCAGGAAGCCAAGCATGAAGAAACTAGCTGCAGTGCATATAATGTGTGTGTCTCTATGGCTCTATGTGAATTATGAACGTATCTGCATGAGTGTAGTGTGTGTGTGTGTGTTTCTGTATGATTGGTGTGTGCATATATGATGCATGTATCTGCATGAAACCAAATAAAGTTGTATGAGTATGAGGGACATTTCATGAAATCCTGTGTAAAAAAGGGGGGCCCTGCAGAACAAGTTTGGGAACCACTGAACTAGACTATCATCATGGTGAAAAATAAAAATTTATTTGAAACAACGTCTGAGTGGCAGCGACTATAGACGCTCAGCAAAACAATATGGTCCTCCTTTGAGTTATACTCCAAACTCAATAGTGTTATTGGCTTGAAAACTATGCACACTTCACTCATAACAATTACCAATATATAGGCATGTGCCAATGACGATTTCCAGACCATAAAAATATGAATAGAATTAAATCAGCATTTGAATAGAATATTGAAGTCTGATTTGGCCACGGACTTTGTAAAATTTCCAGTTACTTTTTCCCAAACATAGTAGAAACACAAAAGATAAGGGAAAAAAGAAAACGTGGCTTGAGTACACCTTTCCAGAGACTCGGTGCCAGATACCCAGAATCCTCCCTGACGAGCCAATGCTGTCTGTTTTGCTGGGTCCTTTGAGCCGGACCGTTAAAGAAAATACGTGGCATCTGTTCCATACATACTGCCATTGTGTACTTCCAAAATGCAATGAACTGGCAGCCGCACAAAAGAAAGACAGAGGGCATCGTGCCAGACTGAACACAAACAATACTTAACCTTTCAAAGATGCTGCTGCGTATCTGCTGAATATGCCCACATACTGCATTATTCCAGCTCCATGCAATGGAGACATTTTCCGGGTAACCTGAAGACATCGTCCAACCGCTGTGACACAAACAAATCCAAACATCAAAACGATGAATGGCAAAAGGCAAAGATCAAACAAAAGTGGAATATAAATAGGCAGAAGACAAAGCCACCTGCCTTCCTGCTGAATTCCCAGCTAATGGCGGAAGATTGTTTGTTTGATGAATTGCACCGAATGTTGGGGAAGACAGTTTCCGCAAATTAGAACACGCGGAAAGTTCTAGACAAGCAGAGAGAAGGACAAAGGATCACTGCTCTTACAGTAGTTATTCAAATGAAAGAAATTAATTGACTGACTTTGAGATGTTCTTATAGGCAGCGAGATTAGAAAATAAAACAAAAAAAATTTGACTTTAATGAGATTCTATCAAAGCCTTTTATCAGGTATGTAGGTCTGGATGCCTCTCGTGTCATTCTGTCCTTTAATGTAAGCTAATCAGCTGGACCTCTTAAAGGGAAGGTGTAGCCCTTTCAATTATTTTTTACATGTATATAAAAGAGATCAATTTGATGTATATACTTTAATGAATGCGTTAAAGGCAGAACTCAAACTCTTATAAAGCAAAAAGCAATACTTTTAATCCTGAGCTATATGCTGCTGTCATTTTCACCAGACTTCACAAGTCTTCTGGGTAGAATGATGGCCAACATCATTTACCATCACAAGTCTTCCATTATAATTGATGGCCAACAATTTTTAACATCACAGGTCCTCCAAGTAGAATGATGGCCATCATCATTTAAAATCACAGGTCTTCCATGGTAATTGAAGGCCATAATTTATTTAACATCACACGTCATCTAGGTAGATTAATGGACAATGTAATTTACCATCACACGTTTTCTAAAGCCGGCCATAGACATGCTGATTCCTGGCAGTAGTTGCAGGCGATCGACCGGCGTATGCGCTCACGCCAAACGCATGGTGGTCGGTCGCTGCATCTACAGGGGTTCCAACCTTGCAGTTTTGACCAAAATAGTCTGCAGGTCGGATTGCACGGCTATCTGTCCTGCCAGTTCTTTTTGTGACCGATCCTGTTTTAGGCAGTCTCCTCCCCCTCCAATTTAATTGGCTACAATCTCCTGGGAATTCCTGTGTTAGTGGAGCACACAGGATTCCTGTTAGTTCTGTAGCCGACTAATCGGCTGCAAGACTAGTCTGCTACAACCTGGCCATAGATCGAGGCATCTATGGCCGGCTATAGGTATTACAGGTAGAATGATGGCCAGGATAATTTAAGTCGAAACTGCAAGGTGGGTACCCCTGTAGTTGCAGCCGCCCGCAACTACTACAGGGAATCGCCTCATCTATGGCCCTCTTTACCATCACATGTCTTCCATGTTAATTGATGGCCATCATTTATTTAATGTCACAAAGTGTTTCTGTTACAATAATGGCCAGCATCATTCAGCATCACGGGTCTTCCATGTAGAATGATGGCCAGCATCATTCAACGTCATGGGTCTTCCAGGGAGCATGATGGCCGGCATCATTTAACGTCACAGCTTTTACAGGTAGAATGATGGCCGGCATCATTTACCATCACATTTCTGTTATGTTAATTGATGCCCCCTTTTTTTTTAACATCACAAGCCTTCGAAGCTGAATGATGGCCAGCATTATTCAGCATCACATGTCTCCCAGGTAGAATGATGACCAGCATTATTTCAGCATTATTATAAAAATTGTTCCAGGTTAAGTAATGGTCGGTTGATGGAGCCACCCCAGCGGAGCATATTCCTGGTATCCTAGATTCATTGGAGGGTATCAGGGTAAAAAGGTATTTATTATGAATGAATGAAAGCAAAGTACTTAACTTTTAAAATATTCTATTTAATTTAAACTTATTTTGATATCAGAGTTTATTATTTTGATATGCCTAGTTGTCATTTCTTTTAATATTCTCTAGCCTGGAGTAGGTGATGAGAGTAGCTAATGTCAATGTACATAGTTAAATTGGCTTTTTTTTGTTCAGGGAGCTGTAAGGAAAGTGTTTGTACTACATGCTAAGGCTTACTGCTACCCATAGAGCTGCCAGCTGATTTTTCAATGTTTTCTAAAGCATTGCATTGGAAAAGAAGAGATTACACCAAGATTAGGCAGATAAATGTTTTTTTTTTATCACATTACCTTGCTAAGAGTGCAACACAACATTTCAGCAAGACACCATCTACAGTACCTATTGAATGTGTCTTTCGAAGTATATTAAATTGGAATACAATATTCAACCACAATGAATGTCAACGTATAAAAGTGTAATAAAAATTTCATCTATGGCACAAATCATGGAATTTAATGGCTGCGTTTGCTTTCTTTTCTCAGGGTTTCCCTAATTTTCACCTGACAATCCGGTACACATTTTATCTCAATGGAATGCTTTTCAATGTATCTGCAATCCATGGTGTTGCCACACAGAATAATTAATATAAATATATAAATATATTCCTTACATCTGATGCACCTGACCATAAGATGTGCCCCATTTTGCACATATAAATGATTAAATAGAATGTTCCAGCAAAGCAGGCAGGTCTGGGCCAATGCAGTATGTACTCTATAATCCTCCAGCCTATAGCCCAGTACCAGAAGGCAGAGCTTAGTTCCAGCTGGGCATCGATTCCTTCCCTGAGTTTGATGTGCATACACCATAGTACAATCGCATACAAATCAGATACTTGAACAATCAATGAAAATTTACCAATAGTGTTGAGCTTGAATATTCAAATCTCGAATATTTTTAGCGAATATCAGCAATTTGAGAATTCGCAAATATCTCGAATATGTTGGCGGATATCCCTGATTTTAAATATTCGTGGTATGGCCATCTATTGGGAAAATGATATTTGCATTGCAAACATACACATAGTATGTAACCATGAATTTCAAAGACTTTTGCAATGCAAATATTATTCATGCATGGTCATATCACGATTGTACAAATATGGAATCAAATAACAGTAGAGTTATTTGCGAAATATCTCATTTGAATATTGCCTATGCTGCCCAGGTAGGGAAGAATCAACATAAACAGATCGATTTTCTGGACGATTGAATGGAAATATCGATCCATTTATGGCTTTCATTACGTATGTGAAGTCAAAAAGTCATCTCTACCTCCAGAATTAGCATTTAGAGTTAATTAATAGCAGCTTTCGTGACGTCTTTACCATCCATAGTTTGGGCTCAGGTGCGGCACTTAAGTGGCACAGACTTGTTGAAGTTTCTTTGTCAACGAATAATCTCAATTCACAAAATAATCTTCTGCACTGCAGGCAGGTGACAGATGTACTTTAAAAAAGCAATCATGTTCTGTTGACATAAAAAGTCCCATTAGCACATGAATAATGCTTGTCAAAATCTTTGTAAGATCTGCAGCATCTGCGGGGAGGAAACCAAATTAACAAAATTTTCTCCAAAAATGGAAAATAAATAGGTAACAAAAAAATAAAATAACAAAATAAAAATTCTATTAGAGCCTATAAGACTTCAAACCATACAAACCCACAAGGGTTGTACTCCATGTCTGCATCGCTGTCTATCTGCGCATTGCTGGTGGGATTGCAGTTTGTGCTCATAATTGAATTTTATGTCGCTTCTGCAGAATGTAACATGCATATATTTAATGGCTCTAATAGTTTTATTGCTACTGTGAGGTTTGAGCATCGTTTTATTTTATTTTTTTACAAAAAAAGAGCATATGTGAGGATAACTTAATACCTCTAGCAAAATCATTAGAATTGATTACCCATGGTGCTTGGACATTGAGATAGCTGATAATTATTACACAAACATTGCAGGAAAAAGACATGGCGAATATTTAAATACAGGAACTACAAACCACAATATAGGATTTTATAATGATACATATAGTTTAGAAATGGCCTTTAATATAGGAAGGAGTATGTTTTATTATAGGGACCATTCTCACTAACATACAACATAGAGATGTACTAAAAGGGTCTACATCGGGTTGTCCTAAAATGTTTTTTTAGTGCAAAAACTCTAATCCCACCAGCATGCACTCCATAATACGATCGTAAATCGAGCACAATATTTAGAAAATCTGTCCGATACTGGTATGAACAACTAAATTTAACCAACTAATGTCCTATCCCCAGAAAACATCAAAGTACTGGTACACGCTCTCATCATTTCTTGCCTGGACTACTGCAACATCATCATCTCTGGTCTTCCTCTATCTAGACCAGAGGTGGGCAAACTTTTTGACTTGTGGGTCACAATGGGTTTTTAAATGTGACACAGGGGCCAAGAGACTGCTAGGGCCACCCAGCATAGAGGTTTTCTCTAGGATACAATCCAAACATTTATCCTCTAGGTGCTATCTTCAGTTATTGCAGGGAATGAGTGTAGCCAGTGCATCTTGACACTGACAAAGGGCCAAATTAAAAGACTAGAGGACCGTTTTTGTCCCCCGGCCTTAGTTTGCCCACGTCTGATCTAGACTGTCACCACTTCAGTCCATCATGAATGGTGCTGCTAGACTCATTTACTCCTCTAACCGCTCCTCATCTGCCTCTCCTCTCTGCAAATCTCTACACTGACTTCCAATTGTCCAGAGAATCAAATTTGAAGTTCTGTGCTTTGCTTTTAATATCACTTCATGCCTCTTATCCTACTTACATTTCCAACCTAGTACATAAATACATCCCTTACCTTCCCCTCTGATCCTCCAGTGACCTACTACTGACATCCCCACTCATAGCCTCATCACATGCATGGCTCCAAGACTTCTCTAGGGCCGCTTCTACTCTCTGGAACTCTCTCCCTCGCCCTATTAGACGTGCTCCTACCTTTGGTACTTTTAAAAAAGCCCTGAAAACCCACCTCTTCAGTCTGGCTGACGCATCCTCTCATTCCTAAAATCACGATCATGCCAGTCCCATCGCCCCACCTATTGTATACTGTCCCCCAACCTTTTAGATTGTAAGCCCAATTGGGCAGGGTCCTCTGCTCCTCCTTTGTCATAACCTGTACCTGTGTGTTATCTTGTGTTGCATCACTTTTTTCAAGCTGCATATTATATTGCCACTATATAAATAAATGATAATAATAATTGGAAGTTCTCAGTTAATTGTTAAGCTAGCCATACACGTGTAGGATTCCATGGCCAATTGATCACTCCCCCGATCG
>CM070035.1:151156546-151172478 GCA_036250615.1 Ptychadena robeensis | reverse complement strand
GGGGGGGGGGCATGATAGGTTTTTCATATCACCTCCGGCTGTTGTATAAAATGTATGCTAAATTCCAAGTAGCACCAGGGATTCCCACACTCTCGCATATTTATTTACTAATCTCAGCTTACAGCCCTCCCTTCTCACCTGTTGGATAGATCTATATGTGTAAGGTGGGAATTTTATCTGGCGAAAACGATACTAAACAAACGTATAAATATCTTGCTACACAGTATAAACGTGAGTGGATAATATTTTGTATGGCAATACGCAACAGAAAAATTCATTATAGCAAAAAAATTTCTACTTTCTGTATAAAGTAGCACCAGTATGGGTAGAAAAAAAACCTATGCATTGCCAGCAGGTGCACAATGAGCCCCCTAGTATTCACGTGGAAAAAGATGCACATCTCTGCTTTGTCAAACCCAACAGAATTAATTGGTTGGGACTTTCCAGTGTAGGGAACCCTACATCATACCTCATAACTAGGGTCCACATTTGGATCATATTGGCAGGGCACAGGCTTATGTGCTCAGGAGCTGACTGTTGTCTAAATAAAATGTAACAATTTCGTTTGATCTTTAGCTGAATTAACGTAAAAGTTCAGGTGAGCTTCAAATATGTAATAGTTTCATGTTAGGTTGTTTCTAGCATTTAGTTGGATCTAGGCCTTAGAATTTTTTTCCATCAGCTTGAGTTTGCACTTAGTTTATGCAAAAACTACATGTGATAGTACAATACTTTTTTTGTAATGTTCCCACAACCCTTTAACCTCCTGAGTAATTTGCCTGTGCAATGTAATTTGACACTATTTAACACTTGCCCTCAACCCCCTACACATCATCGATGACACCAGGAATGTGTTGAAAAAAGCTGGCCCCACCTCTATAACATGAAGGTCAATGGCACAGCCCCACCTCTTCTGCATTATCACTGACACTAAAGAGGCAGACACGGAAGAGATTGGTCCTTCCCAATACTCTCCATCCATGGGTTTCCAAGGATAGGTGAGTATCCCTGAAGCATAGGAGTTTAATACACAGCAAAAGACAGCAAAAACCCTGAATAAAAAATAAACTGTTTTGATAAATAAAAAAATGAACAATTTCTACCCATTAGAAAAAAAAGCATGTAATATGGCCACTTACAGGAAATATTAAAATCATGAGCTCAGCATCTTGGGGTGAGCCCAGAATCCGCAGCACAGCCACCCATCAGAGACCAAACAACTGGTGGCTTTGATAAATGTCCCGGGAGTCATGGAAGTCACTGCAATTGATTCTCGCTACATTATACAGACGAAATTTGCCAGTATTTAACACTTGCCCTCAACCCCCCTACACATCATCGATAATGCCAGGAACGTGTTGAAAAAAGCTGGCACCACCTCTATAACATGGAGGTCAATGTCGCCGCCGCACCTCTTCTGCATTATCAATGACACTAAAGAGTCAGACACGAAAGAGACTGGTCCGCCAATACTCTCCTTCGCCCCTGGGTAGCCAGGTATAGGAGGGTATCCCCGAAGCATAGGAGTTTAATACACCTCCAGCAACTCCATAACCAAATGTAAAAGCATCTATCTACAATGCAGAAACCAAGGACAGCAAAAACCCTGAATAAAATATAAATTGTTTCGATAAATAAAAGAGAAATTAACAATTTCTACCCATATGGCCACTTACATGAAATATTAATATCATGAGCTCAGCATCTTGGGGTGAGCCCAGAATACGCAGCACAGCCACCCATCAGTCCAAACAACCGCCGGCTTTGATAAACGTCCTGGGAATCATGGAAGTCACTGCAATTGATTCCCGCTAAATTATACTGACAAAATCTTGTCTTATGATATTTTCTTACTTCCGAATAGAAGATTCATTTCTGTGTACAGGAGTACAGTACACTTTTCTTAAGGAACATAAAGTACTTTAAAAAAAACAGATTTCACATTCAGGGGAGTTATAAAAGCTGCAAGCGTTAACATCAAGGTGGATTTACTGCTCAATTTTTTTCTTACAATTGGAGCTGTGTTTTCTGTCCCAGTGGTTGGCAAATAATTGGATGTGGTGAATAAACTCTCATCCTCCAAACAGACTCCCGTGGTTTATTTTAGTCTCATGCAAAACGTGAGACAGATCAAAACCTTCCCCTCCCCCCTCCTTCTTCTTATTCCCATTTTATTTTTATTAAAATCTATAAATAGCCAATGTATGAGCATTTAAATGCAAAGCATCTGTAAAATTGTTTTTAATTTTCTTCTTTTCTGCTTTTAAAGCCAAACTGTAGGCCGATATTAAATACAGAAATAAGCGTTGCTCTCTAATCTTTAAAACATCAAATTTGATTACAAAAATGTTAAACTCTCAGAAAACCCAAAATGCATTTTGTCAGTACTGAATGCAGACACCCACTGTTACCATATGCAGTTTTTTTTATTATCTGAAGCTTTCTGAAAAGATAAAATGTCTGCTGATCCTGACGGTCGTTTGGTTAGTGATGAGCGGCATAGGCAATATTTAAATTTGCAATATTTCACAAATAATTCTACTAATATTTGATCGATATTCCCAATTTGAGTGTATGGGCAAAAATATATTTACAATTATAATCGCATTGCGATTACCTTCAAAGTGAATGGTCACATGTATTTTCACATTGCGAATATAAATTCACAATGCATGGCCATAAGCTTCCCAATGAAAAATATCGCAAATATTGGACATTGCGAGCATCCGCCGTCCTATTTGCAAAATATACAAATTCTCAAATAGTGGATATCCGTCAAATATATTCGCAATCTGAATATACAAGCTCAACACTACGTTTGGTCTCCTTCCTACCTGGTGTCCACACAAAGCAGCCTGATTTTTCCCGTTAGAGGTGGACACCACCAATCAGAGTATGCTCAGATCTTACACAATGATCTCTAGATTTTTTCTGCTTAGCCCACCAACTGACAAAACTTTCTCATGAAATGCAGTGACTGTACTGCCAAAACGAGCTTTCATGCACAAATCAATGCTTGCATGTTGTCATTAGAGATGGTCGAATTTTTTTAAAAAAATTCGACCATTTTGACAATTTCAAGTTAATTGCAAAGCCCCTGAACATGGTATCATCACCAAACTTGCTGGAGATGTAGAGAAGGATTGGGGTATACTACAAAAAAGTATGTCTCTCACAAAAACAGATTTTGCACAAATTAAGTTCAAAGTCAATTCAAAATTTCTAAAAATCGGAATTTCGACTTTAATTTTGAACTTAATTTATGCAAAAACTCCATGTGCTAGAGCAAAGCTTTTTTTTAAATGTTCCCACAACCATTCTCTACATCTCCCACAATTTTGGTGATGATACCATGTTCAGGGGCTTTGCAATCAGCTCACAAAGTTAGCCAGTCGAAAAATTCGACCATCTCTAGTTATCATATTAGGTGTCCTAAGATTTCCTATAACAAGCAACAACCTTTTGAAAGACATAATAATCTCTGTGATAGATAGCAGTGTTGAGCAAGAATATTCAAAATTTTAATATATTCTACGAATATCCGACATTTAAGAATTGGCAATATTTTGTGAATGTGCGCTCGGATATTCGCAATGATGGATATTCGTCATATTATGCTTCAACATTGTTTACCGGCATACATTGCGCATGTTTCTGCGCATTGCAAATGGATTCACGCAATACACATAGTGCTCGTACTGGCTAAGATCACAGAATGAAGCAGAGAAGCTGTAATGCTGGTTTGCAAATCTTTGCGAATAATTAATTGAGCCCTGTCTATTTTGCTGGAACAGTCTGTATATCCAATTAATATGTGAAATGATGTGTCTGTTTTTTTTTGATTTTTCTCTGCATCGTATAGTGCGAAAAAAAAAACAGTATTTATATTCTAGCATTTTGCTAGAATCTTTCTGAACTGAATCTTCTTTTCTTCAGAGGCATTTACATTCTCTCCAGTCTTATGTAAGAAAAGAGTAACAGTGATGATTATGATAATAGCTGTATGCTGGTTTGTCCATGTAATTACAATTGCAATATGGGGAATTCCTGCTCAGCTGAGAAGGCTAGAGAGAGATTTTTAAAGGATAACTGCAACTTTGTTGTGAAATTAAGCATTTAAATGGCAAAAGTCAACACAATCATTATCTTCATTGTGCTAATGAAGAAATCTCCACTCTCACATTCTTCCTAAAGCTATTGCTTAGCTCAGTGTAAAAATTTTGTTAGTAGACCATGACTGCTCCAGCGATAGCCAGGGTGACTGGTCATGGTCTACTAACATAGGTCCTGGTTGCGCATGTTATTCTTTTGTGGAGGAAATCACATTACATCCAACCATCCATACACAAAAGCTTTCTCTAAAACGAATTGGCTAGAGTTTAAATTTTAAATTCAATTTGTGGAGCAATACCCAAAGATAATATTTAAGGAGTCAAAATGAGGAACATCTAAAATAAGTTTAAATATTATTTACTTGTATTTTCTGAAAAAAGTATAATGATCAATAGTAATGGCCGAACTGTCTGCAAGGCGGACATGTTCGCTTTTCTTCCGCCTACGAACAGTACAGGTGTTCGGCCAGCCCCGTTCACCGGCAGGAAGAAAGTTACTATTCTTTCGCTTGCTGGATCAGAAGCAGAGAGATCAGGCCAGTGGAAGAATTTTTTCACCGGGTAGAGAACCCAGTCTCTAGTGAAAGAAAACCAGCTTGAACCAGAAGTGACGTCAATGACATCATGTCTGGATATCAAAACCAGGAACTGTGCGTTCCAGGTACCGGAAGCAGCATCAGTGGCGTCACTTGCATTTTTTTCGATCAGGCTGGGAATTTGAATCTGCCCGCGAACAGGCAGGCGCCTGACTATTTTCGCCAAAATTCGGTCATCACTAATGATTAACCAATAGCAATAATGTCCCAAGTGGCAATGCCATACCAGTGCCTAACCCAATGATGATGAAGCTGCTGATGATACTTTTATTTACATGTTTATTTGCCAAAAGGTTTTTTTAATATTTCTTTATGTTCTTAAAATATTTCTTTATATTCGCATTACTCAACTACCAAAATATCCATTAAATGTTACTATTCCGGTAATCAAGATGAGGATGTTGCAGCCACATAAAAGAAACAATCTGTTTCTAAATCATGAAATGACTTTGTGTTACAGAGGAAAGATATATTGTAATGATATTTGACAATCCACACTTGAGGCTAACATCAGGAAAAATGCCCCTGTCAGATTCGGTTAAAGTGATTAGAAATTCGTGGCATCAGGATATAAAGCTTACAATGTAGCAGCGCTTAGTTTCTGATCCAATCATGTCTTGTGTTTCTTGTTTGGGGAAAAAAAATATGTTGCTTATAAGGAATATTGTCTTCATGTTATTGGCGACAGAGGCAGAGAATGTGATCTTATTACAGCCGAGAAAAATTAGGAATGTTAATAATTAGATTTCCAATGTTAAAATAGAAATGCTGGTAGACAATTAAACACAGATGAAATGAATAAATAAGTTGTAATTTTTCTAAATCAGTCCATCCGTTCCTGGGATTTTAACAGTTGAGAAGAAGCAGAGCCAGGTAGATAATATGATAGTATGTGCATCATTAAATCCAACAGACCAATGAGGTTTTGCTCCTTCTCGCACTATTGGCAGTTGGGAATTGCAAAAGTTTCTGATACAAGTTTGGGTCCTAAATATCCTGCCTTACCTGAAGTTACTTCATGGTTACCATGCAAGTCACCACTTTCACGTTCTAAAAGCTGGAGGTAACACAACATACAACCATCCTAAAAGGGAGTGTAACACCTACTTACTTCCCATCTCACACATTCTCTGGACCATAACTCTCCTGTTTTGGAATGCAAAGTCATGTTTTTTCAATAAATCACGAATATTTCCTGCGCCACTTGTGCTGATGATGTGCAGGGTGGGAAGTTAGGAGTCAGAGTTACTACCCCTCCCTCCTAAGTTAGTCAGCTAGCAAGTTGGATGGAGTAGATTTTAAACTTGCCGATACCAGAAGTGACGTCATTGACTGTCACTTCCAGTATTTGGAATGCATATGTGGCACTCTGTCTTGGCAGTTCTGCGTTCCAAATACCAGAAGGGACACTCCGTCACTTCTTCTAAGGTTTTCCCTTATTAGATGAGGAAAGACTTGACAGCAGTAATACCCACCTCCCTCTAACTCTCCTAGACCCCAACCCTCACATCCTCCTCTTTTTCACCATCCTCATGGATTAGTATTCTCATGAACTCCATCACTAGGCAAAGTTGCAGAGAGATTTATGGGAAAAATACTAATCCGGGCTGGGCGTAGGAAAGAGAGGTGAACCAGGAGCTATGCGTTTCAGGCACCAGATGTGACGCCTAGAGGTGGGGAATTTGAATCTGCCCGCGAACAGGCGGACAGCAGAATTTTTCAGAAGTCCGATCTGCCCGCGGAGAAACCTGGCCAAAGTTCAGCCATCACTAATCTGGACTTTCAGAAGTTTTCTTGGAGACATTTGGAGACATTTCACTAGTCACCTAACTGGCTTTCTCAATGTGATATTTAGAATTCTCAGTAATTTTTTTTAAAAATGATCCTACCGGGTAATTTGTGTTGTTGCTCTGAAAGCATTACTCTGCCTTCCTGTATTTTAAATATCGCCGACAGAAATACATTGTCTCCATTGAACCCTTCAAGGCTATGTTCCCACATAGGAGATTAATCGCCTTGTTTTTAATCACGTGTGGAAATCGGCATTGATCACGTCCATTCAGTTGAATAGGCTTGTCCCCACTCAGCTGATGGCTGTGATCATGCGAAGATCGGAAAAATTGCGTCCCTAGAGAATGAAAGGAAGCGATTTTTTGATCTTCGAAGATTTTTTTTATAATGGGGGTGATTTTTTTTTAAGATTGCCTGGTCAACATAGCCTTAGGGTAAATTCAAAAGCAATCAAAAAAAGAGCTCAGTTTTCGCACGTGGAACAATAAAGTAAGATGAAAATGTTATTAAGTTGCCTATTTGCCACATTATCCATAGTCATCTGCCTTACGAAGACAACAGTGCCAGCAACATATTTCGCCTCTTAGATGTGGACAGAGGAGCTGAAGTATGGTAAAAATAAACGTGCCTGACAAAATGCACAAAAGGACCCAAATCATGTCTTGCATTTCAGCAAAATCGTTTTCTGCTCTGCTATTATACAAATTGAAAGGCAAAGAAAAGACGCTTTCACTCTGCAGCCCACCGTTAGTAATACGAGGGATATTCTAGTCGCTGTTTTCCTGGCTGCTTTTCGATTGCTGGAAAATAGCTTCCACGGAACCTCAAATTAAGACAGAAAACAACCCCTTTCTTCTAGGATCCACGGCAGGGGTACAGTGCATGACACAAAGAAACCTAATGGAACTAAATAAGATTGCAAGTTTGCTGTATACAACATCTAGAATGTTTTTTCTTTCATATCACAGTTAAAAGACAAGCTTTAGTAAAACAGCTAAAACAGATTGAAACTGTTTTTTAAGGCAAAGGTTGGTAAATTGATGTACATAATTTCGTGATTCACCCGCCCTGCTGTGCTATACAATCCCATCAAATAAACTGGTGACGTTACTTTACGGTAAGCATTTCTGTACTCAGTGCCGCTGCCCCACCCACTGCTTCCAGACAGGAAAACCCAGTATGGGGGGTGTATATAAAAACATTTGCCCGTGGACATGTTTTGCTTTTAGCCGATCAGGTTTTTAGTTGAGAACAGAATAAGCTCAAAAGGTACACCGCTTGTATAGAGGTAAGCCCCATACACACCGAAGATAACAGTGGGCCAAGACAATCTTATGTAGTTCCCTGCTTTATAAGTAGCTACTGCTGTCTGGTGATCTTCGTTTGCAATTAAGTGTCCTGGAAATGTAAGTTTACAATCTCTATTGTGGCTTATGGAGTTCTCTATTTTATCTTTAGTGACTGCTGTCTGGTGATCTTCATCCGCAATGAAGTGTCCTGGAATTTAAATTTTGCAATCCCTAATGTGGCTTATGTAGTTCTCTGCTTTATAAGTAGCTACAGCTGTCTGGTGATCTTCATCTGCAAGGAAGTGTCCTGAGAATTTACGTTTATGATCCCTATTGTGGCTTATTGAGTTTTCCTCTTTATAAGTAGGTAATCTTCATTGGCAATAAAGTGTCCAGGAAATTGAAGTTTACATTCCCTAACGTGGCTTATGGAGTTCTCTACTTTATAAGAAGACTTATAAGTGACTGCTGTCTGGTGATCTTCATTCTCAATGATGATAAATAAAGTCCTGGAATTTTAGATTTACAATCCCTAATGTGGTTTATGGATTTCTCTACTTTATAAGTAGCTACGTCTGTCTGGTGATCTTTTTTTTACATATCATGTCTATATGGTGTGAAACTTATAAAAGTCTTGGGTAGATAGGTTTGGATATCTCCACACTAGGCTTTGTTGCTAATACATATTCAAACCCCAAAATAGTATGCTACGTAACCCAATAAATTTCAGTTCCATTTTTATCCCTTCAGTGAGCTCACTTCGGTACCTGTGATTTTTGGCTTGCGAGTTCTTAACATATTTTTTTTTTGTTTTGTTGCAGTTTTTCAGAAAGCAGAGTTTAACATTTTAAGACACCTTGGATGTGAATCCACAAAGGATTACATTATCCTGATAAGAAGATGCAGAGAGGATGTTCTCGTGTTGACTTGTGTTATATTAACTGAGACTGTAAAAGCAGCCTAAAAGCATTAGTCCTGATCCATATGTCTGTGATGTAATGTACGCAGCCCATTTGGAGTTGCTAACCTTTTCAGCCACCATTTGCTCATGTCTCGTGCTATAGCAGCCGTATCTATGCTAATATACTTATTATAGATTGAAATAAGCTTTCAGGGGTTACACACGTCTGACCCGGTGCTAACACACGGGGAGGGAAGGCAAGGCTTGTGGAGAGCTGAGAGACGGTGAAGATCTATAAAAGACCAGAGCACTTCAGAAGTCATTGCTGATACTTTCATGTAAGTAGACAAACAAACCATCTACTAAGCTGGAGGTATCGAGGAGAATATTAATACCTGCTATACTAGAAGCTCCAGGCCTTGGGCTGAGCGACGATTATAAATGAAAAGCATCTCTAAGACAAACAAAATGTAAAAAAAACGAATAATAAAATATAAGGTATATATATTTCTAAATTTTCAACATCAATATGCAAATTTATGTAAATCATTTACAGAGGGAAATCGACCCAATCAAGAGCTTATTTGTCTGATTGGATCAGTACTCCATGTAATTTGCATACATTTGAATAATAATATTGACAAGTTGACCATCTCTTATGACAAGTATATATACATCTTGTCTCATGCTAACAGTTTTTTTATTTTACTGATACTGTTTATTAGCTAGCTCAGGGGTATGCAACCTGAGACATTTTCCCCATCTTTCATTATAAAAAATACTGTGGAGCAGCAAAACAGAACACAACACATCACAAGTTTATATTTGTATATATATACCTGCTACAACAACAGAGTCTTTCTCTATATATTATATTTCACTTTTTTGGATGTATTCATAGTTAGCTTACTGCAAAGGTTGCATACTGAAGATTCTTCCTTCAGGTAACTTAAAATTAAAGGTTAAAGTATCACCTTAAACTCCAAGATAATTGTGTAACAAAATAAACAATGTAAACAAAATCATTATTAAATAACCGTTATTTTTTTCTTTTGTCAAGGGAAAGGGAGCCACAACAAGGAGGCTGAAGAGCCACATGTGGCTCTGGAGCAGCTGTTTGCAGACCCCTAGCTGAAGTCATTAGAGACATAAGCTTTTGGGATTTTTGAGATCCCTTCTTCAGGCATATTATGTGTGAAGCAGGGATCTAAGAAATATCAAAAGCTTGCTTATTTAATGACTACAATTGGGTGGGAGGTTGTCACAAAAACTCCAAAACCTTTTATATTTATTGATGCCTAATATGTTACAAACTTTATCCTGGTACAGGATTATGATATGATATGGAACAGGATTATAGCCTGTCCACAAATGTAAATACCTAAAATAATTTTAACAGTTAAATAGGTAAGTCGACCCCATACCTGTCAAGTATCCTGTTTTCAATAAATCCTGTATTTTTTTTTTAAATCCGGGGTGATTTAGGAGGGAGGGGTGTTACTCTCCCTCCTAAGTTTCCACCCCGCTTGTGCAAATGATGTGCTGGGAGAGCTCCCTAGTATTATCACCAAACTTGCTGAGATGTAGAGAAGGGTTGGGGGTACACTACAAAAAAAGTATGTCTCTAACACAAATAGTTTTTGCACAAATTAAGCTTAAAGTCAAGTCAAAATATGAAAATCTGAATTTTGATTTTGCTTTTGAAGTTAATTTATGCAAAAACTGCGCTAGAGCAAAACTTTTTTTAAAAAAATTCCCACAACCCTTCTCTACATCTCCAGCACTTTTAGTGATGATACCATTTTCAGAGACTTTGCAATCAGCTCACAAAGTTAGCAAGTCGAAAAATCCAACCATCTCCACAACCTCGATCTCTGAAAAGCCTCTGGAGGCATCTCAGGAAAGGGAAGGGTCCTTACTGGCTTACAGAGCTTTATGTTCCACTTTCCTCGCAACCAATTTATGTGGATTGATATTACAAATACTATACATTAAAATATTATTATATATTATTATTTAAATTTAGACTTCAGCTGAACACACTTTCCATAATTGTGAGTAGAAATTATACTAAAAAAAGGAAAGGAGGGGAGGCCCTTTATTGTGTGCTCCCTTACCTGAAAGTCCCAGCTGTTATAAGGGGCTGTCCATTTAGTGCAGTGTTTTTCAACCTGTTTTGGGCAAAGGCACACTTGTTTCATGAAAAGAATCAGAGGGCACCGACGATACCCATAATCGCGGCGCACTTCTGGTCCCCGCCGGAAGTACGTCATGCGCAGGTGCCCCGCTGGAATGCAGATGCGTACCAGCAGAGCAAAAACACCGCCCCTGGTCTGTGGGGACGTGTGTTGCTAAGCAACCGCATCCTCACAGAGCCGGTCCGTGTATAACACGAATCGGCTGTATAAGTCTTATAGTATAAGACTTATACAGCCGATCCGTGTTATACACGGACCGACTCTGTGAGGATGCGGTTGCTTAGCCCTCCTATCTAGCTGCCTCTTATAGTATAAGACTTATACTATAAGAGGCAGCTAGATAGGAGGGCCGAGGGTGGGGTCAAAAGCCCACAGGCAACATCCCGCGGCACAGTAGTGGTTGAAAAACACTGATTTAGTGCTCTGGCACAGTGGATCACAAAGCTACATAGAGGAAGAGCTATAAACACCCTAGATGTTGGCCATAGATAACCATGAACAATCATTTTGAAAATGAAAAAATGGTCAACAAATAACACTAGGGACATATCTAGTATTAAGTCATTTAAACTTTTCATAAACTTAAAAAAAAAACATGTGCTCAAGCATTATCAAATTTTAAGCACAATTCTCGGAAAACTTGACCTCTCTAGCTGGATCGTTACTGTGACCCTTAAGAAAAAATGTCACCATCATCCTTCAAATTGACAAGAAAATATATTATTTTTGTACATGTGCAAGAAAACAAATAACAATTGTATTGTTATTTGATTATATCAATTCTAACATTTGATAGATTGGGATATATTGTATTATGACGCGGACAGGTCTAGTAGGTTGCTGACCTAACCTTTTGTCATAGGCGTTCGAAGAAGAAAACTCAGCAGTGGACATCCATATTTTACAACATTCTATAGTAAACATATGTGGTGATTTTTATTATTTCTATTCTACAAAAGTGTAGAGAATGTCACAGCTCTCTTCAGGGAGATCCTTTTCACTTCCTGTCCCTATGACAAAAGTTTCTGGAACAGGATACAAGAAACCATTTCCCCAACAGAGAACCTTGAGAAATTAATACTTAATTTGGAAATTGTATATATAAAAGCTTATTCCATGTACAACACAATCATTTCTGCTTCTTCATCCCTGTAAAGGAAACACACAACCCATAAAGGTGTCGGGGTTTGGTATGTATTTAAAAAAACTTTTATGCTGCTATTGTAGTGATAGGGGCCTGAAAAGATTGGGTAGTTTGGGCTCTTTTAGGGAAGGGACTGCACCCAGGGAGGTGGGGAAGAGCGAAATAGCACGCAACTTTTACCTAAGCCCCAGTTATGAGCAGCCAGCAGTGTTCACGCCATCCACCCATGCCAGGTTTCCAATGGGGTGCCTACCGACCCCCTTTCCGCAAAACTGTTAGGTCTCAAACCGGTGACCAGCAGCATTCCGGGCAATAGCCTTTCCCACTGCCCTCCTGGACTTTCCTTGGTACAAACTCATTCATCATCTCCCTTGCTCCAACCTTGCCTTGCTAATTGCCCTGATCTCCTGCACCTGCTACTTTCTCTATTTATATCTAGCCTCCTGCACCAGGTCTTTGCTGTTTATTGCGCTTTTGAGCTCTGATCTAGCTTCATCTCCTGCATCCTCTTTGCTACTACTACTGAACTCCTGCTGCAGACCCTGAACCGCCTGCTGACTATTCTTCTGCCTACTCCATTTATCTGAATGACTACTGTTGCCGACCCCGACTGTCTCACTTGTTTGCTGCACACTTCGACTCTCTGCCTGTTATCTTACTACTACACCTCCTGCAGCCCTTGCCACTGGACTCCACTCCACCTTCCAGCCTGGTGTCCTCCTACTCAGGTGAGCCAGATAGGACACTTACAGGAACTGACCTCGATTCCAGTGGGATTGCTGTCGGTGCCAAGGTCCTGCGGAACTGCTGTATCCATTGTCAGGACACGCAAATACTCGCCATTGCTGGCCTACTTCCCCTGGCCCCACCTGGGTGCAGTGATTCGGACAATAAGGGCTACCTGATAACTGTGGCTGAGATTGTTAGTGTTGTGCAAATTAGTTGTAACCGCTTACCGTTACCAAGACCCCATTGGGCCGCACTGTAGAATAAAAGGTTTATTTGAGCATAAAGCCACTTCTTGTCATCAGTTTATTCCTGAACCTTCACTTTCACTGGTCCCTCTATATTTTGTCGTTAGAGGTGATGTACTTGCCAAATTTGTCTCATATCATTTAATCAATAAAAGCTCGACAAAGGTTCTTTCCATGTGTTTTCCAAAGCTAAAATGACTCCTTCAAGAAGACTAATACTAGCAAATAACATCCAGTAAACCATTTAACTTTGTCCTCCCAAAGCAGGAATGAACCTCTTAGGCCACAACAATCTTCCACGCATTCTGCCATATTCTAAGAGTAATTTCTTCCCATGATGCACAGTGAACATGACATACTCTTGCTTAGATTGTCATGTTTATTCGCTTTCCCTAAATCTTATTGTTACTTCAGTTTCTGGAGCTCGCACAGAAATATATAACATAAAAAAATGAAAGAATAATAGAGATGTGCACTTACCTTTTGCTGCACCTCGCCTTCTTCTGCGTTGTAATGCTTTCTTATGCGTCGTAATAAATAAAACTTGTTCAAACACCATAAAATACATTCAGCATGCATATTGTATTATTCTTGGCATTTCAGAATTACTCAGTTTTAAATTTCATAGTTCCAGACCATTTTAATTTAAAGAGTGCGGCATAAAATATCTAGCAATAGAGTCAGGTCACGTCCGTATAAAGTGAATATTTTCCCTTCAGCACCTTCTCTTTCAAATTTTAATGTGCCCCGAAGGAAATGGAAAATGGTTCTGGAAATATGGTTTTAAAATTAAGTTAAAATTTGAGCAGTAAAAACATTCTACGGCACAGACAAGTGAGATATCATTTCATTGGAATATATTCTTAATAAGTCAACCCTACTGCGACTAAACCTTCGAACAAGGTTGGCCAATTATCTGCCGGTACAATATTCATAACCTTACGCATAACGCTAAGCTTTAAGATAAATAAATCAGTAAGAGTATTATTTAAGCATTATCATTCAATTATTCTTTAACTCTACACGTCTGTGCAAACAAGTTTATTTTATCGCGTCAGTTTCTTTTTTCTGGAAACGCCACAACCGACTTACAGTAATGTTATCGCTATTGATGTCAAATATTTACCGTATCACACAACCTTAGTTCAAAGCTTTAGACATTAGCTCAGATTCTGCCTAAAGCTCTGATGCTTTTAAAATCAGCCAACAATACTCACGGTCATTGCACACGGTTCCGCTAAATGAGGTCATACTGCAGTCGCAGTTGAATCCATCCCATTGTTGCAAGCACACACCCTGGTTCGCACAGGAGTCCTCTTGACATGTTGTGCTTGGACCTGCAAAAGAACATACAAAATGGGACTTTGCCTTAAAACTTAAAACTGTGTTTTTCAACACATGTTCACGGTGTTTGCCAACATCACTTTTTGTCCCAGAATCTTAATTTCCTCATTTAAAAAACAAAAACAGAGGTTGTATTGAAACAATATAAACAATGCTGCTTAGGGTTGATAGTAAATAGATATTGGTCAACACCTTTGCTGTCTCTGTCTCAACGCCTTCCATATATACAACTCTACACAACTGTGAAACATAAGGCTTCTATCTCAGTTCTGTTTTCCTAAACAGTTAGGAGTGGATACTGCTACCTATCCATAACCTTAGCTACAGTTTCTTGAAAATCCTTGGTCATTACGATTCTTAGGTAATAAATTGAAAAGCTAGGTGTCAAGTAATGTGCATTGGCCATCAAAACCCAGGGCCGCCATCAGGGGGGGGGGGGCGAGGGGACTCCAGTTCCAGGCCTGAGCAGCTAGGAGGGCCCGGTGGTCAACATGTAGTATCCCCGGCTCGCTGCCCAATTGGTAAGGTTTCCTGGTCTACCGGCAGCTACTGTGCACGGGCACAACTTACTTCAGGAGGAAAGGGAAGGTGAGATTTTTCTGCTAACAGAAAAGGGGCAGTATGGGGCCCCATGATTTTTGATGGCGGCCCTGTCAAAAACATTTAGGTACTTATTAACTTTAAATGTGTAGTGAGGTAGCTGCTCCATAGTGGCTGTCATTGCTGTCAGCCAGATTAAATTTCTGCCGATCATCCAATGAGAACATTGCCTTACTTGTAGTAATAATAAATTAAATCCTGGGAAAAAAGTAGAACTTTAAAAACACATAAGGAGACACATATCGCAATTGTAATAAATGTTGAGGTCCTAACTTTAGGGCCTTGCACACATGAGCCCAACTTCATGAGGCCAATTTTGTGATCGGCATAGCTATCTTCATTCATTTGAAACACTGTGTACTTCTGATGGATATACACTGCAATGTCCTATCTCTTGGTGTCTGATTGAAGACTGGAAGATAGGCCAGTTACAATGGGTCAGCAGTTTAATTCACTTCAAATCCACTTAAAAGCTAATCTGTAGTGTTTCATTGGTCTGCTTGTAGGGAAACCAGACAATTCAATGTACAACGTAAAAAGTTTGTACACTCTAATATGTTATTAATTTTTGTAGCTGGCAGCAGGCTGGGTTATTCAATGGAAAAAAAAATTTCACAGGAACAGTGCCGACACAATTTCTGCATGTAATTTTTATTTGTAAAAAGACAGTTGGTAACCAATGTTTAACCTAATGAAAATGTAGGCTTAGGAGTTTGACTGAAACAGCTTTTCAAGCCAAATTTTTATGTATTGTAGAAACCGTAAGGGAGGACAGGAACACCTATCAAGTTTTTACTTCAATCTCACTTTTGCTCCGGTTGGCAGTGCTTTCACCAACAACAACCACAAGATGGACAGGATTCTGCTTACCTTGTGTTCTAATAAAAATGAATGTGGAAATCTGCCCTTAATTCCTATTAACTGCCCTAGCGTTATGGACGGCAGCACCTCGTCCAGCGCTCCAACTGGTGCTATCGCACTGG
>CM070035.1:151141002-151156446 GCA_036250615.1 Ptychadena robeensis | reverse complement strand
TGGTGCACTTTTGGTACAGAAATCTGGACCTCAGCAGTGCGCTAGGGAGGTTAAGTAACAGATAGTGAAAGAAAGTTGACCTAGTCAAAAGTAAAACCTAAAGGCAGGAGGGGGGCTTTATTCCTTTCCGTGTCTGTCCAAAATAACATCTTTGGCTGCACAATTTGTACTTTTTGAGTCACCAATTTTGCTGACTCTAGGAAGCAAAAGTCAGATATTTTTTATTATGAAAGGCTGATGTTACAGAGATCAGTAAATCTTACCAGGTTACTCCACTCTGCAAACAAAATCCAAAACATATTTTCAAATACAATCTCAATAATTGGAGGGAAAAGAATAAAAAAAACCAAAAATAAACAGTTTGAGTTAACAAACGATAACATCGTTGGAAATACTGGTAAAAAGAAAACAGCTTCTACTGGATGTTGGCAAGTACTGATTTGCATGCTCTCCCGATCCCATGTGTTTTCTTTTTTTGTTTTCTTGTGTATTTATATTTTGGCATGCCCAACTGTGACATAAAAGGGACACACAGTTTCTGCTCTACCTCTAAAGAATCGTAACTGGATCATTGTAAAATAAGAAATTAGAAAGGGATGATCAAAGCAATTAGGCAGTCACTATACACACATCGTCAAGACTGAAAGCCCTTATGCAAAAGATATGCTAATTAGAGCAGGTTTATTTCATCTGCTTCATAAAAGAAGAAAGGGTAACGCTCATAAAAGAGGAGACACTGTAATGCACAAATGCACGGACATATTCAGGGCTGATTATGTACATTGGGTTTCAGTCTTGGGTTAAACACACAGTGTAGTCTACCTTGCAAGTCAGCTTTCATCAATGCAACTTTTGAAGGCAAAATAATGGCAAAGAAAGCAAAATATAAAACAAATGTTAGTAAGCAATATAAAATGGAAGCAAACAAACATTAAATTAAGCAAAATAAACATTAAGCAGATAACATGCAAAGCTTTTAAAGAGGTTGTACTGGAAAATAACAGAATTAAACAACTTTAAGCAGGTGGCTTATGGTTTTTCTGTGTATTTTTCTGTCCTGCATGAACTTAAAATAAGGTCTCACTAACCACTGTAGGTGCAGGCACTGTGGAACAATTCAATTCACAATTTATTAAATTTGAAATTGCAAATATAGGAAATATTGTTTCTACTTGGATTGAATGCCACTAGCGTTTGAGACGAACCAAGCTCATCTGGGATTGTCAAAACTAACCTGTGCTCCTGAAAGCAGAGACGATTCTGCATTAATCGGCACCCTCTGCTCAACTTTAGTACTGGCCCTTCTGCATTATCAGGGATCCCAAAGGGACGGAGGACTGTGCGATAGACCTCCATGTTAATGGAGGGGCATGGGTTTACCAGCCCAGAATATAGTTGAAAGCAGAAAAATACAACAGGTTAAGCAGTGAATAGTTAGACCAGGCATGGGCAAACTGCGGCCTGCAAGCCACATCCCGCCCATCTAGGTTTCTAATCCGGCCCATTATCACCTTTTTTCCCCAACTATTATTTTTTAAACTTCCCTGACAGTATGAATATTATTTGTTTTTATTGTTGAAAGCGTTAAGGGAAATTTAAATATATTACAATGTAATCTGTTAAAAATATCTGCCTAGTCTAGCCCCTGCATCATTGATGTCGGGGATGTGAACACTGGCCCTTTTGTCAAATTTAAGAACCCAGTGTGGTCCACGATGAGTGGAAAAGTTTGCTCACCCCTAGATTTGAGTGTAAATCCAAATATTTGTAGGTTGGGGGGAGGGGGGTCTTCCAACGGCAACATCTTATAGAAAAACTGCTCCATTCACTCACTGCAGAATCTTTCCCTCATTTCCTTTTGCATCTCCAGGACAAGAAATGGAGGGACTTCTCCAAAAACTACTTTAGGCTTTACAGGAGGAAGGAATAAAACTTTTTAGTTCTTCTATTGTAAATGTTTAATGCATTTCTCCACACTTTCTGGGCTACATTAGTCAATTGGGGTTTGTTTATAAGTCCAATAGCTGCTTGTAAAGAGAAATACTAACTATACATAGCCTGATCAATGGTTGGCTTTAAGCTTAAAGTTCATATCCTTCTCTACTTCATATTAACTGAGCTTTTAATGTAAAGAAGGACAACGTATTAGAGAAAGAGACTTCAATCAATTGTAGACACCACAGCAGAGATCAGCCATTCGTCTTTACATGGTAGACCTGTTCCATCAGTGCCTAACAAGTTGGCCAATGTTGACTTGTCAACCAGTTGTAGAAGCTTTCGGGGATGTTTGATTCCATGCTCAGTCGAAAGCCAATGAGTATTGTCATCCTCCAGTAGGATTTTTCTATTTGGAAATCTCTTTTAAGTAGTTATCTATTGATTTCAAATGATCATTGATTATTTATTGATAGTTCCTTGACTTTAATCAATCCTTATCATTTCATTTAATATGCAAACCATAAATTTCAAGGTAAGACTGTAAATTCATTCCAGTACAACCACTTTTAAGGAAAAAAGAAACGCAAAAACTGCAAACCAATGATGAGTAACAGCAATAAATCTCAAATAAAGACAAAATTAGAAAGTTGTAAACTGTGTTGTGTTTTTTTCTAAACCGCATATATAAAGGTTAATTGAGCTGATGATACATAATGAAGAGGAATTAAATTTTTTTTCTTATTTTCTTGATTGGAAATGAATGCATTAGCAAACTGAATGCATGGTTGCACCCTGACTAGATAGTGTGTTTTCCACGCTCCTTAACACAGATTACCCCCACTCCAATTTCCTCTTACAGCGACTGGTTCAATTAAGACCATAACCCATATTAAGGTCACGAATGACCTTTTCAATCAGTTTTGGAAAAAAAAGGCTTACTTCTCTTTTAATGAAGTGTCCACAAGGCATGCTTGTCATTTCATTTTCTATGCTGATGCCGAGGTATATAAAGAACTGGAAATGATATCCAGGGACGTGGCGGAGGATGAAGAGAAGCTTTTGCATCTTATTAAAAAGACATTTGAGGTTCCCGCACTGTTTGAGATGTTACATAGCATTATGTTGCCTAATAAGGTGTGTCTAGTGTTCCCGGCATCCAGCTGGAAGTGGGAGATGGGAGTAAGGGAGCCTGCCAACAATTTAGAGTAACTAAAAGTAGCTTGAATGTGACAGATAAAAAGTTAATAGATGGAGTGGGGGAAGTTTCCAAAACCCAAGTCCCAGTAATGTAAAAATAAAATACTCATAACAAGCAGTAAAGCAAATTTGACCTTTCCTGACTACTAAGGATCACAAAAGATTCCATTTGCACACAAATTATCATGAATTATACAAAATATTTAAGAAAAGCTAAGCGGTCAACGGCACAGTTCCATACACCATACAAAGGTCTATATAGTCTCTACGCTGGGCCCCCTTCTAGTGTCTGAAGAACAAACCTCAACTTCTGAACTAAGCTCTACCCCTTCAATGCTGGGCACCCCCCTTACTGTAGTGACCTGAGAGGGGTCCCCACTACAGATATAGCATGAGGGTGTTATTTGCCCCCTGCTCATGGGGGCAGCCAGGCACTTTCCTAGTGCCTACAGTGTGTCAGCGCCCTGTAAAGCGACCATGTAAATTTAGCCTTACTTGTGAGGTTCAAAGAACAGCTCTACAGACCTTTCTTGCTTCTTCAAGTCATAACAGGTCTGTACAGTTTGGTTTCCTTTCACGTTTCTTAAACAATTTGAATGTTGGGGTAAAGATTTGTGATTTGCGCCTTCCTTTCTTTTTCTGTGAGCTAAGAGAGAACTAAGACAGATTGTGTGCGTTTGCTGTTACTTGGGGGCAATGGATTTACACTGCACATCACTGTTCTCTTGACAGCAGCCTAACAGTGTCTCTAGAACCAATTACTGTGGTCACTGTGATTGGTATGTACCATGCAGGGCCCATGTCATTCTAAACCTTTCACAAATCAATTCTAGGATGGTGTTGTAGTAAAATTGGGGAGCAATTACAGAGATAAATTAGAAGAGGAAAAGCACCTAAGGATGAGCAAACCAATTTCTGTGAACAATGATTTGTGACCTGGATTGTAGATATAATGGGTTGTAGAATGGGTTTCACTATTCTTGTGGATGAGATGTTCATGGAGCTCCCCCATGCTGATTCCAATGCCCTCTCCAGATGTTACATTATTTTTCACTACCTGACTTTGGAAGTGAATTACAAAGCCATTGAACATAAATGCTGGAGATGAAGAGAAGGGTTGTGGAAACATTAAAAAAGTATTGTTCTAGCACATGTCATTTGCATAAATTAAGTTCAAAGTTAAGTAAATTTTTGGCTTAACTTTGAACTTAATTTATGTAAAAATTACAGGTGCTAGAACATGTTCCCTCAACCCTTCTAAGCACCTTCTGCAAATTTGGAGATGATTCTATATTTAGGTATTTGCAATTAGCTCAAAATTTAAACAAAAACAATTCGACCAATCCATTCTGTTCTGTAAAATTCTGATTTCCTGTTTTTCGTCCCGGCGAATGGCGGGAGTGCGCACGGCAGTCGATCAGCCGAAAAATCGGGTGAAAATCTGGAGTGTATGGCTACCTTAACTGACGACTACTACAATCAAGATCAGTAAAGACTGCTGCCTATGGCCTATGCTATGACACATATGACCACCTGTCATGCTACACCCTGAGGTCATAAACACTTACACATTTGCTTATAGTGACAATCGTACCCTCCATAGTTGATTTAGGTGCTACTCCAGGTTGCATCAACAAATACCCCTCTGCTCTCTCCCTCAATCAGCATGTCCCTTGCACTGAAACACATTTGCCCTAGCTACTTCTCCCTCATCCTCTCTGAACTTTGAGGCATGGAGATTGCAAGTGGCTGCATTTAATGATGTGTTGATGATTAGAGAGCTGTATACATGTTTTTCCTTAGCACTATGCACATTAAAGAAGCAGCTTTTTAGTGAGGAGCTTTAAGTTCAAAATGCTTAGAATACCAGTGCAATGCACTTTCCGTACCTAATTCATTGTTCTCCTTTCCCACACGCTGGGTTGTGGGCATCATCAGCGAACCTTTGCTTACAGTTTAATATAATTGCTACTGTAATTTACATAATAATATCAGGTCTCCAACCTATGGTGGGAATAACTGAGAGTGCAGGCTCCAGGGGACCGGTTGTACATGAGGAGGAAATCTGTCTGAACAAGGAATGAGGTGAGAACAAGGGGGAACCCTACTCAAATGTATTCATTAATGTGCTTGCAGCTCAGATGTATGTGTTTCAGTTATATGAGATTTGCTAACTTCCACAAGTATTGTGTTTTGCGCTTCACGACAAACAGTGATGGCCACGCTACCGAAAACCAACATCATTGATAACTCTCCATTTAAACTTTGGCCACCTTCATTTAGCATGTGTCTACATTCTATGGCTGTTTAAATAGAAGTTATTATAAAATGCACATCACTGTCAGTGCCGAAAGTTGCAGAGCGCAGCTGAAATGGAAACCTGTAATAACATTTATACAGTTTTTGCAGATCTGTTATCCACTTGATTTTAAATGTCTTTTAATAGATTCCTGTGTAGGAAGTGTTAATGTGTGGGTGAACGTGTTTTCCTTGTACAAAAAGGCACATTACATCCTTTAAAATTGTGCAGTGCATATTGATGAATGCAACTAAATTAGTTGATCCAAAAACATTTATTTGACTGCCAACAGAGAAGCAGTAGTAAGCTAGTTTATCTCAGCTTTGCCTTTTCACCAGGTATTAAGGGATAAGGTTCATGTAAATTTCCTTTTCTATTAAATACACTTTTCCGGGAAATTCCCAGGCGGAAAATTTCCTGTCAGTGCTGTGTTTAAAATATATATCAGGGCAAAAAAGGAGAGAAAGTACAAATTCAGTATATCTCTGCAATACATGTACAAGTGTGAAAAGAACTGTTGATTTACAAAGTGTGCTTCTTACCTACTGCTGTAAAACAACATATCGCCCTTGCTACACTGGCGTCCCCACCAACATCAACAGTGCGTCATGATGACTTACAGATCTCTACCTATCTCTAGTGATCTATACCTGTGCAAAACACTGCTGCTCCCATTACTCCATAAGGTGAGCAGTGTAAGGGTTTGGGAGATGTAGTTCTGGGGTTATTATACCTGTTTCAATAGAAACTGAGCTGAGCTTGTATAAATCTTACAAGACTGCTCATTAGGTCATAAAAGATGATGCAATATTGTATGGGCAGAATTTCCATCACTTAGGCTTGTAGGAGCTCAATCTTCAGTGCACACATTATTCACCTTCTTTGTTAGAGGGGAGCACTTCTCAATATCAACTTGGTTGATTGGGATATTGGATTATGACTCTTGTAGGAAGAATAAGGCTTAAGGTAGGAATACACGGGTTGAATTTTCTTAGAATTCTGCACAGCTGGCTCCCGATATCGGGGAAGCTGGGCAGTAGCGTGATGACGTCATCACGCTGCTGCCGAGCTCTCTCTGTGGGCTCAAAATTTCTAGCTGTGTAGTCCAGCCTTTAGTCCTAAAAGATTTGAGACTGCCTTGTCTACCTGTGCACCAACCACTATAGACCTCCTGCATTCAATGGACATCAGTAATAATGTTTGAACTATTCTCACTGTGTTCATGTTAGCATATGTGGTAGTTCGGATTTTTAAATCCTCCATGCTGTATGGTTATTCAGCCAAGCAACAAGAAGCTTGACCTCAACCCCACCACAAATAAGTTATTCCTTGTCTTCTTCAAGTATCCACATACCAGTAACTGCTTATATGAGAAAGACACTTCATTGCTGGCCCTATGGTAGGGTCCTGACATGTAAGAGGACTAGTATAATGACATCTGTAGCATTGTATTACTGGTCATTGCACCTGAAATGGTGCATAAAAAATAAGTAGATAGAGAGCATAATGAGTGGTGGGGGTTTAACAGTTGTCATGACCAGGTATTAGGATCTGGTGCCCAAACATAACTTTGTAACAAAGCAATGGGGTATTATGACTCCACAGAGGTAATGCTTTTCATGGAAGCTATCTGCATCTTGTTTTTATGTTTGAGCGGGTTACCTGTTTCAATTTATTTCAACAAATACTGATAGATTGACATCAGATTGTAGACTTCTTTGGGGGTAAGTAATATAATAAATGGTAACATATACACTATAAACTTCAGCCTCATAGTACATATATATATATATATACGATGAGACTGAAGTGTTTTATTAAATATTGCTCAATCCCAGACACACTGCAAACATTAATCTCTCCCTACAACTAAAAGGTTGCTGGGGATGAACAGACATGATATGCTGCAGAAGAACCAGATGACTCAGACTCCGGACTATACCATTCACAAATAGTAGGGGCAAGCCAAAGCTATGCTGCAGCTGTCATACTGATATTGCAGCTTTTGAGGAGGAATTAAGTATTTTAGCTCATTCTTTTACAACCCCCCTAAAAAAATAAACAACTGTGGTTGGCATGATTGGTGTCCAGATCCTTTGCTCTTAATGTCATCCTACCTTCAGTTGTTCTAGGCAACTAGAGTGCATGATCCAGGCAATTAACCATTGCAATGGGGTAATAAATAAAGAGCCTGGAGTTCGGCTTGAAATGTAAATGATCGTCTAGTTTCATATGTCACTATGGTGTTCAGGACTCACAGGCACAATTGACACACTTCACTGTCCCAATCAACATGCTGCAAAGCATGTCAAAAAAGCATAAAAATACATTTCTGCAGAAATAACTGCCAGGAAACAGATTCTTTAATGCTGAACATCTGCCGGTACGAGGTCTCTTTGTGCAGTTTGGTGTTTATGATTCTGGAGACATTTTAAATAATAATGCCTCATTGGCATAATTATTTTCAGAAAAAAAGTTAGGCTGGCAAAATTATAACTATTAGGAAGGAAGCGATAGAAAGAAATACGTTTTTTTTATAATTAAAAAGCCTTCTTTCATCTTTCAGTTTCCTGGATACATCGCCATGAAATGAACAGGGGATAAATGTTGAAAATGGGTCCCTTTTAAAAGCTTAAATGGAATCTGCTAATATTTGCCTTCACTTCTCATTTCCTTAACATCAACTAATATACTAAAACAATTTAAGAAAAAACTTTTATATTGTTTTATACCCAGTGACCTCAATATTATGGTATCTCTGTGCTTTGCTATGTGAACTGGAAGTCAAATTTGCACAGGAGAGGGGCCTGTACAACAATGCATGGTAGAAGGGGTTAAAGGGGTCCTATCACACATTCTTTTCTACCTTCAATTATCAGCACCAGAAGTGTTGATAATAGGGAAGGGGTGAAAGGGGTTGAAAAAAAGGAACTGGGTAAATCTGGAAATGCTACGCCCCTCCAGAGATGTTGTGCCAACACAGGCTTTGAGCGCAAGGCGCCTTGGGAAGGTAAACATTAACAGTGACCTCTACCTTCAGGGTGGGGGGTGGAGAGTTTAGATCTAGATTGGTGGAGGGAGGGAGTCGGAAACTTGAAGCATAGAGAACTGGACACTGTAAGTATGGAGCAAGGAAGAAGGTAAGGCAAGTATAGGTTTTGTATGGATGATGGGTCTGTCTAGGTCAGTGGTTCCCAAACTGGGGGCGGGACCCCTTGAATGGGGGCGAAGGTATACCAGGAGGGGGGCACTGGCCCTCATTCTTAACCTGTGTTTCAATGGGGAGGGGGGCTTGATAATGTCCCTAAATAGCAAAGGGGGGCCCTTCAAGGAAAGTTTGGGAACCACTGGTCTAGGTAAAGACTACAGGACTACAAGGTAAGTAATAACACCGCAGCCGTGGGCACCATAGGCAAACGGATGCCTTACTGGGGGCAGGAGGAAGCACAGTGTCACTGGAAGTGACATCATTGTATTAGATTTTCAAAATTTTGACTTTACTTTGAACCTAAAGCCATAAGTTTTTTGTAGTATACCCCCAACCCTTCTCTATGTCTCCAGCAAGTTTGGTGATGATACCATTCTCAGGGGCTTTGTAATTAACTTGTCATTAGAGGAGAGGAGTGGTCCAGCAACATTGAAAATGACAAATTACGGATGAGATTTATTTATTCTTTTAAAGATTGATCATATGATGGGGATTGTCTGCGATGGACATGCAGTACAACAGGTTACTACAAATCCACTAAAAGTGAGATCTGCTACTTGTGGGTGTTAAGTGGGAGACCCCCAGAGAGTGTGCCTAACGCAGCCGCCACTTCTAACGCCATGTAACCTGTAACATTATATTTGTGCTCATGGGGTTAGATAAGCTTTTGATGGTCTTAACAATGAATCAATGGCATACTCGAGATGTCTTTCAGGAGTTCATTCTCTAAATAAGTAGTTTTGACAAGGCGATGTGAGCTTCATATTTGGAAATAAGACTCACACATCCGTTTATTTCTATCTCATAGGTAGAGATCAGTCGGGGCAATAGGAAATCACTCAGGTAGAAAATCTATAGATTTAGGGTCATCCCAAAGATTAACTCTATTCTTTGGAGTCTCAGCCTTTGGTTACAACATAAAGATAGAGATTTATAATGCAATTCTCTTCTGGATCTGGAGTTATGTTGGGATTCTTTATATATGGGACTCGGAATGCATACAAATAAAGCAGGAAATAGGTCCCATCACTGTTAAACAATGCCGTCCTTCCCAAGACCAAGTAATATTGATTCCGCTGATTGCGACTTGTTTTACTTTAGCTAGTGCTCACAGGGACACAAAAAATGGACTCATTTATCTAGAAATGTATTATTAAGAAAATGAAATAGCATCGCGGTGTTTAACTGTTGTTTCAGAAAGGACTAGACGTGTTTAAAATAAAAGGTGTTCAATATCTTCCAAGTGTTTTTTTTTTCTGTTTGTGAAGCAATCAAAACCTGAGATATTGCAAAAGTGGAAGCAGTGGTCTCTTACTTACCTTTTCCTTGCTGTGTCAGAATTAAAATCATATAATCAAAGGTGATACAATTTTACTTGGACTTACCTCTAAGGATGGTGGTGTGGCATTCCACAAAAATATACTTACCTGCTGTTACTTGGAATCATATAAGAGATTCCGTATGTATCTACCAGGCTTTGGGGGGTTAATTCAGTGCAATATTGCTAGAAAACGTATTTGTGTAGTTTTCAATAGACAGTGTGATCAGGTATTATCCAGACTTTCTCTGCTCTCAGAGATGAGGGATATCTTCCATGCTGTGTCTCAGAGAATAGGACGAGGGACAAGGGACATTTGAGGTGTACTCATTACAGGCACTGGTGGCGCCAATCATAACAAGTGGAAAAGCGGGTGATAGGTCCGCTTTAAGCTGTTTAAATCCAAAATGTTCGCTTGGATTTCAAAGAGTTCCAATTACTGCATACCCTTAGCAAATCAGTTCATTAATCCCTGGTAGTCCCAAGGATAACCAGTAGTGATGGCCGAACTGTCCGCCTTGCGGACAGTTTGGCCGCGAACAGGCATGTTCGCCCATCCTCTCGCCGGCGGACAGTACGGGTGTTCGACCCGCCCCGTTTGCCGGCGAGAAGAAGATCTATATTCTTCCTCCGGCAGGATCAGAACCTGCGAGATCGTGCCGGAGGAAGAATCTTTTCACTACAAGACCGGGATGAAGCCGGTCTTGTAGTGAAAATACTGGCTCGGAACAGGAAGTGACGTCAGTGACGTCACATCCGGCCCCCTAAACCAGGAACTATGCGTTCCAGGATGCGGTCCAGGGACCGGATGTGACATCACTGACGTCACATCCTGTTTTTCCGATTCAAATTCCCCGCCTAGAAGCGGGGAATTTGAATGTGTCTGCGAACAGGCGGACGGCGGACTTTTTTAAAAGTCCGACCCGCCCGTTCGCGGACAGTCCAGGCCGATGTTCGGCCATCACTAATAACCAGGGATTAATGAACTATCTCATGAAACCGCTTCCTAAAGTGGTACTCAAAATACAAGCCAAGTACCATGTAATCGGTTTCCATTTCCCACCTGCTCCCGTTCGTTATAACTCGGGACACCTATGCCCATAATATAATACAGGCATAAGGTGGCCCCCCATCTCCTTGGTATCATCACTGACGTCAGAAAGGTGGGTCCATCAACAAACCCTGAGGACGCTGACACAATGTCGCTTGTATGGCTAGAGAAGGTAAGCTACTCCAAGTGTGTACACTCAGGAATACAGGGGGGCACACATCAAACACTTTCTTATGGGCTAGCTTTGATGCAATTTTGGGTTTAGATTAGAGATGTGTGCAACATTTTTGTAAGATTCCAACTTGCTGACTTGTGAATTAATTGCAAAGCCCCTAAACATGGAATCATCACCATTGTGTGAGATATAAGGAAGGGTCAAAGGAACACTTTAGAATGAGCATTGCTTTTGCAAATATAGTTTTTCCATAAAAACGTTTTAAATTTTTTTTTACCATTTCGAGTCACTGCATTTGAGACCAGCTTCAAACAATAAAGACCGCCATGCATTTGAGAGAATTACTTTTTCCTGATATTAATCCATTTGGCGGTATGCCCAAACCCAGTTTGGGAAGAGTTTGTTTACAAAAGGGCTTTTGATTTCCACTGAATTGACTGATTGCAAGGCACACTAACATCCAACAACTAGGTATGTTAGGGCAACACAGTGCACCTCATCATGGCCAAAAGGATGCCATAATCCCTTGCCAACAGTCTGTATCATGGCCGTGTCTGACATTCTTCAAGAAATGTCTTGACCACAGGGACAGCTAAGAAATGGATGGTCAAAGAGGATGTTTGACAACCGCCCATCACTGTCCTTTTAAATGATTTTTTAGAGAATTACCTTTTCCCTAATATGGTTGAGATATTAACGTCCTTGGCGGTATTCCCAAACCCAGTTTGGGAAGAGTTTGTTTACAAAACTGGGGTACAAAGCTGGGATAAGGCATACTAGCTGATCGATTTGTGCCCTGCATGTCTAGCATCATTAGTGAAGTGAAGAGGTGGGGGGTTCCATAGACCTCCATGTTAATGGAGGGGTGTCAATGATGTCAGCAATGTGTAGAGGGGAAGAGGAAGGTTGAAAACAACATAATACGTCCATACCGCTTGGGAAGTTAATAAAGCTTTTTTTCTCAAGTAACTGCAGTGATAATTCTAAAAGTCTAAATTAATTAATTTCAGAATATAATTTTAAGGTTTTGGAAAGCACTAAACACCGGTTACTTATTGCATATTCTTAACAATACATGTGATTGACGGTAATTATATTGCACAAATTTCCTTGGGGCTGGAAATGGTTCAAGGCTCCAGCTATCCCTGTCATTGCAGAGGCTTAACATCTCAAGGGAAGACCTGAGGGACCCAGCTAAATGATAGAATAACACAAAACAATGAATAATGGAAGTAATAGAGATCGGTATCAAGAGAAAAGTCCAAGAGAAAAAGAGAACTTTGATGGAATTCAATCGAAATCCTAAGCAGCGCCCATTTTGACCCAAGGAAAAGCCATTACTGAATTTACTAAATAGAGTTTGCAGTTTGAAGAAAATTGACGAGCGAACTTGTAATCTAGAACAAGATCCAATTAATGTGTGCCACTGTGGCAAGGTGGCAATATGTTCTCCTCTCTCTAATCTTCCTTAGATGGGAAAGTGGAACATACAAAAGCTTAAGATGGAAGCTGCTAGGGTTAAGTTGGGAAAAGAAAAAAAAATCGATGGTAAATCACACAAAGGGTGGATTTTTCAATTTATTTCTCTTATTTAATTATATTGATTGGTAATATTGGTCACTGAACCGTGAAACTCGGAAACGGCCAACGAGTGAACCTGGGCAGAATATATAATTTATTAAATGTCAGTGGGAAATAAATCTTTACACTGCTTGTTGGTGTGACTGGCTTTTATTGATGGTGTGAATTTTGATTATGGAAAACGAAATATATAATTGTCCTGGGAAATCCCTGTGGCTAGAACAGGTACATAAGGGACATCATCAATTCCTAGGTAAAATTAATAATGTTTTTATTACATTTTGTCCAACTATTCATATTAATAGACTTGTTTGTGAAACCTTACTATCTATAAGCTAATCATTTCTGTAAACAGTATTTTTATTTTTGTTTTAATATGTTTATATTCTAAATTATTTATGAATACAATTTAGGGGGGGGGGGGGGACAGCACTGGTCCTGATACAAAAAGCAATAATAACAAGGGTGCTAAATCAAGCTTATGTAATGACATGTAATAGTGGGTTGGGTTTGGGTCCTCCATTATATGCAAGTATGCACAGAGCCTAATTCCACATTGTCCTCCTCCAGTAATGTCATATTAGTGTCATCCCTCGTTGATGGTACTACCCTGCTATCTGACATCCAACAACTCAAAAATTCTCTGTTTTTAGCTATGCATTAACAATTGTCATAACAGAATACAAAGGGTGATCTTAAAATGGGGACACTTGTGATGTGAATGTGAATCTCATGGATATAAATAATACATGACTATCCATTTCCATAGTCTATGTAAAAAAATGTAAGATAAAATTCTGCTACCTTCTAACTCAGTGGATCTCAACTTGTGGTCCACACCTTCCCTGGGGGGTGCTCAATGTTGCAGGGGGTGTACACCATCACACAGTTGATCCCAACTTGTGGTCCACACCTTCCCTAGGGGGTGCTAGAGGTTGCAAGGGGTGCAAACCATCAGTGGCATCAGAGGGGGGTTATTTTCTTTTTGAAAATTTAACTAACTGACTTAAATACAAAACTAAATACCAGAATGTAGCATCATCCTCACAATTACTAGCGTTATAAAGAAGGGTTGTGTGTATGCAAGTAAGGAGGGAGGGTATGGTACCTCAGGGCAGGAGCGTTGTGACCACTTACAGGAAAATTTCTTTCTTTTTTTGACAACCGCCCATCACCACCCTTTATAAAAACACTGACAAGAGTCAATGTGTAGAAAACACATTGGTGTATTTACACCATAATTTGATTCACTATGACCATGAAATTAAAGAAGGGACAAATAAATTTCCCTTTTAAAGGTAAGAAAAAATCAAAAGATTTAGACTCAATTTATAACCAACATTACTATCATTGTTATACATTAGAACAAAATGCTTCTGTTTGTTTAAGCAAATGACAAGGCATGCTCATCAATACTTATTGTTCTAATTATATTAACCTGAAAGCCTAAACCTGATTGGCTGCTACAGGCATATTGCACACTATTGCTCTTTTCAATAGCTCATTTAATAAAGGCCGTTCTGTCGTTTACAGCCGGTTAAGGTTTTCCCATGTATACTGCAAACAAGTCACTCTATCTCTGGAGCACAGACTCAATCGATGGAACTGACTATGTAAATGGTATACCCACAAGTCTGTGCTCTGGCAATGGATTGGATTATTTGCAGGATAAATGTGTAAATTGAGACATCTAACCAATGGAGTCCATCTGCAGACAGCAAACACAATTCACCGAGGCGTATTTAAGTCACTTTGTTACAGGTACCTTGCTGCTAGTAATTCTCTAGAGATCTGATAATCCACCCTAAGAACAGCAATCTGTTATTGTAATATGCTGGAGATAGGAATGATCAGTGCAATTTAGATAACTTAACATTATCTTAAAGTATACATAATGTATAAGTGTGACTAGTCTGCTCCTCCAGATACTGAGATCTGTATAGAAACACACATCCTTACACATCTAAATCATACAGCTGGAGGATTATCGTGATTTATGTCATTTCAGCTATCTATAAATAACCAAATGACCATAATATTCATGTCAATAAAAAAATATAGTGGCTAATCTCAAAACAGAGAGTCTCATATACCAAAGGAGCTGACAATCTCCACACAATTATTGTGCTGATATTCTGTTATATAAAAAGCTAATTTACCTCCAGTTGGACCAATTGGTATTTGAAGTGAGCAGCATGAAGTATGAGTTTACCAGTAAATCTGATCAATGGTCTTGGCCTTGAGATTTTGGCAAACATAATTTATTCATAATACAGGTATTTCATGTTTTTCTACTGCATTTCATTTCCATCTTATGTTTTAGGAAATCCAGAAAGTACTGTAAGGTCCTGCACTTCCTGAAACCTCTGGTTTATGTGTAAATGCACTGTATTTTGTGTTGACGCACCACACATAAGGTTAAAGGCCAGCTCCTTCCTGATAAAAATATAGTGATTGGAAGGTTTAGAAAGGTCCTCATGTTACATGGTTTTGGTAGAAGAAAATGTATGGTCAGATTGTAAGGTGTATGGGGCCGTTTAGTCTAGAGAGGCTGTCAAGCATTAGGTGCTGTCTACATCCCCTTCAAGGATATATGAAGACATGCCATTCTCTAATCTACTTTCCTCTGTAGCCTAATTTCTGTTAGATCTACCAACAACTATGTAGTCCTGGGTCC